>CM069445.1:20494278-21094278 GCA_035610835.1 Ophiura sarsii | reverse complement strand
TCCTGGCTTTTGATAATTTGATCGTTATAAGAAATGTTAAAATCACCTGTTTGGCCAAGTTTGATTTTTGTTCCAAAAAGGATACATTCAGTTTTGCCAACATGGAGGGAAAGTTTGTTAGCGATCAACCAATCATTGCATGATTTCAAATCAGAGCTGAGGCTATGGGAAATGACCGCAGGGGAAATGACCTCAGCTAATTTCAATACTGTTTTACTGATCCATGATTTCTTTGGGGATCTTTTGACTCTTCCAAGTGTTGCCTCAGCTGTCTCAGATAAAATGGTTTTGTACTCAAGTCTTCTATAGTGATTCTGGAGTGATATTAGATGGGTCTTGAAGGAGAGCTTTTACTTCGAATCGCTTTTCTGTCTCAGATTCAAATTCGATTTTCGTAGTTGGTAAGGCTGTGACTTCTACCCGCTATTTCAGGTACCCGGGGACCAAATTGGGTACCCGAATACCCGAAATGTAAAAAAAATATATATATATATACCAAGCTACCGTGACAAGGCCGGACAGTAACGCCATAGAAACATACGTTGGACTAACGGAGAACAAGTTCAAAACAAGATACAATAACCATACAAGTTCATTCAGAAACGACAACCTAAGGAACAGTACTGAGCTAAGCAAATATATCTGGACCCTCAATGACTCTAAAGTGCCATATGCAATCAAGTGGAAAGTCATTAAAAAGTGTAGGCCATATTCTAACATAACCAAACGATGTAATCTATGTCTGTACGAGAAATACATTATCATTTGCCGGCAAGACCTATGCTCTCTAAACAAAAGAAATGAGCTGGTATCAACATGCAGGCACAGAAAAAAGACATTATTGTGCAACTCTTAATAAGTGGTATTCTAAGTAGATGGATTGGATATACCTATGGCTATCATTTTACATTTGTTATTTTTGTGCCACTGTCATAATCCGTACTTATCCCACTTTACCTATTAATACAGCATAGGTTAAGGGCCAGGTCAAGTGTATCATGTCAGTAGCAGTTCTACAAGCCTTCTATTGTGTGATCCTGTATTATAATTGAGTGTACTTATAAGACCCTCATAGCATTTGTCACATTGTTCCAATGTCATAACCTCCTATTGTGTTACCTGTATATATATCTCACCTATCAATACACAGGTTTAGCTTAAGACCAGGTCAAGTGCCTCATTTCATAACTTCCTATTGTGTGATTCTGTATTATATATCTCACCTATCCAAGTGACCCCAGGTCAAGTTTTAATTTTATCTTTATTAACAGTCTCATATGTGTATGTATCAGTTAGTCATCATCACCTGATGAGTGTGGTCATGTTCCCACACGAAACAAATTTGTAGTGACAATGTGTTGATCCAGGGTTAAATTTCTATGTATATATATATATATATATGGCTCATTCCATGAAGTTGGGGCATTTGTTAAAATTGCAGAATTTGGTACTTTAGGCAGCTTATAAACTGTTTTACTCTATGTGTATATCAAAATTTTTTAGTGTCCAAAAACAGTACTAGGTTATAGTATTGAGCCATGAAAAAAAAAAAAAAAATCAACCCTTCTTTGAAGAAAAAAAAAATTAAAAATGAGGTGGTGTCCAAGACCATTTTTGCTAAAAAACGTGACATGGAAAACACAACAATTAATATGAGTTTTATGTAAGCAAAACTATCATAGAATTGCTTGGAAATCGCTTTGATTAATAAAGATACATGTATTCATAGTTTACTGACCAAAACACCTCGTCACGCTGGACTGATTTTTCACCCAAGCAACATGAAAATTGCCTTTCCGATGCTACGCACGGTGTCCACAAAATATACACGTGTAGCATCGGGAGTTTTCATTGCTGAATGGGGGTAGTTCTCTATCATACATTTTTAAATTATTTTCCAAAATTAAGAGCATTTATCAATTGAAAACTATTGCAAATGAGAATAAATTTCATGAAGACCATTCCATATATTCATGAAAAAGTATACCGTGCCGTGTGCATGGTGTCCTAACCATAAAATGTAGCATCGTGATAAACATCCTATGCAATTTGTGGGAATCCCCCCCTGGAGATAAATAAAACATTCCATATTTCTTGTGTAAGGATAGAGGTCAATAGCTATCAGGTTTGTTTGGAATTTGCCACATGTGAGCTAGTTTTATCAAGGTTTCAGTCGCTGATGTCCAGTTGTAGCATCGGGACTTTTATGTAGCATCAAAATGTAAACATTGGATAGTTTTGTGAATGGTAAGTGCGATTGTAATTATTTCTTAATGTTGCTTGTATGTCTGTATTTATTAATGCATTTTTATTGAAAGGGAAACACTGAATCAGAATTTCTTTTCATGTTATGATATTAATTTTGAGTCACGGACGCCATAATAATTTGGCGTCCATGTAGCATCGGGCATAGCATGGGCAATATTTTGCATTGGGTATCGTTATAGTTCGTTGAAATTGTAATTTTTTTGTAGAATCACATCATTAATAAACTTTGAAGTTAATAATGAATTAGTTTTTGCTCTTTTAATGCTAATAATATAGCTTACCAATACGATGCTACATGGACACCATGTCCATGTAGCATTTCATAAAATTTGCCTAATTAGACTAAAACAATTACCCCATTCGAAATTATCCATCACCCAAAACATTCAAAACATTGCCTACATTTTACTACACTTTACAGAAAAAAGGCATATTATGAGAGATGTATATCTAATGAAATATATTAATACACAATGCTACATGGACACCATTTCCATTAGCATTTCACTGAATTCACAATTTATACATTCCCTTATTTTAGTTTTATTTACTATAAATAAAACAAATAATTGTAAATCATTTAAGTTCTCTATCCTTTGCTATTCTTTTTCATGTTAAATGAATAATAAATAAAATACTCCAGCAAAATTTTAATATAAATATTTTCCTGCAACACAACAAGTGCAACATGAATAAATAATCTACTCCAATATCAATACACAATGTTCCATGAAGATACTAAGCCATAGGGTTTATTTTGTTTTGCTTTGCAGGTTCTTGACATTAATTCAGAAGACAGTTCTATCGTCCTGGAATTTATTGAGATGAAGACAAGGAACCCATCATTTTCAAAAACTAGTACCTTTCCAAAGAAATCCATCATGGCAATTAAATTATTTTTTTGCAAACTGACTTTTTAAGTGATCAAACTTTTCAATCATCTTTATCAATAATAGAGGATGATTTAATCAGAAACGAGCAAAGAGACTAAGATCACAAAGGGTACTTTAAGAACAACACTGCATGAATTTTGTTTCAGTGGACATCTTAAAAAAAACCGGGTCGGGTACCCGGGTACGAAACTACCTGTGCATTCTACCTGTGCATTCACAGCCTTAGTAGTTGGGTCAATACGTATTGTCACATTATGTAAATACAGAAGCAAACTAAAATACTGTTAAAATTAGATCCTAAATTACTAATAAAATTGTAAATCTACGGACTAAATCAAACACAATGTCGGTTTTATCAATTATTTATATGCAATTTGTACAATTTTACAGATCAAAACCAACAAGCTTGTATTGAATTGCTGTGTAAGTTTGCCCTGTGTAAAGGAGTGACCAGCCCTGTGCAAACCAACAATGGATAACAGACAGTTAGTGTTGATAATAATGGTGCTGTATGCTGCGGGAGTTTTATGCAAGAGACCAAATATTGTGTTTATATTGACGGATGATCAAGATGTTACCATGGGTGGTCAGGTAAGTCAGTTTAAAACTTTTCACGCGGCTATTAGTTTTACCATACAAAACAGATTTGTCAGAAACCTTTCCCAATTTTCAAAGTGTATCTCAACAATTACTGAACAAATGCTAGGCATGTTTGTACTCATTTGAATGCATTTCTTATGGTGATACCAAATACGGTGATGAAATTCAATAACTTGGACATTTTTGAAACAATATGTGACATTTTGGAACTGTCGTCTGCAGATGACTGTCGTGTGGAAAGTGTTAAATAACAAACAAGTTTTTAAGATTAAATTGTTTTTAAAATGTACTATAACTGCATGGGCTTCATCATATTGCTGCAGCCACAGGCCAAACCGTTTCATTATTGTAATAGAACAGCATGCCCATTGGAAGTACAACCTTGTAAGAATTAACTCCACACATTATAAATGATAGTCAAGTAAACAATGTTCACAAATTAATTTCCGAAAAACCTCTTCCTAAGCTTCTTGGATTAAAAGTGTTAGAGGATAGGATTAAACTGGCCTGTAGATAATATAGTCGCCGTTCTTCCCCATCCGACTCATTAGGCAAAAAAAAAAAAAATTGACTTGCCCTTTCAAAAAGATTGAAAAAAAAAAATTAAACAATTGAAAGAAGCACATAACAGTAAAGAAAGATCAAAACGTGTTTTTAAGTAGTATCTGCTTGTTTAAAAATCAAAAAAAAAAAAAAATGTTAAAAAAAATGTTAAAAAAAATGTTTAAAAAAATGTTTAAAACGTGTTTTTGTGTAGTAAATTTTCAAAAAATTTCAAAAAAAACAACAACAAAAAACAACAACAAAAAATCCGACCGTCCGACCCTGACTTTGACCCTGAAAGGGCAAGTCAACTTTTTTTTTGTTGGCCCTAGCTCAGTTGGTAGAGCGCTGATCTAGCGATCCAGAAATCCCAGGTTCAAATCCTGGACTAACATTTATATAATGTGTGGAGTTCAGAAAAAATATTTACCCATATCAACTTACCACATGACGAATTTACTTGTTACGTTTAGATTTGTAAAAAAGTAATTTTGTGTGAAAAAACAAAGTCAGTTGCATTAACTGTTACTGTGATACCAAATCGTCTTGTTTATCCATGAGACATAGTGATGAGTACATGTAGCAATTGACTCTTCTAATAAAACCAGGATCCCAATTTTGGAAGAGAAATAACAAATATATCGCCGCTCCCCTGTATGGGTCATGTATGCTCAGAACCTGTATGGGTCCTGTATGCCCAGTACCTGTAAGGGGTCCTGTATGCCCTGTAGGCCTACCTATATGGGTCCTGTATGCACAGAACCTGTATGGGTCCTGTATGCCAAGAACCTATATGGGTCCTGTACAGGGCCAGAAA
Organism: Ophiura sarsii; assembly: GCA_035610835.1. Taxonomy (NCBI): domain Eukaryota; kingdom Metazoa; phylum Echinodermata; class Ophiuroidea; order Amphilepidida; family Ophiuridae; genus Ophiura; species Ophiura sarsii. The sequence continues at coordinate 21,089,157 of CM069445.1, read as the reverse complement.
AAATGTTTTATTTCCCGGGAATCAAGTCAAATTGTTCACAATATTTTACATATTTTAGCCATAGATCCCTTCATATTGCCAAAATTTCCCTTCAGATCTCCAAATTTCCCTCCAGATCTTCAAATTTCCCTGGAATGAGCTTCCCATATTCCCGGTCCTGTATGCCAAGAACCTGTATGGGTCCTGTATGCCCATTACCTGTATGGGTCCTGTATGCCCAGTACCTGTATGGGTCCTGCATGCCCAGTACCTATATGGGTACTGTATGCCCAGTACCTGTATGGGTCCTGTATGCCCAGAACCTGTATGGGTCCTGTATGCCCAGTACCTGAATGGGTCCTGTATGCCCAGTACCTATATGGGTCCTCTATGCACAGTACCTGAATGGGTCCTGAATGCCCAGTACCTATATGAGTCATGTATACCCAGTACCTGAATGGGGATTGAATGCCCAGTACCTATATGGGTCCTCTATGCACAGTACCTGAATGGGTCCTGAATGCCCAGTACATATATGAGTCATGTATACCCAGTACCTGAATGGGGATTGTATGCCCAGTACCTATATGGGTACTGTATGCCCAGTACCTATATGGGTCCTGTATGCCCAGTACCTATGGGTACTGTATGCCCAGCACCTATATATGGGTACTGGGAGTAGATTAACTATGATGCCAGGCATAAGAAAATCACTGTGTAGCATGGGTAAGTGTAAACTGATACTGTTTCTCTGATCTAAACAAAACATGGGGCATGACAAATGTTCACCAAAGACAAATGGTAAATGCGATTAACTTTATTTTTCTCACAAAATTTACTTTACAAATTTGTCTTTCTTATACCAGGTTTTGAAAAAGATTTCAACTTCAACTTAGTTTTGAAAACAAGATGGCTTCTTTCTACTATTGCGGTGTTTTTTTATTCACACTTGATTTCTGAATTATCATAGAAATGTTTATATTTTGTTTTGCAGACACCAATGACCAACACACTTGCTCTTATTGGTAAACAAGGGATGACCTTTAAGAACATGGTGAGTAATATGGGATATTGACAGAGGTTGCATTGTGGGTAATTTGGGATAATTGTCCACTTTAGTTCAACCAGTTCCAAAATGGATTTTTTTAATTTTTTTTTATCTATCCACGTGCAAAAATAATCCAAGCGTATGCTCGCAAATTTTGGCCATACTCACACAATTTTTCCTGAAAGCATGCGTTACACGTTCGATGCACAATGCACTTGTTGCGTTCATAAGTGCCTCCCTTCTGTATTAATTTGGCTGTAATGAGGCTCGCCAATTTGGAATCCATTAAAAAACCACCTCTACGGAACCAACCGACCCTTTTTTGTAATGTTTATTTCCTTCAAATTATTGGCAAATATTTTTTGACATTTTGTTAAACATTTTGAACAATTTAAAAACTGACGAAAATTCACCACAATTTTCACCACAATTAAAAAACTAACAAAACAAAAAAAAACCAGACTGATAAACAAAAAACACCCTCCCTACCTGAGACTGAGAGGTCCGTTTGCCTATAGAACTTCTTCTCCCCCCCCCCACCCTCACCCCGTCATCTAAGCCTGTTGTGTAGCCAAAGATGATCAATTACATGTATTAATGTACATTATGTGTTTCTATTTCTTCATGTTCCAGTTTACCGTTAGCCCCCTATGTTGTCCAAGTAGATCCAGCATATTGACCGGTAACTATGTACATAATCACCAAGCCATCAATAACTCCATTGCCGGCAATTGTACCAGTAAAACTTGGCAGAATGGACCTGAGAAGAACACATTTGCGACACATTTGAAACAGTTAGGGTACAGTACGTTCTTTGCTGGGAAGTATCTCAATCAAGTAAGTGTATTAGGGTGCCGCTAATCAGCAAAATATTCGGATTATTAATAGGCATTTGGATCTAGTTTAAAGATGCTGATAAGTTCAGAAGTTTCTAAAGAACACACAGTCGCACACTAACATACTTTGTTGCAGTGTTAATGGTTAGGAGAGACAGACATATACTGAAGCTTAACGGGGAATAACTTTATTAAGTACCTTTTAAAATTGATGGTATGTTTTCATGTTTTAGAAAGGTTTTAACAGGTTAAAGGCGGGAGACCCAGTTTCGAACAAAAAATGTCACTTAGTGTTAACCATTTTACATTAAGGAATGTAATACATCTAGAGGCCCTGACGTTTCGATCCTATAGTTTGATCAGTTCCAAATTGGCGAAACCTACTTACAACAGCAGAAGGACACGAGCGTGCATGAAGGCATCAAGCTCACTGGGCATAATATGCGTAACGTGTGCGTGCGACATGAATCACCTGTGTGTCTGGCCATACTTGCTCGAGAACGCTTGGATTACTTTTGCGCACGGAGAGATAACAACCAAATATTTCTCGCCAATTTGGAACTGATTAAACTATAGCAGAATCTTTAACAAAGTCTACATGAAGGAACATCGTAAATTCAGCCATATTTCAAAATTTGAGTTAAATTGCTCAAGTGGTTCTTATGATAGAGACAAAAATTAACTTGAAATATTCATATAGAACAGTATACAAAATATTGGGTGAAATACAATTTTTGGAGTTAATTCACCACTTTTCCGCTCCTAGCTTATAACCCTAACCCTACCATATACCACAATATACCACGACTGGGCACGTTGGTACCACCCGGCGTGGAAGTTTTTGGATGAAAAAATGGACCCAGCTCAAACTAACCTTGACAGCCGTGGCTTAGTGTGGAATTCTTCGCCCTGTGGTGCGAGAGGTCCCTGGATCAAATCCCGGGGGGATCGGGGGGATATTTTGGTCGATTTTCCACGTTGAAGAAAAAATTCTGAAAAAATTGGGGGGGGGGGGGTAGAGTTAGGGTTAAAACAAACTTCTCCCAAGTCTAACATTTTGTAGGGTTAGTGAGAAAAATATGTGTTTTTTCTTATCATACCAAAGGGAAAAGTGAATTTCATCCAATCTTCCATCTTTTAGAATTGTTAAATTTGTGATATTTGATATTTTAAGCTCATCAAAGTTGAGTTTCCTGGCCACTGAAACACCCACAAGGTATGTCAGTTCATATCCTATATATTTCTAAACTTATCCTGTAGTTTCAAACCTGGTCTGAGCTTGGACATTGCAAATTGATTTCACTTGAATAAGCAGCATCTTACGAAAAGAAATTGTTGGCCTTCAGTAAAGATCCTGCTCGAATCAAAACGTCAGGCCATCTTATATTTATTACAAAAGAAATCTATAATACGAGTGCAATGGGTAATATGTGATGCGAACGTGATCAAGCGAAATGAGTCACATGTCGACAGTTTTGAATTTGATATTTGTCCATCATTTGAAAGCAGGTGAATGCTACAGTATGGTCCAAACCCCACTGAAATCGAACTTCTAGTTTTAAAGTTACAAACAGTTTACCAACTGAGAAAACAGAGTAAAACTTAAGAATTTGTCACTTCTTTTTACCTGTAACTCAATATCAATATTCCCGACGTACAACTCATTCCGCTTGATCGCGTCACATGTGTTGTTTTATGATGTACATTCGCGTCCAAAGACATTCCTACCAGATTCATAGTATTTGCCAATTTTGTATAGAACGAACTATAACGTTGCTATTCTGTCAAAACCTTATGTTTTTCCAGCCGTTTAGCATGTGTAGAGTAAAACTACCCAATGGTTATGCATAGGAAGTGTTGCTTTATACACGTTCAGGGGGCAAGAGCACTTACAAGGTTTTAATAGATGTGTTTTTGGCCCTTAAACATGTAGAGCAAACTGACTAAAGGTTATTCATAGGAAGTATTACTTTATACCTGCTGAAGGGCCGGATGATGAAGATATGAGGTTTTGACAGAACAGCAACAATACGGCGAGGTTTGGTCCAGAGCTCTCAGAGAGGAGGGGCGGGTGGGCGGACTTCTTTTTTAATTTTTTTTAAAATTTAAAAATCTTCTTATACCAGCGGAAGCTCAAAGTTCAGCCAACAAGAATTTGAAATCACACTATGAGTCGCACATATATGTTAAAAACACTTAATTAGTTTAATATTCAATGCCATTTAAACTGTTTTAAAAAAAATCTGAAGAAAAAAAATCTGAAAAAATAAGAAAATCTGAAGAAAAAAAGAAGAAACAAAATCGGAGCCGCCCTAAATCTGACAAGCGGGCGGACGAGGACAACATAACAAATTTTTGTTGTTGCCCTAACCGATTTCAATCCATATTTTGTTTGTGTATTATAGTATGGTGACAGTGCTGTAGGCGGAGTAGCTCATATACCACCGGGATGGGATGAATGGCATGGATTGGTAAGAACTTTATGTTGACGTAGTGTATGTTAGTAGCGCATGGTTACTGGTTCAAGCTTGGGCGCTGTTATGAATTATATGATATGACATATGCTTTGTGACATGATCAATATCATCAGGGGTTCGTCCACCGGGATGGGATGAATGGCATGGACTGGTAAGACTGTTATGTTGACGTAGTGTATGTTAGTAACTTGTGGTTACTGGTTCAAGCTTGAGCGCTGTTCCGAATTATAGGATATGCCATAGGCTTTGTGTTATGATCAATATCATCAGTGGTTCGTCCACCGGGATGGGATGAATGGCATGGACTGGTAAGAATTTTATGTTGACATACACAGTGTATGTTAGTAACTCATGGTTACTGGTTCAAGCCTGGCCCATACATCTGTTTTGAACTATGATATGCCAGAGGCTTTGTGTTTTGATCAATGTGATCAGTGGTTCGTAACAAAGTTAGCGTGAGTGAGCCAGATGACCTACCAATGGTTTTATTCTAACGTGCACTACGCCAGCAATATAGGGGTGATAGGATAATATCGAGCACAAAACAAACCAAGACAATTTGTTTCTTTCTTTGGTCATATCTAAAAATCAATATTCCTAACTAGCAACTAATTTCACTTGTTGCCTTTTGTTTAAACATACAGTTTTCTCACAATCAGAATTACTTCACATAATATATTTACTTGCAGCTGATTGGTCAGACAGGCTGTTCCAGTGAACTTTCCTCCCACTGCAAAGGGGGATAGGGTACTGTAGAGGCCAATCAAAATGTGTCATAACTCTGTTACTTTGTCTATGAGGATTTTGTAGAGTTTGATCATGGCTCACTTACTATCAGAAAGGGTTGTTTTATTTGTTTCACTTTCAAAGAAAAATGAAGCAAACAAACAAACAAACAACCACCCCAACAAACAAACAAATTGTTCATCGTTGCTCGTCTGCTCGAGAATTCCAGATTGACAGGTTTTCTCATATTCAATGTTTGTTTACATTGTTTTCAGAGAAGTGTGAAATAAGGTTGGAATCAAACATTAAACTTGCTGAGATTGAAACTAATAATATCTTGAATTGTTTGTTTGATCATTGGGATTCTAGATTATAGGATAGATAGGATCCATTGTGCTATACAAAAGGTCAAACTCAATAGGCTTTTAAAGACAAGGCATGATTATTTTCGGGTTTAAACCTAAATTAAGTTATCTGTTCAATTTCCTGGTTTTTTTAGGCTTTTTAGGTTTCCAGGTTTTTCAATGCTTGTTCTGATACCTAAAAATACTTCACTTCTCATTTTTTCTGGAGCAATTTTATTTGAGAATTTGCCAAGCGAGACGCTTCATCGGCTATACACTTTGAAGATGTCTTTGACTTTTTCTTGTTTTTCCACTTAGGTGCATAATTCTGTATACTACAACTACACATTATCAGTGAATGGTAAAGCTGAAAAACATGGAGATGACTACAGTAAAGATTACTTGACTGATATTATTGTAAGTATTATCCACATGTATGTCACATGCACATCACATGGACATCACTTGCATGTCACATGGATACAGTTGCATGTCACATGTGCATCACATGTTTGTCACATGCACATCACATGGACATAGCTTGCATATCATATGTGCACACATATGTATCTCACATACATCACATGGACATCACTTGCATATCACATGTATGTCACATACACATCACATGCACATCAGATGAATGCCACATGTGCATCACATGTATCTCCACATGTACATCACATGGACATCAGTTGCATGCACATCACATGGATATCAGTTAAACGCCACATGCGTATCACATGTATTTCACATTCACATCCGTCACATGTGTATAATACTAGTGTGTATCATATCTTCTGAGAGTACATGCTTATACGCAATTTTTGAAAAGAAAATTAAAACAAATATGTACATATTTAAACAGTTAGGCTATATTAACAAATCTTTTGTCTCAAAGCTCTTCAGTTTTTCAAAACCTAATGCGGAATGCGGTTTTTTTTAAAGTTTTTTTTTTTAAATATAAAATATTGAAATCCTAGTAAAAGTGACCTTTTATATTTAAAATGATGTGATCAATGAAAATCTGACAAATCGGTGAGATTTTGGGATTTTTTTATTTTTTTATTTTTTTGTTGAAAAAAATTTAAAAAATAAAAATAAAAAAGTTTTTTTTAAAGATTTTTTTCTAATGCGCATCAAGCTTTGAGACAAATGATTTTTTTAAATTTAGCCTAAATACCACTACAAAATCTTCCAAATCTATTACAGTAGCTAATAATACAAAATAATACAAGTATTTCTTTCTTTCTTATCGTTCCCCCCCTCATTAGAACAATCGCTCTCATGAGTTCATCACCCGTCAGGGTAAGACAGCGCTGTCTCCTCCTTTCTTTGCAATGGTCTCTACCCCAGCCTGTCACTCTCCGTTTGACTCAGCACCGCAGTACACTAATGAATTTGCTGATAAGAAGGCTCCGCGAGATGCTAGCTTCAACAAAGCCGGAACGGTAAGTTATTGAAAATGTGATCAAGTGGAAGATTGAGGCGTAGAGAATCGGAAAGTTTGTAATATACGTTCTTACATACTTTTTTTTAAAAAATCCAAAATATCAGGTGGCAGATTGAAAAACAGAGAATTAATCAAATAGTCAGCTGAGAGCAAATTACCATTGAATTATTGTAAAAAGTTATATAATCTTTAAAACAAAGAGTTTTAACATTGGTCTGTGATTCTTCTCTTCTCTACTAGGTTTTTTTTAGCAGGGGGAGGGGTGAGGGGGCAGGGCACTTGGGTAAGGACTACTGGTTAATTTGATTTCTTTTGTTTTAAACCCAAATTAAATTTATCACAGTTAGGCAACAAAAAAATAAATTGTTATGTTGTCCTCGACCGCCCACTCGTCAGATTTAGGGCCGCTCCGACTAATTTTTCAGATTTTTCAGATTTTTTTTCAGATTTTTTTTCTTTTTCAGATTTTTTTTTAACAGTTTAAATGGCATTGCATATTAAATTAAGTCTTTATAACATATATGTGCGACTCTTAGAGTGATTTCAACTTCTTGGCTGAACTTTCAGCTTCCGCTGGTAAAAGAAAGAAGAAAAAAATCCGCCCTCCCGCCCCTCCTCTCTGAAAGTTGTGGAGGACAACATAACCATTTTTTTGTTGGCCTTATTGTGTAACAGGTCAAAGGTTTTCCAATACTTCCTGCAAAAAGTGTATAGCAAAATTAAACACTAACATTATGTAGCAACAATTTGTAACAAAGAAAAAACATATCTGCATAGCACAAAAGTAAAATATCAAGAGCAAAATAAATTCACTTGTAAAAAATGGTGAGATTTTTATCAATTCACCAAATTTTATTTGTGCTCATTAAAATTCTACCTATGAAATTAAAGTGCTTTATAATTTAATTTCACATTCAGTACAATTTTTATTGATCATGAAAATAAATGCATTCTGATGTAGGCTTATATTGCAATGAAGCTCATACTACATGCATATTGCAATGAAGCTCATACTACATGTATTTGTAATTATCTATATTTTTTGTATGTTTTGTGAAATGCCCCTTTTGTGGGTGCTAAAATAGAAAATAAATAAAATAAAGTGCTTTGTAATATGCAGTTTAGACTGAGAAAAGTACTCACTGAGTTTGAGTGAGGGGGGGGGGGGGTGCGGCACTGCAGGGGTTTGGTGGCTAATTTGATTTCTTTTATCTTAAAGGAAGGGTCCCGCAAGCACAACATTGAGCATTATTTTTAGACAAATAATTATCGAGCTGAAATTACGTAATTATATAGAACAAAGCACATACTAGTCACAAAAATAAATAAAAACTGCCATCACTCAACATGCAATTTTTAAAATTGGCGGCGATCGAAAGTCCCGGTGTCGATGACGTCATGGGTGTCGGTGCTCAAATTTGCGCGTGTGCATATTTGTTTTTGTCATAAGTGTGGTGTTTTGTTCTATATAATTACAAAAGTTGGGCTCGTTAGTTATTTTTCTAACATATCATGCACACTTTTATGCTTGTGGGACACCTCCTTTAAACAAACATATTATAGTCCCAGAGTTTTTGTGTAACAGGTCAAATGTTTTCCAATTCTTCCCGCAGAAATAGTTCAACAGAATTTAACAATAAGCTTATGTAGCAACAAACAATAACCGAGAAAAAACACCATATCTGCATAGCCCAAAAGTAAAATATCAAGAGCAAATTAAATTAAAAATTGGGAGATTTGACTAATTCACCAAATTTTATGTGTGCTCATTAAAATTGAACCTATGAAATTAAAGTGCTTTGTATTCAAGTAAAATCAGTCAAAAGTCATAAATATTGATTTTGAGATAAAATCATATTTTGATATTAATGTATATATTGTACAGTTCATTGGTCTGTTTGGAAATGCGCTATATAATTCCCTATAATAAATAAATAAATAAAACCGAACGAAGGATAGCATTTCTTTTCTGTTGTATATTGTTTTGAAAACCATTTAATAGCCAATATATTTGGAATTAATTGTCTGTTTGAAATGGGGTTTTCTGCGAAATGAAGCTGTGCAAATTTTTATACAATCAAGTTGAGTATTAAAGGCATATTATGTGATCTTTTCCAAGTAGCGCCCTCTATCATTGATTTTTACTATGAAAGCAGATTTTCTTGAAGATTTGTATTTTTGATCATAAATCATAAAGATCTTCTAAGTTACAGATCGATACAATTCCTAATTACTTCAAAATCATGGTTTGAAAAAAATTGTACCGCTCCTGTACAATCTATTTTTCAAAGTTTACTCAAAATTCACTCTAAATCCATGATTTTGAGGTTATTAGGAATCGTATCCAGGGATGGAAATAAGACCCGCCCGCCCGCCCATAGCGGGTAACTTTCGTGTCGGACGGGTGAAGATACAAAGGTACCCGTCCGACTGGCGGGTAACATTTTTGAAGCTTAAAGTGTAAGTAACAGTAAGTTCAGGGTAATTTCATCATCAGATGATCGTGTGTCATGATTATAGTGGAGATCAGGTTGATAGGAGGTTAAAGAGAGTATTGGATTGATGAACATGATGAATACGAGAGGAGCTGTTACGGGCTAGGTTTATAGTGGAACATCGTACAATAAAGACAAAAACATGTAAATGTAGTTTAATATTAAAAGTAGTCTTGCTCTTAATTGTTTGCTGCAAAATTTTATAAAAAACCTTGGGTTGGTAGACTTTTTGTCGGGCAGGTAAATTCTGTGAGTTACCTGCCCGACTGGCTAGTTGAAAAAAATCTGAAGTTCCATCCCTGATCGTATCGCTCTGTAACTTGGAATATGTTTATGATTTATAATCAGAAAAGTAAATCTGCAAGAAAATCTGCAAGAAAATCTGCTTCCAATTTGTTGTAGAGGATTGAGGCGTCCCCTGGAAAAGATCACATAATATATCTTTAATATTAGATATTTTCAACTTCTGACTTAATTTGCTTAATCATGTCATTCACATGCAGTTTAGACTGAGAAACAGCATTCACTGAGTGTATACAGTATGCTCTACAGTGTTGCCAACTGAAAAGTAGCCCAATTTTTGTTGAGCCCATAGAAAATACATCGGTAGCCCAACTTTTTACCCCGGTGGTTTCTCTTTGTATTCAGAGGTGTAACACATGATCGTTCCAGGATTTTGAAATACCCCCTATTTGACGGCGTTTCGCGGACAATTTGGCTAATTTGACCCCCTTTTTCGCACAAAATCGCGGACATTTGGTCTAAAAATAACCCCCTATTTTCAACATTTCGAGGACACTTTCTGAGAAAACGCTCTTTTTGCGCAAAAGTGAGGACACATTTGGTTCAAAATACCCCTTTTCCCATAACTTGTATTTGTTTTTCTTACGCGGACTTGAAATCACGAACATAGTTTTAAAAAAACACCCCTATTTTTTTGAAATCGCGGAGATAGCTTCCAAAATGACCCCTAATTTTTGAAATCGCGGACATAGCTTCAAAAAACACCCCTATTTTGGGAAATCGCGGACAATAAATGTCCGCGGAATGTTCGCGGATATGGCTCAAAAACACCCCTTTTTTACGATTTCTGGAACGATCATGCGTACCCGAAGTCAATGTTGACTGAAACCACCGGGCTTTTTACATGCCACGGCACCCGCCTATACAGGCCACGGCACCCGTGAAGAAAAAAAGTAGCCCAATTCTGCGGCCTGGCCACAGTGTTGGCAACACTGACGCTCTCGGAGGATTAATTGGGTGTGCTCTACAGTGTTGCCAACTGAAAAGTAGCCCCATTTTTGTTGAGCCCATAGAAAATACATCGGTAGCCCAACTTTTTACAGGCCACAGCACCCGTCTATACAGGCCACAGCACGAGTTAAAAAAGTAGCCCAATTCTGCCGCCTAACCACGGTGTTGGCAACACTGATGCTCTAGCAGGATTAATTGGGTGTGCTCTACAGTGTTGTCAACTAAAAAGTAGCCTAATACATTGGTAGCCCCCAACTTTTTACAGGCCATGGCACCCCACGGCACCTGTGAAAAAAGTAGCCCAATTCTGCGGCCTGGCCATGGTGTTGGCAAAACTGACACTCTAGCAGGATTAATTGGGTGATGCATTAACCTCCTTATTTAATATGGAAAGGGAACACACAACATTTTTTTGCAGTGGTGTTCCTTCTGGAGTATTAAAGGCTGAGTTTCTGAGTTGCAGTGAACCAATTGATTGGCCTTTCAGAGCTCTCTTTCGAGAGTTACCAGTATGATTTTTTATCACTCTGGTCATTAACCTTTAATGTCTGTTGGGCTATTGTTCACATTTGCGCTTTATATACAAAAAAAGCCAAAAAAAAGCAGGGGGTTTGGAATTGGAAACTGTTTTTGTGTGTAAAATCCAGTTGTTTTTTATAAACAAACTAATTTTTTTCCTAAATTAATGTTGTACAAACTTAATTTGTGTCAAAACCCATGTTGTAATAACACACGTTGAAGTTCCAGTTTGGATGAAAAAGATAGTCTAATTAACCCTGACTCTAGATCACCACACGGCAACAGATTTCTTTTCCGACCCCCAAAATTCACCAGAAAGGTCACCCCCCGGGATTTGAACCACGGACCTCCAGCACCAGGGCCCAGATCCTAGCCACTACACCACGGCTGTCAGTCGACACTCGGCGAGTATATTCGCCTCGTTATATAGCCTGGGTCTGTTTTGTAACCCAAAAACCTGCACGCCGGGTTATAAAAACATTTTATGATCAGATCCGCACAGTTGCCGTGTGGTGTAGTAGAGTTAGGGTTATCTACAGGGTGAGTCAAAAAGAAGTTTACCCAGATTGGGGATTTTTTAAAAAACAAACAAATGACACTCGAGAGTTCAGTAAAGCATATATTTAACAAGCATTATCTCCTGCTTATTAGGAAAAAAGGCAGCTACAATGTTACGACTGTTTTACTGAAAGCGCTTATGTTTGTAGCTGTCCATGGAATGCTTACTTTACATTTGTTTGGTCAAGTATTCCGTGGACAGCTTGCAAAATGAGTATCTTTATTAAAATAGACATAACTCCTCTTAGCAATGATCAATTTGTGTCATTCTTTTTTCCTAATAAGCAGGAGAGAATGCTTGTTAAATATATGCTTTACGTTATATATGTTTTTTAAAACATCACCAATCTGGGTAAACTTCTTTTTGACTCCCCCTGTATGATGAAAATAACAAAATTTTGGAATGACAAAAAACAAACAAAAAAAGAGCTTTCTGGATACCACATACCTTTATTGATTTACTATGTAAGTCTCCCCACACCAATAAAGTGAATATGTATAGTAACACTAAAACTTTGACCTAATAATGTTCTACAAGCATGCAAATTGAAAATTTCTCCACACACAAAATAAATCATTGACAATTTTGAAATTGAAAATTCTTTGAAATATTGATGATCATTTTAGAAAATTTTCAAAAATAAGTTGTTTCATTATAGATTGTTAAAAACCCAAACAAATAAACAAAAAAGGGGCCTAACAACTGACCCAACAAAGGCCCTTTCAGCCTGTAGAACAGATTGGCTTAAAGGGAAATTATGCGATCTTTTTCAGGGAACGCCCTCAATCCTCGAGAAAATAAATTGAAGCAGATTTTCTTGCAGATTTTTATTTCTGATCATAAATCAATAATACGTTTTAAGTTGCAGGGCGATACGATTACTAATTCCTTATTAAAATCATGGCTTTAGAGTGAAAATAAACTGTCGAGCACTCTAAATTCACTCTAAAACCATGATTTTGAGGTAATTACAGGGTATCCCAAAAGTCTATGCACGTTTTTGAAGAGTCATATCTCATCAAATATAAACCATATATGGTATAAATATAACCATATTTTGATAGACGAGATTTTGGAAATTATTTTGATACCAAACACAAAATCAGGTGCGCATAAATTAACAGTATGAAAGCAACGTTGCGCATTAGTCACAGTTCACTGCTTACCTTGCAACATTAATGTTATTACCAAACTCAGTCACTCACAACATAAATAGGCGTAGTAGACAACATTGCACAGCAAAAGTCTTCATTCAAAATTGTATGGTTCTACGCTGAAACAAATTCAGTTCAACTTACTCAACAAAAGTTCAGAAAACAGTTCAAAGTGAAACGCGCACCAGGAAGAATATCCATTCTGAAGTTGGTGGATACATTTTTGAACACAGGAACTGTCATGATTTGTTTCGATGTGGTAGAAAGACTGGTAGATCAACAAGTCACATTGGTGTCATAAGACATGCAGTAGCCATAAGTCCAAAGAGATCTATTCGCCGAATTTCCGCAGAAAACAAGATTAAAAGATCAACTTTTCACAGAATTTTGCGTAAGGACTTGAAGAAGTTTCCATACAAGATTCAGATCAAACAAAACGTTAAAGCAGCGGACAGATATAGTTTGTTATTATGATATGGTCACTGTAATGTAACATTTTAAATATTACTATTGACGGATCACTTTCCGTGTAACCAACTCTACCCTAGGTATGGATTTATGAACTTTATTCCTCCGAAGTATAAAATTACATTTTTGCAGTAATACATATTTTACTTCTAGGGTGGCATTTAAAACAGATGTTACTCCAATGTTTGGTATCAAAATTATTTCCTACATCCCCTCTTTCTAAATATGTATTCATATTTTCAATACGACTTGTATTTTGTGAAATATAAAGTTTCAAAGTCGTGCATAGACTTTTGGGACACCCTTTAGGAATAGTATCGCTCTGTAACTCGGAATATATTTATGATTTATGATTAGAAATAAATAAATCTGCAATAAATCTGCTTCCAATTTTTTTCTCTCGAGGATTGAGGGCGTCTCTTGGAAAAGATCACATATATACCTTTAAACGGCGACCATGACAAGCTCCGTATTACCTAAGCCTTAATTGAGCATAACTTGATCAATAACATCATTATCCACCAAGAAACGCAACTGCAGACACAGTTACAAAAGTTTACAAAATGTTTCAAAGATGTCAAAATTATTGAATATCATTACCATATTTGGAATAACCATGAGTAATGCATTGAAATAAGTACAAGCATGCCTAGTATTGACTCAGTAATTTTTGAGATAGACTTTGAAAGTTAGGAAATGTTTAAAAATCTGTTTTGTATATATAATGGTAAAATGAATAGCCACGTGGAAAGTGATAGACTGTGACCAAGACAAGCTTCTGATTACCCAACAGCCCTTTTATGGCAAAAGAATGTATCTTATATGTAGTTTTCTAACAGTATACTTCCTTTTAACATGATCAAAGTTAGCTTTTTTCTCCATAAATCAAGTAGTGGTAAAAGGCAGTATATTACTTTTATTGTCTTTACAAGTTGCAACCTTTTCCTAAGTGAGGGTTATTGAACCAAGTCAGCACAATCCATGTTAAAAGGAAGTATATCATTAGGAAAGTACATATAAGATACATGCTTTTGCCATAAAAGGGCTGCAAGCCGTAAGCTAGTGAGTAATTGACTTGAGGATAACTTGTTCTTACAATTCGTCGCTGTTCTGACATACCGGCACATGTGCCATTTTGGGCAAAATGAGTTAAGTTGCATTTATGATCTACAAATGAAACTCTTTATTCTCCCAAAAAATTGAGACAAAAAGGTAATTAATTAATGAGATACCGCACTAATTAGTGTAATATGCCAGGGTTTTAACATTATACCGGCATGAAAACCTCATTTTGTATTCTGACATACCGGCACATCACAATATTCTGCCATAGACCACCGTGTAACTGCAGTTCTGATATACCGGCATATCACTGTATCACTGTTCTGACATACCGGCACATGACTTTATGACATAATTACTCCTAATTAATAATTGCAATTTGTTGTTGATACATGCTCATAACAAACATAAGTATATATATCTATTAGTGTTCTTTGACAATGATAGTGATATTTGATGTAAATGCTCTTTAACAAGTCTTTAAAAATTGGAAAATTTTCAAACACGATTTTCTCAAAACGCTGTTTTTCGTGATGTGCCGGTATGTCAGAACAGCGACGAATTGATCAATTACATCATTATCCACCAAGAAACGCAATCAATTCTCTCGGTTTCTCAGATTAAATTAATTTGGTTCATCAATTAAAAGCCAGTAGATTTGAAAGCGTGCATGTTTAACATCAATATGTGATCGGTATACATTATGACTACTAATGTACCAGTCTATCTTGATTTCCTCGTTGAGTGGAATTTTGGAAATGTAACACCTGATAGTTTGCATTTGCGTTGCATGTATGCAGAAATAATTAGTGGAAATTGGGCTTGAAGCTTGCAAAGTATAGTTTTGATTTCGATCCAAGATTATGTGACTGGCTGTTGTGTAGGGATACTGTTTACTACCGTCTAAATAAATCTAATGAGTGCATAGCATTTTTTCTTGTATAAGGGGGGGGGGGGGGGGGGGGGGGGGGGACATTGTCTATAGTGATGTAGTTCTCAGTAAATTTCTCTTATTTGGTATATATGAACTCTCAATCATGTTGTGTAATTTGTGTATTCCAGATTGAATAAATATCAAGTTTTGAAATGTATACAACACTTATGATCCAGGGCTTGAAATAAGCAGGGGCAGGGAGCAAATCTACCCCCGCTAAACCCCTAAATGCCCCTGGTTCGTGGGTACATTTTGTCACCAGGACCAACTTTTTCATTGAAAATTGCCCCTGGTTATTCCTTTGCATTCATTTGCACAATGACATATTTCTGTGGGTTTACCCTTAAATAGCCCCTGGTACTAGTATGTGACCAATAACCCCTGGTCCTCTATACGCCCTGTCATAATGCCTTGGACCTTGGCGAATTTATATCCAAGGAACTATGACAGGGAGTATAGGTCATTCGATGAAAGAGAATGTGCGATGATAGGGGTAATAGAGTCAGT
This sequence comes from Ophiura sarsii, assembly GCA_035610835.1. NCBI lineage: Eukaryota > Metazoa > Echinodermata > Ophiuroidea > Amphilepidida > Ophiuridae > Ophiura > Ophiura sarsii. Next base: position 21,073,342 of record CM069445.1, on the reverse strand, counting down.
GCCTGCCGCCAAATTGCTTCCAAAAAGACAGATTTGCTAATTTTTGGGCTGTAATTTACCGAAAAATGTGGGTCATTGGATGAGAGAGAGTTAGGCTAACAAGGTTTTTAAATTTCTTTTAATAGTCGTATACATATGTACACCCCTCCCCACCCCCACCCCCGGATAGTGGGTAGTTTCTTAGTAATAGTAATAGTAGGTAATTCCAAATGTCATATAAGGGCATTTGAAGACAATAGGATATCTAAATGCCAATACTTAATACTGATTGATCATATTATAAAGTAGGAAGAAGTCAATATGCACACACATGATGGCAAAAAGGAAATCCATACATAAAATTGAAATCATATATACAGGGTGTCCCATAAGTTAATATACTCATTGTTTGCCTGAACTTGTTGAGAAAGACTATGAAATCATGGATTTCTTTGTGTGTATGTAGGGTGTTTATGTTATTGAAAGTTTCTATAAGGCCAAATAAAAATAATATATTTAGCGTCCCCTCCTGCTTCCTTTTTTTGGTTTTCTTCAATTTTCTTTTTTCCCCTTCTATTTATTCATCACATTTTTGTTCGGTTGTTTCAAAACCATGAAATAAAAACAATTTAAGATGCCTCCTCCTCTACAAGGTTTGCAAAGTTTATTGCAAAAAGGGGGCGATGCACTAAAAAGTTGGTTTTTTTAAAGAAGAAAAAAAGGGCCTCCTCCTTCCTGTTTTTGAAAACGTCAAGGACGCTTAACACATTTTTTAAAAACTTTGCCTAATGGCTGTAATTTCAAAATGGTAACTATGATTCAAATGGAACAGTGATGTGTGAGTGAAGTATAAGGATGGGGTCAGGTCAGGTCAAAGGTTGTTCATTGTTCAAATTTTTAAATGAGCTCCAAAGTGTTTCAAACTCAGAGACAACAAAGGTTTACCATTTAGCAACAACAAGGTTATTTAGTTGGCAGATCTTAAAGTCAAATTTGTATGAGGCAAAATTACTCCCTAATAATGCTAAAATTACTGATCCACTTGTTACTTAATGGCCGGAAGACACTGTCGCAAAAGCAGGCGAGAGGTCCCGTTTTGAGAACCGCCTTGATTAAAACATCTCCAGATTTTTGTAAAAATTAAACATGGGCTACCGATATCTAGATAGAAAATATTTGTTGTGAAGATTGTCCCATTGATCTATGTTTGTTAGACCTTCGTTTAAATCTGACAAGATTATTTTAGAATATACAGAGCAAATGTGAAAATTGATCCAACAGAAATCAACAAAGTTCATGAACTGAGTGATTAGAAAGCAAAATGGTGACTCTCTACAAAGAGTGCTGAGTGGCCAATCAAATGTAAAAGTACTATTTTTTCATCATAAAAGCACTTATTTTTCACCATGAATGATGAAAGTATTATTTTACTGATCTACATTGAATGATGAAAGTACTATTTTTCACCATGAATGATGAAAGTACTATTTTTCACCATAAAAGAACTTTCACCATTTTAAAAGTACTATTTTTCCATAAAAGTATTATTTTTCATCATAAATAGACTATTATTCACCAAAATGTTACTATTTTTCATAATTTTTCACCACATTGTTGCCTCCAAATTCAATACGAATACCACTATTTTTCATCAATATACTATATTTCACTTGTAATAAATGCCCCTTTTTCTAAAAATTGCTCTCCTCTGGGGTGTTTATTAGACGAATATGGTATGCGTGCTTTATTTATTTATTTATTTATTTATTTAATCTTTCTTTATTGAGGGTAAACAGCTTCAGTGTCAAGCACTGCTTTCCAAGCAGGCCCTCATTTCACAGAGAAAAATACATAATTATATACAATATTTATAAATATGTCTCCTAATATTTATGCTCTACACTTGGTGTATCGAGCACTCTTACTACTGTTCATATTTGTATAACTTTTGACTTTATTTATTTTATTTTAATTATATACAATATATATACATGGAATAGAACAACTATTTACATAAATATACAAAACCATCAGATAAATTCAGCAAGGAAATGCAGAATTGTAATATACGAGGGTCATTCAATGAGTTCTACCTCCTACCTCCTAACTTTGCTGATATAAAAGCCAGTCGTATGAAATATTCCACAATTGAAGCTTTGAATCTCAGCTACAAAATCATTGTAGATTGGTCTGCATACTTATTGTACTTGTCTAAATATGCAGTAAAAACCAAACCACCATTTAGTGCGACGGAAATGGGTAAAAAAACTGCCAAATGTCTCCTAGGTGCTATTCATTTGGCCAATTCTAAGAGACAAAATGTACCTATCGTTCAATTACAATCGTTCTAAATTATAAAAATATCTCTTGAACAGACTTAAAGCAATACAAGTGACTGAATTATTTTGGCAGAAAATTCCCTCTAATTAGCCAGAACCAGACCAGGACAGCAATCAATTTTAACCCCACCTTATAGAACCGCTGCAAAAGTCATATTTGCTTTTCATAGGAAGTAAGAGATCTCATTATACAGGACTAAATGGATATATTTCAAGTCTCTCGAAGATATATTTTTCTATCACTGACTATCTGATAAACTATTCTAAATGTTGCATATAAGGAAAACTGATAACGTTTCTATCATGTTGAGATTTAACATTCGAAGCATCACTGTGGCTTTACTTGTAACAACGAACATTTAACTGAATATCGGTATTCCAGTATGCTACAAGCGTGTCAATACCTTTGAGTTGATATTATTCTATTTGCAAGATACAAAGGTTAATATTTCCTACAATCTGATTTATACATGAAAGTATAGCATTATATTCAGAAATCATCCATTGTTTTCTATTTTCAGTATTTAAATTGGGCAATTATACCTCATCATACAATACGGAGAGAAAACGAAAAAACATGTATTTATCTTTGGGGTAATTTTCCGTGTCCGTTGTCCAAAATCTCTAAAAGTGAAATAGGTATCAATTAGCATTTTACTATAAATGTGTAGCTATGATTTAGAGCTATAATCATGACAAATGTCATGAGGATAACATTCATATTAACGATGTTATGAGTGAGGAGGTAGAACTTATTGAATGACCCTCGTACTTTAGAACACAAAATTTAAATTCCATGGATCTTTGTTTTAAATTGTTGCACTATACAAAACAGCACAAAACAGCTTCAGTGTCAAGCACTGCTTTCCAAGCAGGCCCTCATTTCACGGAGAATAATACATAATTATTTACAAAATACATGGAATATAGCAACTATTTACATAAATATATATACAAAACCATCAAATAAATTCAGCAAGAATAAAATTGTAATATACTTTAAAACACAAAATTTAAATTCCATGGATCTTTGTTCTGAATTGTTGCACTGACATATTCTCAAGCTCAGTTCTGATTGTTGATGGCAAGTTGTTCCAGGCATATGCTGCCCTAACATGAAACGTTCGCATACCTGAGTTAGACTTAAATTTCGGTACAACCAAAGTATTACTAGTGTGATTTCTTGTTACATGAGAATAGTTATTATGAACAAATTCAAACTGCATCGATACGTATGATGGACTTACATTTCATAAGCATTTATACACAATTAGTAAAAGGTGATTATGCCATCTTTTATCAAGTTTAACCCATTAAAGTGCATCCATCAACTCATCTGTTGGTGTTCTTATATCAGCTGAAAGTATTATCCTGACTCTCTGATGGGCCACTCTATTGGAACACTGATAACTAATTTATTCATTGTTGTAAACTAGAACCTAAGAGCTCCAACAATGAACGCGCTATGAAGCCATGATTGTGTGCTTATGTCTACAAGAACCGAGATAAATTGGAGACCAGAATTAGGGCATTTTGCAAAAACGCAATGCATTTTGGTGGTGTCTTTAAAATCTTCTTTGGTTATAGCCATAACATCCCATACATTTCATCATAGGGACTTGTGTCTCCCAATTATTGTAGTGAACTTTTATATAACCGTAGAATGAAGATGAGTAAATGAAATGAACTGCATCTCTTAGGCCACTTAAAAAATGAATCTCGGAGCCCTCCCTCCTCACTTTCTGGGGAAATTAAAAGATTATTGAGTTTCTACATGTATTACTGAAATTTTAATAATTGATAGGCCAACTACAGTCACTTTCATGTAGGGGTCTAACCCTCATAAACCTTTAAATAAACAGGGCCTCACCGTTTTCCTGCTGCTGCTGAAGGATGATGGCAATATAAAATGTGCATGAAAATAGCCATATTTAAGTGTCAATTTAGTAAAAAAAACCTAAAAAAAACGCCCTCCCTCTCTACTTTTTGAAAACCAGTGCTACAATAAACTACTTATTAATTGTATGTGGCCTTAGGGTGGTACAAGAAAAGTGAAAAAGTAGACATTTTCTTGGTACAATAATTTGTGCATCTTTAGAGTATCTTTATGAAACAGTTATTATGCAAAATGCTGAAACCTGTTTCTCAAGTATAAAGTTCTGTGGTAGAAATAAATGCAAAATAACAGATTCAAACAATCACACACACAATTACTTTATTTACTTATATTAAGGGGCATTAAGAGATGTGGTGGAGGCAGCGCCCTCAATTACAAAAAAATTACACAATGTATGAGCTTACACCTTTAAGGATTCAGAAAAATCAGCCCTCTTTGTACAACAAAACGTTGATTCAAAAATGCTGATCTCCGCTAGATCAGCATATTACGTCAGACAGTATCCCCCTGCACCACGCATGATGAATATCGCGAACCATATTTGCATAGAGGGCATTTTTCAATAAATAGCGATGGTATTGTTTTAATCAAGTTTTGCTGTATTTTTGTTAGTAGAAACAACAATAATGGCAATTTGTTAATGTTTGTCTTGAGTTCTAAAGTAATAAAAAATAAATAAAAAATGTCAACACCACTTAATGTCCCTTTAAGCAGAACATTAGAAAATAAGAACGCAAAATTAAACACTTTTAATGTCTTGTAGTGAATGTGGTGTTGGGGGGGGGGGGGGGCGGTGTACTGAAATGGGAATGTTATTCTCAGGTATTGACTTTCAATAAATGTTCTCCCTCTCCCCGTCATTTTGTATCCATGACAAGTATTCCAAGTTTTATGCTTAAACCTAATCTGAAACAAGATCCACATATCCATAAAAAAACAACCCTTTTTAGGGTTTCCGTGTGAGCACAATATCCACTTTTAAATATGAGTGCCCTCCCCTGGGAAAGTGATGAACTTTCCTATGAGAGGAAGATGCTGCATTGAAATGCAATGTATTGTATAGTAATATTGTATTGAATACATTCATATTGGCATCAATGTTTGCACGTTTTGTGTCTCGTATAACTGTCCCACAAAAAATAAAATGTGTGAAAACAGTATGTGTATGTTTTTGAATTATCTATTATGGTTTATTGAAACATAATGTTAGAAATTAAACTTAATACAAAAATGTGGTAGAACGCAAACATTAAGCGCGCAAAAATAAACGCTTAGAATTTGACGCAAAACAAATCTTGTTCAACAGGCGAACAGACCTGTAAGGTAAGATCAGTCAATTTGGCGGTATTTTCCTTTTAAAATTTTCATTTTTTTTCTTCAAATATTAACAACAACAAATTAAAATTGTCACAATGTTTAAGCCTTTTTCAAAAATTGTTATTTTTTTCTCAATAAAAATGATTAATAAAAGTAAATTACTTGAAAATATTGTTAAAAATCTCAAATGAGAAAAAAGGTCTATATGGCCCGTAGAACAGGCAAATGGACCTCTCAGGTAGGGTCGGTCGGTCAGATGGGTTTTTTTACAGCATAATTTTGGGGATTTTTGGAGCATTTCCAACATTTTTTGATTTTTTTCGTCTATAAATTAAAAACAATCTTTTAGAAAATTCCAGAACAAAATGGGTTGGTCGGGCCCGTAGAACAGGATTTTTTTTGTGGTCTTAGACTCTTAGGCCCACCAGTATTATATTCGTATTCATTCGTTTATAACCTCTCGTCTTGATAACAACAATGCTCTTCTTTATGGATTACCAGCTAATGAACTCTATCGTCTTCAGAAAATTCAAAACACTGCAGCTCGCATTCTCACATTCTCTAAAAGATCTTACCATATTACGCCAATTTTAAAGGGACTCCATTGGCTCCCTGTAGCTCAGAGAATTGTTTTCAAAATATTGCTTATTGTATATAAATGTATCAACAATGTTGCCCCATCATATTTATCTGAATTGTTATCAAACTATGTGCCAACTCGCACTCTTCGTTCTGGACAAATGCAACTTCTTCAAGAAACTATATCTAAGCGCTCTTGGGGAGACAGATCTTTTGCTATTGCAGCTCCTCGTCTCTGGAATGAACTTCCTATCCATATTAAAACTGCAAAAACTGTTACAATCTTCAAAAAACTGTTGAAAACACATCTGATGTCTGAGACATTTTGTAATAATTAAGTAGTTTTATTGTTGTTTATCGTTTTCTATTATATTGTATTTTATGTTTGTGCCTTGAGCGCTCTTATTTAGAGTGGATATGTGCCTTGTCACTATTATTATTATTATTACTTTTTCTTACGTGTGTATACATGTTGCTGCATGCAGTCACATGCGGTGTTGGAATCGTCGGTTAGATTCGATTTATTATAAGGATGTGTTTACGTTTGGGTGATTCTGGAAGCGTAAAAATGTTGATATTATCTTACAAATTGAAGTATTATTGGTATAAGTACGATGAGGTTGCTCGCTATTTGTATCAAGGAGAAGTTGATTATATCCTGACGGAGTTCTTACTTTTATGATTGTTGCTTGTTGCTTGTCAAAAGTGACAAACTACTAGATATTTTTGCGTGCAGATATTTTCGCGGTTTCTAGTATCACCGACAAGTTTGCTATGTGTTAAATTGGCGGGTGCTGGCATCAAAGATAATACAATACATAAGAAATGTCTTCATTTTGACATTTTTGCGGACACATACCGATCCCCGAAATCCGCAAAAAAATTAAACCACCGCGAACATTTCAGTGACTACAATACAATCCATGAAAATAACCACATATTTTGCAAGCAGTAGTATTGTGTTTTAGGACTTGATTAGGTGAAATAAACAATTATAATTACTTATTTCCCAAGAAAGGTTATCAGAGGACAGGTTATCACAAAACTTCCCATTGGGTTTCTTGAAGTCATAATACAAAGTAAAAGAAAGAAAGACAAATATAGTTATGAACTTTACTATCAACCAACCAATAATCAAGTCTTCACCTAATGTAGCAATTTCACTTGGTATACAAATTCTCAATGGTGAAAATGCAAAGTTATTGACAAAATTTGTGCTGGCGCGCTATTTTAGGCAGTAAAACAATGAAATTTCCAACCTTTTTCACTTTAGAGTAAAACTTTCAAAGGTATAAATCGAAAGTGAAGGGCAATTCATCCTTATGTATATATACACTCGTCCAAAGAAGTTCCTTGCCACTCATTGAAGTTAAATATTTCACATAAATATTTAATATAAATTAAACAATTGCATGTCAAAATAAGCAGACATTAATTCTCTATCATGTCTGTATGAAATTAAGATGTACGCATTCATGCATGGCTGAGCACATTCATTAAGCAATGGTAAGGTTCATATTGTGTTCAATCATTCACATCAACATTTGAATGGAGGGATTATCCAATTTTTTGCAATCTTCTTCCACAGACCTTGCCATTGTCAAGTGAATGGAATCTGCCATGCATGAGTGATCATGTCTAAATTCCATGTTAAGCTGTTAGAGGATTACTTTCTGCTTATTTTGATATACAATTATATATATTCTATTAAATATTAATTTGAAATATTTGGACTTTACTAAGTGGCAAGGAACTTCTTTGGACAAATGTACATGATATAGGGGCGAGTGAAAACACTGCTAATGCCACATGAACACCAAAGTGATACAGTTACTATTGCATTGCCATTTTGAGTCATCTGTTTGGTTGTATTGGTTGTTTGCATTGCTGCATTTTGCAGAAAACACCATTATAAAGGGAAACCATATTCCAAGGTTATGAATGGTTGAAGGGTTTTCCAATAAAGATTATCTAGCCTACGTTTAGTTATACCTCAAAAATCAAAATTCCGCTCTTTCGACTTGTTTTACTTGATCACATCACACATGTTGATGTCCATGGCTGATTAACTCTGTGATTTAGTACCAACCTTAAATGCGGTTGACACTTTCCACGCGGCAGGCGTTTGAAGACGACTTACCCAAATTTCACAAAATGTTTTAAAAATTGTCAAAATTATTGAATTTCATCACCATATTTGGATTCACCGTGTGAAATGCATTGAAATAAGTACAAACATGCCTAGTATTGATTCAGTAATCCTTTGGATAGACCTTGAAAGTTGGGAAAGGTTTTTGAAATATCTGTTTTTTATGGTAAAACCAATAGCTGCGTGGATAGTGTTAAATGCTGGTATTATTCCATATTATGGTGTGTGTACAGTAATTTGACTGTGATGCCTTGCATTATATTTTCTCTGTTTCAGGGTATACACTGGTTAATCAGGCAAACATCTAATCCACCAAGACCCACTTTGGCAAAGGCTGCATTTCATGCCATATTAAGGTCATTGATCCCACAAGCAAATTCTATATAAAGACATGCACAATTATTTGATTATTTAAGTTATTTTCGCTTTTTCAGGACAAAAAATACTGGTGTGAAGACACGTGTCATATCATGAAAAGCCGAAACTTAGACAAAAGGAGAATCTCATGCCATATAAGGTTATATTCAGACTTATTCCATTTATACATACCATGTTAAACATGTACAGTTCTTTAAGTTTGATATTATTTGCATTCTCAATTTTCTCTGTTACAGGACAAACACTGGCTTATCCGTCATGCACCAAACCCATTAAGCAATGCTTCCCTTACCTACATAGATGATACATACAGAAAGAGGTTAGTGACAGTATATGACCTAGTTTTTAGCACAGGTATTTTAAAGGCACACTACCAGGGTTGTAGCTACGCCGAACGGGCCGTCCGGAAGTTGTGCCCAGTGTCCGGCACTCTTAAAAAATAAGGGTAAAAAACCGGTACTTATTTTTAAAATTTGTTTTTTACAATTTGTGGAAAAAATCATTAAACTGCCTCATAAAACAAGAAATTATGTGGCATTTATAATCCCTTGAAAAACATTAAGAAGGCCTCTAGACCCTATTCCATGATCCACTGCACTTCGTTCGCTACACTTACTCCGTTCGCCGTCAGTAAAATTGTCCGGCACTCAATCTGGTCTGGCTACAACCCTGCACACTACAGCTCACATCGTCACTATTCTGTCAAAACCTTGTATATGTTTTGACCCCTTCAGCATGTATAAAGTAAAACTGACCAACGGTTATGCATAGGATGTGTTGCTTTACACACATGTTCAGGGGCAAGAGAGAGCGCTTACACAGTTTTGATAGATGTGTTTTTGGCCCTTGAACATGATTAGAGCAGACTGCCCAAGGTTATACATAGGAAGTATTACTTTATACATGCTGAAGGGCCAGATGGAGATACAAGGTTTTGACAGAGAACAGCGACGATACATGATGCGATCAAGTAAAATGAGTTTGAAGTAAACAATGTCTGATATTTAGCCTTCTACACTCGTCCAAAGAAGTTCCTTGCCACTCATTGAAGTTCAAATATTGAAGCTCAAATATTTCACATAAATATTTAATATAAATTAAACAATTGCATGTCAAAATAAGCAGACAATAATTCTCTATCAATCATGTCTGTATGAAATTAAGATGTACGCATTCATGCATGGCTGAGCACATTCATTAAGCAATGGTAAGGTTCATATTGTGTTCAATCATTCACATTAACATTTTAATGGAGGGATTATCCAATTTTTTGCAATCTTCCTCCACAGACCTTGCCAAGTGAATGGGATCTGCCATGCATGAGTGATCATTTCTAAATTCCATGTTAAGCTGTTAGAGGATTACTTTCTGCTTATTTTGATATACAATTATATATATATTCTATTAAATATTAATTTGAAATATTTGGACTTTACTAAGTGGCAAGAAACTTCTTTGGACGAGTGTACTTGATTGTATAGGTTATTTGCAAAGCTAAATTGTGCAGAAAACCCTATCTCAAATAGAGAAACTTATTTCTAAAGATATGAGAAAAAGAAAGAGGTATTCAAACAATAGAAAACAAAAGAAATGCCCGGTGTTCTCACTTCGTATTCAGAGGGGTAACACATGACGGTTCCAGGATCTTAAAATACCCCCTATTTGACGGCGTTTCGCGGACAATTTTGCTAATTTGACCCCCTTTTCGCACAAAAACGAGGACATTTTGACTGAAAATAACCCCCCTTTTTTCATTATTCCAAGGACACTTTCTATATAGTCCCCCTATTTGCGCAAAAACGAGGACACATCTGGTTCAAAATACCCCTTTTTCCTTCTTCGCGGACATAGCCTCTCCAAAAACACCCCTATTTTTTTGAAATCGCGGACAAAGCTTTCAAAATGACCCCTTATTTTTGGAAATCGAGGACATATCTTCAAAAAACACCCCCAATCTGGGGAAATCGCGGACATAGCTTCAAAAAACACCCCTAATTTGGGGAAATCGCGGACAAAAAGGTCCGCGGAATGTCCGCGGACATGGCACAGAAAACCCCCCTTTTCCGCGATTTTTGGAACGATCATGCGTACCCAAAGTTAATGTTGACTGAAACCACCGGGAAGAAATGCTATCCTTTGCTTGGCTATATCTCAAAATCAAGATTCTCAACTTCAGACTCAGTTTGCTTGATCACATTGCATATGGCATAGTTTTTTAACACTGGTATTTATAAGACACACTGAGGCTTAGGCGATGAAAAGAAACCACCCCGGGGGGGAGGGGGGGGGGGGGCACTCAACTTTTTTTGGGTAGGGATGTGCCGCCCAGGGTCTCAAAAGGGGGGGGGGTGGGGCTACAGAACTGAACTGAGTCGATTTTATGACGAAAAATAGGGTCTTACTCTTAGGAACTGATTTTTTCAAAAAAATTGGTCATGAAAACTGGCCTAAATTTCAATTTTGATAAACAAATAACGCAAATTTTGGTGTTAGAACGCAAAATTTTCGAGGAATTGGGGCTTTGGAATGCAAAATTTCGTGATTTTTGAATTTTCAATAAAAATGGGGGTCTTGAGAACTGATGCAGGCTCAAAAAGGGGGTCATAAGAGCTAGCAGCAGAGGGTGAAAAAGGGGGTCTTCAGCGCGGCACATACCTATACCCTTTTCCAATGTCAGTGCCCCCCCCTCCCCGGGAAACCACCCTGTTTTACAGGCGGACAGACCTGTCAAGTAGGGTCAGCTAGTAGGATTGGTACAGGGATTCTATTAATTTTGGATAGGAAAGTCCTATACTGACGTACGTATGTAGCTAAACAGGTCCCGTTTACATAAATTTAAAAAGGCAACAGCGCCATTTTATGAGATACAACTTGAATGAAAGGAATTTATAGACTTGCGTCAAGTCCGTAGGACACAAACAATGATGCGTGCGGTATGGTGTAATAAAGTGAGAAAATGAATTCAAATACATAAAATAAACAATGAACAGGCTTGTAAAACCACCCAGCACGTACGTTTTATCATAACTTTCAAAACCGCACAATTTTTTAGGAATTTTTCCAATAATTCCGTGTAAACTTCAATAAGTCTATACTTAAAGCAGACATATGAGTACGGACAAAGTTAAACTAAGTTAGCTTCAGATCGGCAAGTTGAGTCGCATACCCCTGATTGGTACACCCCCCCCCCCCCCCTCACCGCAGAATTTGTACCGATGCGCAAGCAAATAGCAGTGAAACTAATGATAAATATAGTATTTGAGTTCATTTTGTTTCTCGAACGAATATAATCATATCTTAGTGGGTAGTGTTAGACTACGTTAGACTACCTGCAAAATGAAAATAAGACACAAACCTTGATGTGTTTATGAAGAAAAATTAACCCATTTTTTACTAACATTCCTCTAAAATTGATTGAAAATACGACCAAATTAGGTAATTTGTTTCCAAAACTATAGTACAATTCTAAAATAATACCATTGACTTACCGAAAAGGTTTAACAATTGAATTCTGTATACTAACACCTGACTCTCTCTTGCGGTTAAAAAAAGCATGTGCTTTGTATGCATTTCTCAAAACAACTTTGTTGGCAGACATATTGTCAATTCAAATTAGTGTAAACATTATGAGATGGGAAAACAGTTTTGGATAACTGTTTCGCTATCTTTGAGAATACCACACAATTTTAGTTACTTACTATTGCTCTTTATAAGTCTCCATTGAAACATGGTGGTAGGGTATTCTAAAGGCACTCACTGGGGGGTGTTTTGTTAATTGAAACATAGTTTGATTAATAGTAAATGTTTTCACTATATGAGAAACAAGTACAATATGGTCCTTTAAAACAGGCTTTATAACTGAGACTTTTCCAAAAAAGATTTAGTGCTCTCAAATGAATTCAAATGAACAAGTTTGTCAATCTGCGTTGTCACAGTCTAAGTTTAGAATAATGTGCAGTGTTTAGAACAATTAGTACTATGATGAATTCACTATACAGGGTGGTTAAAAAAAAGTTAACTTATTTTTGGCTTCCATTTTTAGCTACTTACTAATAAAATTTTAAAAGCACTGGGCCAGAAATCTAAGACTTAGCTCATTTAGTTTATGACGTATGGAAAGTTAAAATTGGTTTGTCACATTGTGTCTTTAATTAATAATCATTAAAGGGGCACAGAGAGATTTCACAAAAAAACAAATTCATTATTTTCACATTGTTAAGATAGATGATATACATAGAAACTCTCTCATGTAAAAGCTCAGTAAAAATGAAAAATAAAGACATTTTCTCAGCATTTCTGAAGGTATATTAGTGCTTTTCACTTTTTTTTGTATTTTGGTTAAAAGTCACCACCAATTGAATCAGGGAGCATCACGTAACAAGCCATGGGTGGTCTTCAAGGTTATTTTGAATAAACATGAAACAAATAAGTGAGAAGCCATCTGTGGCCTTTTAGATGAATATGGGTAGTTTCGATGTGATCACATAGAAACTCAAAATGCTAGCAAATCCATGAATTTCGCATGAAATACTGCAAATTAAGCTCTATAATTTTGGGTGGTAGTTAGTACGTATATAAGCATTACGTATGTATGTGAAAAACCCAACTTCTGAAAAATTGAGGGCTCCCTCCATGAAGGATCTCTTAGTGCCCCTTTAAGCAAAAAATAGGATTTATAAAAATTGCAATGGCCGAAAATCAAGTATTTAAACCAGGTATGACTTTTGTGGACAAGTCAATTTTGAACATGATATCTTTAAGTTTAAACCACATTTCATAAAAGAAAATAATCTAGACCTTTGATTTGTTGCCCAGTAATGCTCAATAACAACTGCTTTTATAAGATGCAAAGAGATTTATAAATATGTATTAGTAAATAACATAGAAAAAAATGGCTGTCAGATGTGGGTTAACATTTTTTGAACCACCCTGTAGAACATGTTTTAACACTTTCCACGTGGCTATTTTACCATATTTGACCATAATTCAAAACAGAATTTTCAGAAGCTTTTCCCAATTTTGAAGGTCTATCTCAAGGATTACTGAACCAATACTAGGTATGTTTGTACTTATTTCTCATGGTGATTCCAAATATGATAATAAAATTCAATAATTTTGTTATTTTTTAAACATTTTGTGAAATTTTGGAATGTCGTCTGCAGACACCTTCCGCATGGAAAGTGTTAAGGTTGTATGGAGAGGAACATAAGGGAAGGTGGTCTATTTGTTCGAGCAGTAGAGTTTGTGCAACATACTAGGCGGAGAAAGCAGTGGCGTAGCTAGTGGGGGGGGGAACAAATCCTTAAAAAATCCTTCAAACGCCCTTTGCGCCCCCCGCCCCCAAGCCCTATTGTGCCCCCACCCCATTTTTCGGATGTGTATGGACCATTTTCCGAGCGCGTTTTGTGTAAAACATGCCCTAACTCCCCCACCCCCCCCCCCCCCACGCTCTCAACATTTCTGAGCTGACTGCAAACAAATTGGGGGTAACCTTTTACAAAATAAATCAAAATTCTTGCCCCCCCCCCCCCCCCCCCTGAAAAAATCCTAGCTACACCACTGGGAGAAAGTAATACTCTGAGCCTTTTTTGAAAATCACTGTCATTCCATTGTAAAGACTACTTACTGAGGGAATAGGATTTTATGCTAAGTGGACACATTTTTTAATAAATGTTCTCTATGATTAAGAAAGAGACATTTCCTTGTCAAAATTACTAGGGTTTGTGGGGTTTAGGAGGCCTACTTTGAATTAAAGTAAATCATTGAAAGGTGTACTTTTTAACCCAAATGTGGATCATTTGTTGGATTTTGAATTCAAGTTTAAAATGTCATCCACTTTTGTCTTTGTTGCTGAAAATATGCAATATGCATATAAAACGGGTTATTATTGTTTAGAATTAAAAACACCCCCCCCCCAAAAAAAAAAAAAATCTGTCAGAATTTTAAATATCTTCAGCACCAAAATATCAATTTGTGCAACAACCATGAGATTTTCCAGCTGTTGCCAAACATCTGTGTAGAAATACTTTTCCCTGCCAGTTTTATGTTTTATTCATATCTTTTCCCTTTATTTATTTATTAATTTGTCTTCTTCTTTTTTTTGGGGGGGATGGGGGGGGGGGGGGGGGTGGGGGAGTGTAATCGTATATGTGAGGTATGTATGGAAATGTAACAAAGAAGCTGCGTCGGCATTAAATGTTATCAAATAAATGAAGTCAAAAGTGGAAAAATGCCTTGATATTTGATAATATATAATTTATATGGAAATGTGTTGTTCTAAACTGGAAAATACTTGAAGAAAAAAATGTCAATGGGTCCTTATTTTGCTATACAATCTTTAGATAGAGTTCCCTGTGACAATCGTAAAAAAACATGTCTAATCAGCCATTTTGATTTGATGTAGCATGCCTGCCCTCTTCTCCTTGTTGTCTTTTTTGGTTTTTCAGGACTGATGGGGAACATTTTGGGGGAAAAAACCTAGAGAATTACCTTTATTTTTGTGCAAAAAATATCATATGTACCTCCCCCTCCCCTCCGCCAGGTTTTTATTGTTTTTTGTCTCGCCTAGCACACCTGTTAGGGGTTATGTTACAAATACTATATGGCAGTGACTATATGACTCATCACTCGGTGAACATAAAACATGTGGCGCCTTCATGAACATTAAACATGTGCAGCATTCATGTTACATGCAAAATGTTTAATGTTTGGCCATAAATAATAAATCATATGTTTCTTATCTGCTTGTAGTGTCTCTTTTTGGAATATTCAGGGAAAAGTAAGAAACGGAAACTATGAAATCTCTTTTTTCACATAAAACCTGGGGCACATTCATGTTACTTCGGCTATCAATAATAAATCATATGTTTCTTATCTACTTCTTATCTACTTTAGTGTCTCTTTCTGAAATATTCAGGGAAAAGTAAGAAAGAAAACTATGAAATTTCCTTTTTAACATAAAACCGACAGCACTGGCACATTCATGTGACTTGTGAAATATTTAATGTTTGGCCATAAATAATAAACCATACGTTTCATATTTGCCATTAGTGTTTGTCTCTGAAATATCCAGAAAGAGCAAGAGAATTATGAAAGCACATATTTTGACATTTGCATAATTTCTATATTGATTCATCATTTTTTGAACATTCATGTTACTTGCAGAGATAGTTAAAGGTATATTATGTGATCTTTTCCAGGGAACGCCCTCAACATCCAAAAAAAATTGAAAGCAGATTTTCTTGCAGATTTACATTTCTGATCATAAATCGTACATACATTCCAGGTTACAGGGCGATATGATTCTTAATTACTTCAAAATCATGGTTTTAGAGTGAAAATAAACTGTCAGATGTCCAACAACTTATTTTACTCTAAAACCATGATGTTGAGGTAATTAGGAATCGTATCGCTCTGTAACTTGGAATGTATGTACAATTTATGATCAGAAATGTAAATCTGCAAGAAAATCTACTTTAAAAAAAAAATCATGAATAGAGGGCGCTCTCTGGAAAAGATCACATGATAAGCCTTTAATGTTTGGACATAAATAATAAATCATATGTTTCTCACACTTTTAGTGACTCTTTCTGAAATATTTAGGGAAAAGCAAGACAACTATGAAATATTTGTTTAACATAAAAACCTGTGGCACATTCATGTTACTTGCAGAGATATTTATGTGTTTGGACATAAATAATAAATCATGTTTCTCATCTGCTTTTAGTGTCTCTTTCTGAAAAATTTAGGGAAAAGCAAGACAACCATGATATCTATTTTAACATAAAAACCTGTGGCACATTCATGTTATTTGCAGAGATATTTAATGTTTGGACATAAATAATACATTATGTTTCTCATCTGCTTTTAGTATCTCTTTCTGAAATATTTAGGGACAAGTAAGACAACCATGATATATATTTTTAAACATAATAACCTGTGGCACATTCATGTTACTTGCAGAGATATTTAATGTTTGGACATAAATAATACATTATGTTTCTCATCTGCTTTTAGTGTCTCTTTCTTAAATTTTTAGGGAAAAGTAAGACAATTATGATATATTTTTAACATAAAAACTTGTAGCACAATCATGTTACTTGCAGTAATGTTTGGCCATAAATAATCAATCATATGTTTCTCATCTGCTTTTAGTATCTCTTTCTGGAATATATGGGGAAGATTAAGAAAAGAATACTATGATATCTATTTTTTTTTTTAAACATAAATCTGGCAAGTTTATGTTACTTTACGAAATATTTAATGTTTGGCCATAATATAAATCATATGTTTCTCTCTAAAATATCTAGGAACAGTATGAACACTTTGAAAACCATATTTTTGATGTTTGCATAATTTCAAAATGGATTCATCACTCGGTGAACATAAAACCGGTGGCACATTCATGTTGTCTGTGAGATGCTAATGTATGGCCAAATGAAATAAATAATTTGTTTCTTTTCTGCCATTTTTCTCATTCCTGAAGAGAAAGCTATAAAAAAGTTGCACAATCTTTTGTTGTTCAATGTAAAATGAGTGCGTGCAAAATCCAATACTTTTTTTAAATGGAGACCTAACAAGAAGAAAAAAATGAAGTGGAAAATGTTTATGTTTTTTGCTCTGATGTGGAATATGTTGTACATAGTAAGAACCTGAATACATTTTCACAAGTTGCTGGTAGAGTGAGTGCAAACCCATTATGTATGTGACAATTATGCACATTGTACTTTTGGGGAATTTAGAAAATTGTGCATCATTTTTTAAATTGTCATTAAATTTCCAGATTTCAATGTAAGTATATTAGTTCCACAGCAACTATAGACTTTTGCCACTGTTCCAAAAGTGTATGTCCGAATAAATAAATAAATTTAAAAAAAACAAAAACAAAACAAACAAACAACAACAACAAAAACAAACAAACATGTTCTACATTGTTGAATAGCATTGTAGAACACAAAACGACTCGCTAGGAAATTAATGTAATATGGATTTCAACAATGAGGCATTAAAGGCTTATGTGATCTTTTCCATGGGGCGCCCTCTATCTATGATTTTTTTTTTTTAGAAAGTAGATTTTCTTGCCGATTTATATTTAAAATAGATCGTTTGCTAGCGAACAGTTTATTTTCACTCTATTTTCACTCTTAAAAACATGATTTTGAAGTAATTAGGAACCGTATTGCTCTTTAACTCAAGAATATATTCATGATTTATGATCAGAAATGTAAATCTGCAAGAAAATCTGCTTCCAATTTTTTTTCGAGGATGGAGGGCACCCCCTGGAAAAGATCACATAATATACCTTTAAAGGAATGTTATGTGATCTTTGTCAATTTTGTATACATATTTTTCTCTCTCTGATAATGAAGGTTGACTATCAGGAAAGACATTCCCGGACTCATAAATCGATCTTGATTGTATTTTCCGTAGAAAAATCTTGTAACTTTACTAAATCACAAAGCAAATCTGCTTCCAATTATTTAAGGAATTTTCAACATGTTTTTTCGATTGTCATCATTAAAAAGCATTTCATACTATTGTGTTTACTTGTGTACAGTTGCCTGAAACACTGTAAACAGCGTTAACACTGTGTCAAACAATGGAATTCTATTATGAACCAAAAAACACTCAGAAAATAAGTTGTCGGGGGCAGACCCCAACATTATTTCAAAATCTTCAAACCATTATTTTGTCGTAATTAGGAATTGTATCGCTCTGTAACTCACAAGGTCTTTACGATTTATGATCAAATCTGAAAATCTGCTAGAAAATCTGCTTCCAGAGTAAAAATCAAGGATAGAGGGCGTCACTTATAAAAATAACATAATATGCCTTTGAGTTGAGAAAGTGATATCTACTAGAGTCTAATTCTTGCCATATTACGTGATTATGTAAAAGTGATAAACTTAATAAAAATACATTTTGATACTTATAATTTTGTTAAGAAAAATCTTTCCAAGGGTGGAAAGATCAGACAATAAAAAAAATGAAGGAAAGAAAATGAGTTGGTGATAATGAACTTTCCTTCTAAATATTTTGTACTCTTAACACCTTCCACGCAGCTATTAGTTTTACCATACAAAACAGATTTTTCAGAAACCATTCCCAACTTTCAACTCTATCTCAAGGGTTACTGAACCAATGCTAGGAATGTTTGTACTTATTTCAATGCATTTCTCACAGTGATTCCAAATATGGTTTATAAATTAAATTTAACAATTTTGACATTTTTGAAACATTTTGTGAAATTTGGGAATGTCGTCTGCTGCATGGAAAGTGTTAACTGGTGAATAACCATTGTGTATTCCAGGGTTTAGTGCAACAAAGGGCTATCTGCATTTTTGGCCAAAATGAGATTTTAGTATCAAAATGATACACACAAGATCAGGAACGTAATTATGATTAAATAGTAAATTCACCTAATCAAATAGGTTTGAATAGCATTTCTTTTAACTTGTCAAAACCAATAGGTGACAATGATGGGTACAAATCTTACTTTTTCTCAAAATGACCGAAATGCAGATAGCCCTTTGTTGCACTAAACCCTCAAGTATTTAAATTGGAAACCCCATTTGGTGACAAAAACCTCTCTTGTCACTACCTCTGAACAGTTATGCAACGTAACATTTATGCCCTCGTATTAAAAATGTATCTTTCTATGTGTGTGTGTATATTCGCGTTCATGTATTGCAATCAGTGAATGACACAGTGACGTCATTGTCTCATGCAGGTTTTTTGTCACTCCCTTGTGTTTGTTTTCAGCCTGTTTTTGTGGCATTTTAGTTTTTCAGATTTCAGTTTTAGTTTATTTTACCAACATCACATAATATTATACAAGTCAAAAGCAATGGCGGGAAAACCAAAAAACCGATAAATATGGTCACCCAATAGTTTTGTTACAGGAATACATAAATATAATTATACCTTAAGTTTACTATCAACATGACGGGTTCAAACAAAGGACAGGACAGGATGTGTGCAAGACAGAACCGGACAGGACATGTGGAGACAAACACAAACGTTGGCGGAGATGATGGCAATTAGATAAATTACAATAATAATGTATACATGAACACAAATGAATTACTTATAATTTGATAAAAGAAAGCATTATAGTCACATTTTATGTGAGGTTTTTTTTACAGCTTTCAGGTTTTTTGAGTTGTCATGGTTGTGACTGGCATCTCTGCTTGTGCAAATGAAATAGAGTATAGGAACATGCAGCCTCTCATTTAACAAAAAAATCAAAACTATTTTTGTCAACAAATGGTATTCACAAATTTGGTTGGGTATTTTCGATCACATTTTTTTCTTCGCCTTAATATAAAAGCCAATGTATATTTTAAATTTTCAGGTGGAGAACTTTGCTATCAGTGGATGATATGGTGAAGAATATAGTCACTACATTAGACTCGATGGACATATTGGATGAAACATTTATCATATTTTCTTCTGATAATGGATTCCATTTAGGTAAGAATTGTCATGTGTTCATCACATGCTTGTGAGTGAGGGTGTAAATCACATGCACATCACATTATGCATATTGCATGCATCCTGCACATATCCTGCGCACATCTCGAACGCATCCTGCATGTATCTCGCATCCTGTATACATCCTGCACGCATCTCGTATGCACCTCGCATGCATTATGTATACATCCTGCACGCATCCTGTATACATCCTGCATGTATCTCGCATCCTGCATACATCCTGCACGCATCTCGCACGCATCTTGCATGCATCCTGTACACATCCTGCATGCATCCTGTGTACGTCCTGCATGCATCTCGCATGCATTCTGTATGCATCCTGTATACATCCCGCATGCATCTTGTATACATCCTGCATGCATCTCGCATGCATCCTGTATACATCCTACATGCATCTCGCATGCATCATGTATATGTCCTGCACGCATCTTGCACACGTCTCGCATGCATTTTGCATGCATTATGTATACATCCTGCATGCATCTCGCACACATCCTTTAAACATTCTCCATACATCTCGCATACATCTCGCATGCGTCCTGTATACGTCTTGCATGCATCTCGTATACATCCTGCACGCATCCTGATGCATTCTGTATAAATCCTGCATGCATCTTGCATGCATCCTGTACATTCAATAAGTTCTTCCTCCTACCTCATAACTTAATTATTATATAAGCCAGGAGCCCGGAGTGACGTCACATGCTGTTTGCGTAAAACAACAGTCGCTTACACAGCCTCACGCAATCACGATCACTAGGAACGATCTTGTGTATGGTTGAGTAGAGCGTATAAACTGATGTGCTATACATTTTGCTTTGTCAACGTTAAATTACAAAAATACCCGGATGACCGGGGCGACCTATACCATAGACTTGAAATCAAGTACTTATTCTTTCTCCACCAACACAGACTCTATCTACCATCACCCATTTGATACCAGCACAACAGCCTCCCACGCTCCACACGTTGTCGCGCGCAATCTCACTGTGAATCGCACCCCAACACAAAACGGTGGAACCATACGGACTTGTGAAACATCCGTAATTGGTATTATGCAACACCTGCACATGCGTTCTGGCGAGCACGCGAGGTTGTTTTTCTATAAGAATAGCCCAGATAATGTTAAGGGTCACTGGAAGATCTTATTATAAAGAAGGAGCAAATATAAATGTCGCAAGAGATATTGTTTAATTCTGGCCAGATTTGGGACCATTTACAGTACTTATATTCTAAGCATGTCCATATAACTTATTTAACCTACGTTTTTAGGTATTTGGTGATTCCTATATGCGCAAAGAGTCATAAAATGCTTGATAAATAAATGATCAACATTCCTAACTACCCTACTCGACATAATGGAATCAGCCGTATACAACACGTTGTTATGTTTTGCGTAGTATTTGACCTCAATTTTGGATTCTCGGAGTGTAATTTGAACTGGCCTGTGATTGGTTTTGGTGCTAAAGAGCACCGAGATTCTTTTGTATTATATTGAATTACCAATCACAATTGCACCAAAGTGCTCCAGCCAGCCGCTTTGCGGCTGTCTGTCGCTAGCAACTTTGTGGCTTGCGGCTGCCTGTGTGTAGCTATCAGTCACCGGACCGTGAGAGAAAATCACCGGGCTATGAACAAAATGATTGTTGTTGTTTATGTTGCATGAATGAATTGGTAAGGTGTGATGGAATGGGGTGTGGTGGGTTTGGTGTGTGATGGGGGTAGGGAGGGGTGGTGGGTTGGTGTGTGATGAGGGTGGGGATGGGTGGGATTGGGGTGGTGGGAGGATAGGAGTCGCCTTGGCAAAAGTCTTTTATAACAACATCTGAAACTGTTCTCATTTGTGACTTTCATTCTTTCTATAATATCTACAGGTCAGTTCTCGCTTCCAAATGACAAACGACAGCTGTATGAATTTGACATCCGTGTCCCGCTGATGATCAGAGGACCAGGGATACCTGTTAACACAGTCAGTGAAGAACTAGTGCTTAGCATTGATATAATGCCAACTATGGTTGCATTGGCTGGTGGGACAGCGCCCTCTACTGTCGATGGGATGTCATTAGTGCCTTTGTTGGTGAGTTCATAGCCGGGGGAGGGGGGAGGGGGGGGGGGGGGGAGATAAAAGGTTGATAAGTAAATGGGTTAGATCTTCTTGATTTAAGAATTTTTTTCTACAAAAATCATGGTGAAATCACTCTTAAATAATGATAAATTACAATATCTTGTTGAAATTATAGCTGTTTTGTCTTCTCAAACAATGATAAAATTTTTGCTTTGCTGGCCACGCATCTCTACCAAAAATATTTGAGTTTCCCCAAGGGGTTCGTTCATTGAAGAACAAATTTCATTTAGTTATGCTAAATATGTTTGTGTTTTTTTTAATCATAAAGAGTTATTGACTTTATTTATTATCTAAGTGAAAATCATAAAGAATTATTGACTTTTTTAATTATCTCATCGTTGTTCAATGTTTTGAGTGAATTTTTTATTTTATTATTATAGCGTAGCAATTGAAAATGTCATAAAAAGACAAACATTATTGACTTTACCTATCGAGTTTGGTCAATGATTTTTTTAATTTGAAAAAGGAACCTTTGAATATTCATTTCCCCCACAAAACTTTATTATGATACAGATATAGCGGCCATATGCTGAATTATGTCAAGCATAATAGGTAAGGGAAAGGGGAAAGGTCCTTTTTCTATCTGGACAACCTATCATTTACAAAGTTGAGATTGTTTGTTGTTTAGTAGAAATATTTGTGAAAATTAAGAAATATTTTTGAATTTTTTGAAATATTTTTGATTTTTTGTTGTTGAATTATTTGTGATGCAAAAATGTGATGTTTTTATATATTGCCCTCATTGATCTGCCAAACATAGTATTAGAGTGACCGCATATCATCATTAAATTGTGAATTTTCTTTATCTTATAAATATCATCAAAGAAAAATACAGAAACAGAAAAATGGAGAATTTCTGGGCTTATAGAGCACACAGGAGAGTATAAACCTCAGGGTCATGCCCAAGGTTGCAAAAACACAAAGTTTCTGGACGTAAGATAGCACTGTTTTAGCACATATAGTATCATTAGTGTCATATCATCATTGTTCTTTCAAAACCCTCGTATCTCCATCTGGCCTTTCAGCATGTATAGTGTAATACTTCCTATGTATAACCTTTAGGCAGTCTGCTTTAAACATGTTCAAGGGCCAGAAAAATTTACAAGGTTTTGACAGAACAACGATGATATGTAATATGTCAGGCTTATTGGACATGTGTAAAGATTGGGATGTCATTGTGCTAAACATTTTGCTTCAGACAACAAATCGGGACTCGGAAATATCCAGTATCCTACAAAACCCTCTCATCACATAAGTTTCCACACATACCCTATATTACCCCCTTTGTATGAAAGATGGTTTGCGGTTGTTCAGAACACATCTCTTAGGTTTGGATTGTGTCATTTTCCTGTGACTTTCCATAATTGATGTACCCATGGGAAGTTGACCAAATTTTAATCAAATTTGGCATCTCTTTCTATTGAAGTCTGTTGCAACCACCCTACGGTTTCGCCAAAAAATACATGCTATACACTTTCGGAATTGAATAGCAAATTCCACTTTCGGAATTGAAAAGCAAATTCCACTTTCGGAATTGAAAAGCAAATTCCACTTTCAGAATTGAATAGCAAATTCCACTTTCGGAATTGAAAAGCAAATTCCACTTTCGGAATTGAATAGCAAATTCCACTTTCGGAATTGAATAGCATATCCACTTTCGGAATTGAATAGCAAATTCCACTTTTGGAATTGAATAGCAAATTCCACTTTTGGAATTGAAAAGCAAATTCCACTTTCAGAATTGAATAGCAAATTCCACTTTCGGAATTGAAAATCAAATTCCACTTTCGGAATTGAATAGCAAATTCCACTTTCGGAATTGAATAGCAAATTCCACTTTCGGAATTGAATAGCATATTACACTTTTGGAATTGAATAGCAAATTCCACAACAAAGTGTTCAGCATTTTGTTACGCTACACCGGGTAAATCGATCTCTGGTTACATATAACCCAACCGATAACGATATAATTTTCTTCCAATTTGTCAAAGATTTTAGAGACTGGCACAAGTGAGAAGTGGAGGACAGAAATCCTCATAGAACATAACGGAGAATACGCACCAAAGGGTTATACAGGGTGTAAAAATACAGTCAATCTAAATGTAAGCCTTGCTTGACATTGCCCATGCCTCATTATATTATGCAGCATGAAAGTAGCACTGGTGAATTTATTAAGTTCAAAAGCACTTTGCAGGTACAACCATAATTGCCTGGTATCACAAAGGGTGCTTACCTCATCACATTTAAGGCCATCTTGCTCTGGATGCTTTTTAATTAACACCCCTCCTCTTTTCAAAATGATTTTACCGTTTGACACTTTCCACGCAGCTATTAGTTTTGACATTATACAAAACAGATTTTTCAGAAACCTTTTCTAACTTTCAAGGGCCTGTAGTATGCATTTGAGCAGTACAATTTCATCCCAATTCTTTGACATGTCCATTATGCTTGCTTGCTTGTTTACTGTATTAATTACCATAGAAATAAAACGGAGATGCCAGAGATCCACCCGTATATCATTCCTTATAGTGTCTGAAACAAAGTAGGCTCGGAAAAACTGACATTTTAACGGTAATCAGTGTTTTTCATAAAACAAACATGGTTTAATACACAGTTTCTGGATGCTCATTGGTTCACAGCATGATCAAATGTAATAAGTTGGAACTTGGTGTGTGCATAGATCATGCAATTTTCAGGTACATGCCTGTCAAAATTCTGGCCTGGGCTATACTGCATGGCTAAAAATCAAAATCTGCCAAAATTAGGTTTAATTAACATTTTTACTTCAAAACTCGCACATTCTGTACCCTGTGCACCAGTGATTAACACATTCCTTATTTTCGTACACATTTATATTGATGGTAACCCAATTTCTTCTTTTGGGTTCATTGATGAGACAGGCAAAGAATTCACTATGACACCATAAGGGATAGTAATGTTGGAAAAGTCTGGTATCTCTGTTGTATTTCTATGCGAATCTCATATATCTTTGTAGCTTTACTACTAATAATTTTCTTTTGCTACTGCACATGCCTGGTGCAAAACATACCATATGTTCTTGAAGTTTCCCAAAGGTGTCGGGTCTATAGTCCGAAGCAATTCAGGTAATGCCGCGCCATGGAGGGAGGCTATCCTAGTAGAGCACACAGGCGAATACAGACGTAACGGGGACTATGGCTGTACAAATGCGGATTACCTCTGTGTAAGAGTTTGATCTATCTCTGTATAAGAGATTGATTTAAATGACCCTTTTGGAAACAGATTCTTAGAGAAGAATGAAAACAAGCAGATCTAGTGATAATATATTTCAATATCATAATTTGGCCAAATTTGAATAAAGTTTTGTTTGATTAAAAACAAACAAATTGGTATTACATAATATGACATTAGAAAAAGTAAGAATGTTAATAGTAAGAGAAAAAGAAACCTTTTTCATTATAAAACAAATAGTATTGATTTTGTTTTGTTTTGATGTATCAAATTTAAAAAATAGCAAAATCATGGTTTTGGAGACTTCATCAAAACAACAGCTTTCTTGAATCAATTCCTCTCTAAATGTAAATGTAAATGTAGGTACCTTTATAAAAACCTAACAGTAATTACGATATGGCTCTCACTTAAAAACTTAACCTTCACCATTTGTCATCACTAGAATCAATTTCTGAATACTGTAGGGCAGAGTTCTTATAAAATAAGCCTTGTTTTAGATAATGACTGTGTCCATACACGTACATTATCAGCAAATTTGTTGTTTATATTATAATAATATTATTGTGTCAATTGCTTTTTGCCTCGCTCACTGAATTCACAGTATTGCATTTTAAGATGGTGTTACCTTTGAAAACTTGACTATAACCTTTCGCTACAACATTACTGTGTAAGCTTAGTGTTGTTTATCTCAGCTGCATACATCACCGCCAATTATTATCACATTCAAATCATTGCATCTTCAAGAATATTGCATTGCTTTAGTTGCTTGTTTATATAACTAATGAAAATATGTTTTTTATTTGATTATCATATCATGAGATGAAATTATAATCAACACTGGTAAAAGAAACTATACTGTCGTGAATCTGAATGGGATATACACCCTTTTGACATGAGATGGTTGAGACATAGTGATATTCAACACTTTGATAAAAGGATGTATACTGTGGATAATTGCGCTGTATATACACCCTGTTGCTTTGAGGTGAAAAACAACTTATAATGAAAAGGAAATATGGACGTATATAGTGAATAAACAGTACAGGAGACACACACCACTCTGTTGCCATGCGATGGTTCTGACCTGTCTGCAGATCATGTTACCTGATGTTGGTCCACAATGTTAAGGTGCCTGGTTCCATTCCATGCATGGGGGAACACGCATTGACTGTTGTATCGACTGGTGTTGTTAGAGATGACTGGTTTGGTTTAAGTGTATGGTTTATTAATGGTCACCCCTTCCAATCATACTGGCAGGCAAGCTTTTGTTTGCTTTTCTGCTGTGACGTTACAGGTGACATCTTCTATACTTGCTCTTTAAATTGTGCAATGACCAAATTCAAACCAAAATATCACATTATTTTGTCAAGAATAGTCAAATCATTAACTAGCATGACTGGTTCATCACGGTTACTGTCGAGTGCAACATTTTCTGCATAATAACCGCCCCCACACTTTTTACCATTGCCTCCAAGTGCAGAGTTTTCAATTCAGGCATTTCATACACATATATTGTAAAGCAAAACTGACAAGTACATTATCATATAACTGGGAAGGTGTGCAATTCATAAAATAAGATTCATTATACCAGCTCTTCAGGTAGAAACTCCACAGTTTGTTGTTGTGTAAGTTACACATATCTTCACAGTTTAGGTAGATTGGCTAAACTTGCACCCCCCCACCCCCCCTACAACCCACACAAAAGTCAGGCCAACAAAAATAGACTGTTGATTGTTGTGTTGCCCTCAGCGATTGACCCTAAAATCTCAAAAATCAGGGTCCCATTTTTTTTTTAATTTAAAGATTTAAATTGTACCCAATTTGTCAAAATATTACTATATTCTGCTTGAAATGAGTAAGTTTGCTTGAATAAATTGCTTTTAAACTATTATGATTTATCACACTAGAAACATTAGTTAAATTGGCATTTGCAAATTTTGTCTTGACATGAACCAACGACAGTCAGTTATATTTATTTTGTTGCCTCATTAATGTCTTGCACTGTGTTATTGCAATGGTGACTTGGCAAAGATGGTAAGCTTCAAGAACATGTGGGTGTTGTTTCCTATGGAATGCTGTCTGGTTATTAACCCCTTACAACCAGTGTGTAAAGATGCACACGGATTTAGAGTATACTAATTATGCACAATTAGACAACGACAAAAAACACACCCTGTTCTACGGACCCGACCAAACCGGAATTTTTTAAATGTTAAAACTATTTTTTTATTTTTTTATTTTTAAATTGTCCAAAATTTATGAAATTTTTAGTAAAAACAAAATAAAAGACTCCTGATCAACTGACCCTATCTGAGAGGTCCTTTTGCTAGTAGAACAGGGTTTTTTGTTGTTGTCATTTTAGACTAAATCTATGTTTGTGGTCCTGCCAGAGAATTTAGAATGGAGAACACATACACACAAAAAATTGCATGGCATTGACACTTTTTGTTGGGATGTCTATATATGTGTTGTGCAATGATGCACAAAAGAACAAATTCATCAGTGTTAGTGTGCCTACCCATAACTAGACTGAACACAAAGTAAGAGCAAGCCTTTCCAGGATGGCTAAAAGCACGTTCTTGATTTGGAAAAAATACAACATTACAAGTATTCTCTTTTCTAACTTCCATATTGTCAGTTAATTCTTGTTTCATATTTCATTAGTTTTTCACGTGTACATCAATTTTGTCACTTGAACATCATGTTCATCACATGTTGGCCAATATTTTTCTCGTGAGCATCATATAATTGTCATCTTGTCACATATGACTGTCCCTATTGAATGGACATTGCATGTTTCCATGTACAAGTTTTTTCACATTGTTACATGTTTTTCACTATGGAATGTGTTTCACATGTCTGACACATGTACCTTCTGTCTGTTGCATGTACATAACATGTTTCTCACATGTTTTTCACTATGGTATGGTTTCATGTCTGTCACATGTTTGTCACATGTACATTACATGTTTGTCACATGTACCTTCTGTCTGTCGCATGTACATTACATGTTTCTCACATGTGTTTCACTATAGTATGGGTTTCATGCCTGTCACATGTTTATCACATGTACATTACATGTTTCCCACATGTACAGTACATTACATTGTTGCATGTTTTTCACTATGGTATGGGTTTCTCATGTCTGTCACATATACCTTCTGTCTGTCACATGTGCATAACATGTTTCTCACATGTACATCGCATGTTGTGCTAGAGAGATGCATGATTGAAACAGTCTTAAACGTTTCATGAGCTAAACTTGAATTCACAGGCTTGCTATCCATCATGTGTGTGCGAAGATGCCAGAAACAACACTTATTCCTGTAAGAGAATGCTAAGTCAAAGTGCCAACACAATGTACTGTGAATTCAGTGACACTGAGGTAAGATGGTTCGTGGTGTTATAATTACTTGGTGTTATTACTCAAGTTACAGTACATTGTGTTGGCAGACACTCCTTACATGATGACAGATTTTGTCACATGTATAACACATGCCTGTCACATTATCATCACATGTCGGTTGCATGAGCATCACCTCTGTAAAATATGTTTGTTGCATGTTCACATGAACATCCCATGTTGGGTGCATGTATATCACATGTATGTCACATGAACAACATATGTTTATCATATTTACAATACATGTTTATCACATGTATATACATCACATGGTGTACTAGAGTGATGCATGATGCATAATTGAAACGGTCTCAAACATTGCATGAGCTAGTGATCTAACACTTCAACTCACCTCACAGGATTGCCATCCATCATGTGTGTGCGAAGATGCCATAAACAACACTTATTCCTGTAGGAGAATGCTAAGTCAAAGTGCCAACACAATGTACTGTGAATTCAGTGATACTGAGGTAAGATGGTTCGTGGTGTTATAATTACTTGGTGTTATTACTCAATTTACAGTACATTGTGTTGGCAGACACTCCTTACATGATGACAGATTTTGTCACATGTATAACACATGCATGTCACATTATCATCACATGTCTGTTGCATGAACATCACATGTTTGTCACATGTGCATAATATGTCTGTTGCATGTACATCAGATGTTCACATGTAAATCACATGTTGGGTGCATGTAGATCACATGTTGAGTGCATGTAGATCACATGTTGGGTGCATGTAGATCACATGTTTGTCACATGTGTACAACATGTTTGTCACAATTACAATACATGCTTATCACGTGTACATCACATGTTTCATTACATGTTGACCTCATGTAGATCATACATTTTTCACATGCAACACACATGTGTGTCACATGTACTTCACGTGTGTCACATATACATCACATGTTGATCGCATGTTTGTCACATGTAAATCCTATGGTGGGCACATGTACATCATATGTGTGTCACATGTGCATCACATGTTTATCACATACAAAACACATGTTTGTTACATGTGCATCATATGTGTGTCACATGTTTATCACATGTAAATCCTATGTCGGACACATGTACATCATGTTTATTTGATTCCTATTCAGACTTGCTATCCCAATTGTGTATGCGAAGATGGGTTAAACAACACTTATTCATGTAGGCGAGTGTTAAGTCAAACTACCAATACAATGTACTGTGAATTCAGTGATAACGAGGTAACTATGATAATAATGTTGGTTTGTGTTGCTGTAATTCTACCATGATCTTTCCAGTACTTTAGGAATGATTTCAAATCTTTTGAGTCAATTTCATCTGAATTTCATACACAACTTGAATAGAAACAATTGTATGTGCTTTGCCTGAATTCTTATATATTAATAATGATGTATTTTGTAATGTCATTGTGACATCTCAATTCATTATATTGAAGAAAAATTACTTGTGTAATCATTAACCATCTTATTTGTATTTTGTGTGTGTATTTGATACTTGTTAACACTTTCCACGCGGCTATTAGTTTTACCATATACAAAACACATTTTGCAGAAACCTTTCACAATTTTCAAAGTCTATCTCAAGGATTACTGAACCAACACTAGACATGTTTATACTTTCTTTTAATGCAGTTCACATGGTGATTCCAAATATGGTTATGAAATTTAACCATTTTGACATTTTTGAAACATTTTGTGACATTTTGGGATGTCGTCTGCAGCCGCCTGCCGCGTGGAAAGTGTTAAGAAACAGCAATGAAGTAATATGGCGTTTCGAAAGGGGATGTGTCCCTACACGTTTTGATTTCATTTAAGTACTGGAAAACCATGGAAAGAAAGCAGCAACACACCTTTTTTATAAATTATAAAAATCTTACTCTCGTATGTGTATATGTATTTTGTTGGATCTCTTGTGAAGTCTTGTAGACCATCATGTGTATGTGAAGACGCCATCAACAATACCTATTCATGTCTACGAACTATGAGGGCAGCAGACAACTTTATGTACTGTATCTTTGAAGACGACGAGGTATAACAGATTGAGTAATATCTATCCCTAGTAGCTTATAGTCTGATTCAGAATCCCTTAGACCAAACAAAGCCAGGGTAACATGAAGTGGCCTAGCCAGGGGGAGAGGACTGGGACAATTTTCTTTAGAATTGGGTTTTTCCCATTCTGATTGACCGGGCTGGCTGTACCACTGATAACATGTGCATGATATGCGTACTGTATCTCTGGCAGATTCAGTTGCAAAATATTTTGGTGGGCATGCATGTGCAAATTCCAATAAGCAATTCCCAATAGGCAAGGCTGGGAAATGTTTATTTCTCCGGGAAGTCAATATTGTTTGTTTGTTTGTTTGCTTGTTTACACGGTCGGTCCTTATGGACACACGCTTGGGTCCTTGAGGGACCAGACTTAAAGGGGCATAAAGAGATGTGGTGGATGCAGCGCCCTCAAATACAAAAATATACGATAAAAACTGGGATTTGTATATTTTTACAATTGTATTACATGTATGAACTTACACCTATAAGGATTAAGAAAAATCAGCCTTTTTTGTACAACAAAACATTGATTCAAAAATGCTGGTAGAGCCGCAACCAACATTTTACATGATTAAGCGTGGTATTCCTACATATCTAAAATATTGTTTTAATCAAGTTTTGCTGGTAGAAACAACAATAATGGCAATTTTTAATGTTCATTTTGAATTCTGAAGAAAAAGAAAAAAAATTCAACATGACATTGTGTCCCTTTAAGCAAAATGCTCGGGCCAGACTTAAAAAGCCTATATAAGCATGCTGGTGGAATGAAATGAAAGTAAGAAAAGATAGAAGAAAAGAATGAAGTAAAAAAAAGAGCCACTCCCAACAACTAAAGTTCACAATATAGCGGTCAGCCTTCGGACATGAGAAAAGAATATTCTTGACCCTATCTATTTGTCACAACAGCTAAATATCTCTGTCAATTGCCCAAATCCCACCAAAGTCACAACATTTATGTTGGAGCTATAATTGTTGGAGTTATGAGTATAGGGTAAAGTCGCCTATTTTCGGTCAGCGCCTATTTTCGGTCACTACGCCCAAATCGTGTAATGAAAATGACCTCGTCGTTATAATCTGACAGCTAAAAAGCCCCCACATAGTTGATGCCATTGCTTTTAAAATGGCGACGACCGATGCAATTACACAATTTTTGCCAAGTGACCGAAAATAGGCGCGTTTACCCTATATATAATCTGGTAAGTAGTCTTTGTATATTAATTGAGTGATTTCAAGAGGAGCAGTAGAACAGTTTTTGAATTAAAGAAAAACATGTTTGCTGTAATTTGCTGCAAACAAATTACATTGGGACCACCTTTTCATAAGAATGAAACATTTTTTGGTTGGTACACTGAAAGGTAGGATCCAAGTATAAACCTACTCTTGAGGGTAATTATGCATCCCAAATCCTATTTTTCTCCCCTCTTGTTTCCTCAGAATTTCCAAGAATTCTACAATCTCACTGCCGATCCATTTCAGTTGACGAACATGATCAAGAAAATGAGCCCTGAGTTTTTGGCGGAACAAAACAAGCAGCTGATCAAACTTAGCGTCTGCAAAGGGGCATCTTGCAAGGAGGTTCATCCTCCGGGTTACCATGACAACCACCAACATAATTTGGAAGGGAACAGTGTATATGACCAACGGACAAATAAAATGTTTAGTGATAAAGCAAATGACTTGGAAAATAGGATTTTGACAAATAAACATTTCAATGATGTTTAGCATAATTGTTAAATCCTATGAAGGTCAATTGTCTTGTCACAGTCTTTGGTCTGTCGGTAGACAAGACATTATGTATTTGGTTATATATCTTAACACTTTCCATGCGGCGATTGGTGACCAAAATAGTTCTCGTCGGAAATGTTCCCAGACTTTCAAAGTCTATCTCTATATATACTGAGACGATACTAAGCATGTTTGTACTTATTTGAATGCATTTCCTGTGACGATTCCTAATATTGTAATGAAAATCTAAAAAATTGTTATTTTGAAACATTTTGTGACCTTTTGCAGCTGTCGTCGCCTGCCACACGGAAAGTGTTAACTATTTAAATAAACAGCAGCTTGGTACCGCCATAGACCTTTTAAAATCAAAGTTTTCCAAAAACAATATCAAAAACAAATTTGTCCAATCTAGATTTGAAATGATCTACAGTCATCCAAAGAAGTAACTATACAGGTAACAAATGGGTTTCTAACTCAAAAAAAATATTGAGCAAGGCATATCAGCTAGACACCAAAGCAGGTCTATCATCCATGGCAAGTGCAAAGTGTTCTACAAAGTTATTGGGAATGTAGTCCAATACATGGTGACAGGTAGCCAAGATGTATTGCAGATTGGTTTCAGTGGGAGGACAACTGAACAAAGGGAGCACGATTTCTAAGGGTGTCATTAGAGGGAACTGTGTCTGAATAAAATGATTAATTAAACTTTTCTGGAATTGCTACGTTGCGTGTGAAACCATCACACTTTGAGGCGTGGTTGGAACCTTTTAAATTCTCTTAGCTAAATATGAAGGGACCTTTTTCACATCTCTACTTGCACTTTCATTGGTACACAATAGAGAGAATCCACTTTACTCATGTGTGCCAGTAACAAAAGGTTCTCGTTCCCGTAGAATAAGTTGTTGAGATCAATTCAATGCAGGACCGGACCTTCAATATAAGTGTTACTGTTCTAAGAATGACCTATACATTTGGTGGGGTATTTTGAAACAATGTGTGTGGGTCACAGATTTAGATATCTGTGGTGATGGTCTTTTTAAATTCTGAAACAGACTTTAGTTCCCACAAATATGACCGATACATGGGTTACATCCATGGTTGAACTTTCATTGAAGATTTCTATTTTTGTACGAGAGTGTTAGATGGAGTGCAGGCACTCCAAATGCCAACGCGTAAATAGTGGGTATAGATAAATCAATAATGATATACGGTGATGTGAAATCAAAAGGCGGGGGTCGGGGAGGGGTTACTCGATTGATTTTTTTACGGGTGTGCTGTTAAAGGCGTAGATTGATAGCTTTGTTCAGTGATTTTACTCGTAATTGAATGAATGTTTTAAACCACTGGTAAAAGTGTTCCAATAACTAACAAAATAGTCTTCTTTTAAGAAGACTATGGATGAAACACAGCAAAATCACATGGCTATTTACTAACTACAGCCTTTCTCTAGTTCAATCCTAAACAGTATACTTGAAGTGTGTCATGATATATAACTCAATAAATGAAATTAAAAAATAATGAAATTCCTGTACATTCGATTTTAGTGAAATATTGGAAATGCTGTTTGCCAGTTTGTTTAAGTAGTTGGTAGAACAGGGTTTTTGTCACCTATGTGACAGTATTTCGGGGGAGGGGGGGGGGGTGGCAGGGGGGCAAAAATAGTGAGTTGGTGTACTCACTTATATGAGGTATACAAAGATGTGCAGCTCTATTGGTTTGATATTTTGCATGTAATTCATAAACATGGGGTATGATATGAAAATCAGAAGCCTATTAGCACTGTCATAATATTTGTTTTTCATAGCGTATGTGTAACTTTTATGTGTATATTTTGCATGGTAGATTGAACATATTTGTACTCTGAAGCATATGCTTGATTTGACTCTCCTCATCTTTGTTCTTCTGCATTTAGTATGTCTTTTTATGTTATTTTGGTTGTTATGTAGAGAAGCGCCTTGACCATTTCAAATTGAGATCGGAAATCTTCGGAAAAACAGGTCACATGGAGTAGGTGCGTTGCGCGTTCTTCGCAACAGTTGACCGCATTCACAGCATTGTCCTAGTTGGTTGTCCGCCTAGTGATTTACTATGTTTACATACACGCGTGCACACATGAGAAGTAAAACGTGGAACGAGACTATTTTGGTATCGAGCAGACGGTAAAAAGTGAAAAATTACCCCAAATCTCTTTCATCTCACCGTTTGTTGTTACTGAAATGCCGCAACATCAACTTTGTGAGGGATACAATCTATCACCAACACCAGCGCAATCTACCACATGGGCAGACGGGTGAAAAACACGTTTGTTTTTTTCCGGCACATGGCCATGACCTGTCAGGAGCTGACAGGTCATGTAACCGAGCGTCAAATCACTCGGCTAATCGGAAGCATTCGGGTGGTCGTATATTTTCGGATTTGAAATGGTCTATAGGCCAAAATGCAGTGAATTACCGCCCCGGCTAGTTCAATGGGAAAATTACATATCACCCCGTGCTTCTAAAATAAGAATCATTGGAGTTATGCAACTCATACTTTGGAATATGACTATTTTAAGGATGACCCTTCATGTAGAATAGAAAGGTTAAAATTCGGGCCAAAATCTGGAACATAAAACTGCATTATGTAATTGCCATTGAATGGTGAAACAATCCTGCAACGTCATGCAGTGGTGACCATACTTGTATATTTATAGATAAATAGATAAATGTATGTAAATCTGTGAAGATTTCAATATATTTTTTAAATTATAAGGGTAGAGACATGGGCTTTGAGCACGCTACAGGGTGTATCAGAATGAACTGTACCGAGGCAATATGATTTATAACGGTATGAATTCGATTGATATTGTTCAAACCGTTTTCACATATATCTTGCGCAATCGCCCAGCTGGAAAATATAGACTTTCTGGTAAAGATTGTAGATTTCAATTTTGGTCGAAATTATCAATTTAAAATAATCTGTGAAATTACTAACCCTACCTGAGATATCCATCCGTCCATAGGACAGGGTTTATTTCTGGTCGCCATATCTCAACTTTTCATATCACTTGTATAACTATTTATTATTTGCATACTTTTGTGGGTGAAATTTGGAGATAAATTTTGATTTTTAATCCGCAAATAAACCGGGACTTGTTCTGCTCGAGTGGTTTTATCTTTCCTTTCTTTGGCGGAAGTTTTGAATATTGGTGTGGGCTACATTGTTTGAAATGTTGGGGGTAGTGGTACAGAGTATTGATTGAAATCACGTTTTTCATCGATTTTCGATTATGTCTTGCCACACGAGAACAAAAACAGATATCTCAATGAAATTAACATAACATATAGGAAACATGTTCACCTTTATAATTGCAGGTGTTTAAATTTTAAACAATAATCATTTTGTATTTTTTATGTATTTTAGAAACATGGTTCAGTTCATTCTGATACACCCTGTATTATAAAAGTAGAGAGAGAGAGATGGGCTTTGAGCACCCTATCCCCAATCTACCTAGTGTCACTATTAATATTATAATATGCAAATTATAACAAGATATTATCTGCGAGTCAAATTTGTTTGTATTTTCATCTTTTGTAGAGAAATATTATTTACATTGTTTATCTAAGAAAATGCTCTGTAGGTAAATTAATTACCCTTTGTTCCACCTGTTTTGTTTTTGGTAATTGTGAACTTTAGGCCCTACACTTTTTCCAAGTCTTTGGTTGAATAAAACACACGATTTGGTTATTATAGGAAACTTTATTTTACTGTGTAGTTAATGCGCTCCTGGGACCTAAAGTATATTTTACCTTTGTTTATGAAAATTGATTATTTTTGTTCATTATATTTCAGGGGGGGGGGGGGGGCATTCCATTAATGTGCAATTATTCCATTTACAGTGTAAAACCCTGCAGTGCAATATGTAAGAAATATTGTTTTCATCTTAACCCCCTGGGGACTACTCTTACAGTCTCTCTGATTGGTTCATTGCATGATATAACCCTCTGAGTAACCAATCAAAATAGTGCGTCTATTTCTCTGTATGTTGACTCGCTGTAGCACTAGTACCTTTCTTATAGCATCCCAGATTGGCTCATTAGATGATATAATGTTATGAGTAACCAATCAAAATACTGCTTTGAAGCCAAATCGGCTGGTAGACCCCAGGGGATTAACCTTAACTCCCCCCGTGCGTGGTTTTGTAAAGTAAACTATCAGGGGAGAGAAACGGGTGTCAAATGTGAGGGGGAAATCAGTCTCCGCATCGAACCCGGGCCACGTGCGAGCGTGCAAGTCTGAGGCTCTACCGACTGATGGGTCAGGTTCAACAAACTTTTCACAAGTTGAACGCCTGGCGGAGCTGGTATGAGATTGACAGGGCGATCACGCGGTACAAGATTGTAGCAGTGTCGGATTTTGTAGTGTCTAGGAGCGTTAGGGTTCAATTGTTTGTTAATAGATGAACTCGATCAATTTTTTTTAGAAATCGGTGAAAAAAGATTTTTATGTTAATTTTCAAGGGGAAAAAAAGTTTTAAAAAGAAAACAAAAAGAAAAAATCCCACCGACTGACCCATCCTAAGAGGTCCGTTTGCACATAGAGACGGGTTTCTTTCTAGTCGCCTTAGGGCAGGGGTTCTCAACTCTATTTAATGGAGCGCCACAATTATGAGATAAATGTATGACGAAGTGCTAAATGCACCCATTTTCTGGTGTTACCTTCATGTAAGGGAAGCAGAATTAGTGTAGGGTAAAGACTTCATTGAGGGATTATACTGAATAAAGCTTATAATCCCAGAATGAAGTTTTTACGTTAGACTAGTTTCGTGACACCCTTTCATGGAGGTAGAACCCATTTTCTTATGTATTTCTTTATATTTTTGAGGAATCCAAGCACCAACCACTATTGCTCCAAGCGCCACATATGGCGCATGCGCCACCAGTTGAGACGCCCTGCCTTAGGGTACAACACTTGCACTATGCATTTCATACATATCTATTTATGTTGTTGAAAATTGTTTTGAAAATTTGCCAATTAAACCAGTTTGAATAAGTTTATTTTGTCTATGCATTTTGTATGCACATTAGGTTGCTAAGACATACAGTACAGCTCTAAATAGAATGGACACTGACATTGCAATGACATTGCACTGATATTGCACTGACATTGCAATGACGCCTTGAGATGTAACCCGATTAGTGCAGTCATTGCAATGTCATTGCACTGACATTGCAATGACTTTGCAATGACATTGCAATGACATTGCAATGAAGTGCGTTGATATTGTCCATTCTATTTCGAGCTGTACTGTATAATTCATCTATAACAGTAAAGAACTATGTAGATATTACTCCAGTGTTTACCCCTAACATGCCAGGAAGCATCCAACATTATGTAACACATACAAATATTCCTGTCATTTGATTGGTGGATACTACATCATGTGACATGAAATAGTTGGACTATTTCACAGGAGGGAAAAAAGTTCTCATGAAAAAGTACTATTTCCTTGTGATGAGGAGCTGCGAGGGAAATAGTACCTTTTTATGGGAACTTTATACCCTGCTCGCAATAATTGACCATGACCTGATTGATAGATTGAAAAGGCCTTTTGAGAGGTCTATTATCTTTTGTTAAAATTTACTGCTCCATATCTGGGAAATGGTGCAAAATAGGTCCCCTCAGTATTAACTGGAGACCATTAGCAATGGTTATGGGTCAAAGGATAATTTATCAGCCTTTGTTGTATATTATGCTACGCTCATTGCATTGTGGGGCTTCCTGTGCTACACCGAAACCACATATTATATATAAACTGTAGTGTGTGAACTAACAAATTTATTGTAAAATATTATTCATGTGTCATTTTTCTGTATTTATATGCTCAATATAATTGATGAATAAATATAACTATGCACAATAAAAATTGGCATTTTGTTCAATATTTGTACCGATGTGAAAAGATTTCAATGTAAGATCATCTATTAGGTTGTTCTGTAAAGAGGGGCAGCTTTGGACGAGTGGGATGCATTTGGATATACTTTCAAGGAGGTATTAACCCTAACTCTACCCCACACTTTTTTCAGAATTTTTTCTTCACCGCGGAAAATCGACCAAAATATCCCCCCGATCCCCCGGGATTTGATCCAGGGACCTCTCGCACCAGAGGCGAGGGATTCCACACTTCACCACGGCTGTCAAGCACAGTTCTGGGCAGTGTATTGCCCAGACTGTATGTATTGGGTCCATTTTTTCATCAAAAAACTTCCACGCCGGGTGGTACCAACGTGCCCAGTCGTGGTATTTTGGGGTATATGGTAGTGTTAGGGTTATAAACTGCGCCAATAAAGTATCGAAACACTTACAATTGGTCAGATTTATCGGAACCTGAATTAGTATGCAAAAAAATAATTAAATAATTCGATTCACAGTTATCTTCTGCGCATTTTGACACCTCTTTTGTTGCGCTATGATGTTGTTTGGCGGATTTATGGGCACTTGAGTGGCTTAAAGTCGAATTCTAAAGTTGCAAAAGCTCCTATTCACCCCAATTCCAGAAAGGAACTCGCACAAAGCATCACACACAGACAAAATTAAGACGAAAGACACCAATTTGTTCCGTTTACTTAACCATGACAATTAATGATTGATTAATTAATGATTTATGCCTCCCATCTCTGACCCTTTTGTTTTGTTATTGAAAATTAATGCTGATATTCATTGCAATCGATTTATCCAACACGCGACATACACATCATTTAAAAAAAGGCGGGCACAAATAATGATGATCTTATTCGTTGCTGGAATAGGGGCTTTTGCAACTTTAGAATTCGACTTTAAGCCACTCAAGTGCCCATAAATCCGCCAAACAACATCATAGCGCAACAAAAGAGGTGTAAAAATGCGCAGAAGATAACTGTGAATCGAATTATTTAATTATTTTTTTGCATACTAATTCAGGTTCCGATAAATCTGACCATTTGTAAGTGTTTCGATACTTTATTGGCGCAGTTTATTAACAAAACTTATAAAATGTTTGAAGAAAAAAAAAAAATCAAAAAATTGCTTGTTAACCCTAACTCTACCCCCACTTTTTTCAGAATTTTTTCTTTAACGCGGAAAATCGACCAAAATATCCCCCCGATCCCCCCAGGATTTGATCCAGGGACCTCTCGCACCAGAGGCGAGGGATTCCACACTTCACCACGGCTGTCAAGCATAGTTCTGGGCAGTGTATTGCCCAGGCTGATGTATTGGGTCCATTTTTTCATCAAAAAACTTCCACGCCGGGTGGTACCAACGTGCCCAGTCGTGGTATTTTGGGGTATATGGTAGTGTTAGGGTTAAGATTTCCCATTGGTCCATAACATGATATAATCATCTTGATAACCAATTAAAATTTTGCTTATAAATATTTTATGCTTATCGTTTTGAAAATTGTAATTTTTGACTCATCCGAAATTTCAACCGAAGGGCAGCAGGTAGTTCTCATGGAGTTAATACATTTTTGTAATAGCATCCTGCTTTGCCATAGATACCGGAGCTCGATTCCAGATACTTAAGACAATTATTTTGTCAAAATCAACCAGCTTGTCCAAAGTCGCCCATTTTACAGTATTTTAATGTTGATAGCGATTAATTAGTGGTTTACATTGTATTGTGAAAATCTTTAAATTTTCTCAATTTAGTAGAGGAAATTGCCCTGCAGTTCTGTCAGTAGGGCTCCAATAGACGTTATTCTTAATTGGCGAATTGACGTCAAAAGAGGGAGTGCAATCCAACTGAGCATGCCCAGAACAATTAGTGCTCCGATTAACATTACAATCTCTTACTTTAACTGCAATGTAATTAACTGTGAACTTCTAAAAAAATTCCTAGATAGTGTTGGTTACCAGTAAACATTTAATTTCAAACTAGTGGAAATAAATAGTTTATTCATTCAAGTTAAATTCATGAATGTAATCAGCCAGTTCGCAAGCACGCGAAAAGTCGTTCCTTTTCTAACCCAGCAAAGCGACCCGGAAGTACTCACCCGTAGCGAAACCGCTTCGCAGTCATAGTTGACCTCGTAATAGCACGATGTAAATGAGCTCTTTTCATGATTATAATCACACATTTCAAACACATTGGCCATGAAATTGTATAGTAAACAGGCATATTATGCAAATAATATTATCTAATATTTTCTGTGAACTTCATGACATGTTGTATTTTCGGTGCAAATTATTGCAATCCGACAAACCCGAATTCAAGAAAAACTTGAAGAAACTAAAGCCAAATTCATGGTAAAAAAGTCGCTTCTGAAGAATTAGGCATCAATTTTATCCATCGTATCATAATATTCATAGTCTTTTGTAACTAGAAACTTGCTTGCAATTTTATAAAATTATTTAGTCCGGTCAAGTGAATGCTTATAAAATAGCTCCTCGAATCTTGTCTCGATCTAAATTCATTTTGTAGCGTCGACGGGTTGTTGATCAAGTGTTTAAATCTCACGATTATATTTAGATTTGCTAGATAGCTCAGATGGTAGAGAGCTCGCTCTGGGAGCGAGAGGTCCGGGGTTCGAAATCGATCCTTCTGCGCTATACAATGTCATTTTTTTTTTTTTACAGAAAGGCTATTCTGGTCAAAATGAATAAACATTTCACAATTTCATCCCACAAAATGCATGAATTCGGACGTTTTCATTGGAAAAACGGTATTTTTTCCCCAAAATTTCAATAATGAATTCAAACGCGGGCATGAAAATGAAACGCGGGCGTGTTACGGGAGGCTAAAAATCAAGTTGGCGAGGCCTAACGGGGGATCGTAAAGTTTCGTTTCTGACCGAAAATCGGTGAAAATCAAACTCGTTTTTTCTTATCAAAAAAGAAGTCGGGCATCAATGTTTTTGATATGAAATTAAAGCTTAAGATTCCGTTAGTACGGAAATTGCTCTTAAAATATCGTACGCATTTTAGTCCGGTCAAGTGAATAGATACAAGAAGCAAAGTCACGAAAGTTGTTAAATTCTAAAATTAGCGATAAAATCACTGTTTGTGGACCAATTGTGTCAGATTTGGATTCATATTATAGAGAAAATTACGAACAATCCACCTACTTCGCCATCATGGCTGCCAGCTAACCCTACCTCAATTAATTCAGGGAAAACAAACTTCCCTTAATGTTTTAGCGCAAGGTTGACATCCTGAAATCGATCTTTGCGTGGGTTAGAAATCGGCGAGGTTACTCATTAAAACCGATACCTGCGTACTGACTGTAATGAGGTCAAATTTTGAACTGCTCAGAAGTATGGAGACTTATTATGATTAGTGCAAAGTTCACCCATTGAAAAACTACAGCACTCTCGTCTTGGCTAAATCGCTAGTCTTGTTTTCAGTTCACGTAAACCTCTTCGTAAATGCGCCAATTGATTATGCAATTATTCTCCAAGGATTCAAATTTTCAAGTTATTCCCATTATGAGGTGAATTTTGTGTTAACACAAGAATAATTGGGGCTTCTCATCAGCTGTATTGGATCATTCACATCAAATGTCGTACAGAAAAACAATAACATTTTATCATTGAAATTTTTAGTTATAAATATTATTTTCAGTTTTTTAATGAGAATTTGTATTTATCCAAAAACAAGAATTCACACAAAAGCGTGCAGTCCTGTTTGAAGCTGACTTCTGTGTTATAATTGGGTCTTTTGATCACTCACAATAGGTAAATTACAAAGACCGGAAAACGACCGTTCGATACTGGTACAAAGTCAATGTGCCGGTATCGGACGATACTGGCACATATTATTGCAATAATGTACCAGCTTTGTTCAATACTGGGACAAGTCACTACTGGTAGCATGTGGTATCGCCCGATACTTGAACAGTTCATTTTTCCACTATCGCTCGATACTGGAACCCAATTTGGTGTTCCAGTATCGACCGATACTGTAGGATGCACATTTGTCTAAAGTTTAATCAGCTCCAAAATGGCCAGCCTCTTAACAGCAGCAAATTTATACAGAACACAACAAGCGCACTGTGCATCAGATGCGCGAGGCGTGTTTGCCAAAACGTTATGTGTGTGTATGGCCAAAATCATGTGTTTGCTTGGATTACTTTTGCGCATGTAGACGGAGAAATTAACCATGCAT
The DNA here is from genome assembly GCA_035610835.1 of Ophiura sarsii. Taxonomy (NCBI): domain Eukaryota; kingdom Metazoa; phylum Echinodermata; class Ophiuroidea; order Amphilepidida; family Ophiuridae; genus Ophiura; species Ophiura sarsii. The sequence goes on along the minus strand of CM069445.1, from coordinate 21,030,574 downwards.
CTTTCTCATCAATTTGGAGCTGATTGATTAAACTACACTCGGCAAAAGAAGTTCTTGGACACTTAAATTCAATTAATATTTAATAGAATATATATAATTATATATGATTATATATATATATATATATATAATTGTATATCAAAATAAGCAGAAAGTTATCCTCTAACAGCTTAACATGGAATTTAGACATGATCACTCATGCATGGCAGATCCCATTCACTTGACAATGGCAAGAAGATTGCAAAAAATTGGATAATCCCTCCATTCAAATGACTGTAAATGCTCATTTCTTGCAATTTCCTTTTACACACCTTACCATTGCTTAATTAATGTGCTCAGCCATGCATGAATGCGTACATCTTAATTTCATACAGACATGATAGAGAATTATTGTCTGCTTATTTTGACATGCAATTGTTTAATTTATATTAAATATTTATGTGAAATATTTGAACTTCAATGTGTCCAGGAACTTCTTTTGACGAGTGTATATAAAATTAAAATTCACATAAGGGATTCACATAATAAGGGATTTGAGCCCTTCTGTATAGCCTAATTACCACACACAAAATCTAGTCAAAATACAATAACTGAATAACAATATTCTTTCATATATGATTTATTATGTTGTATAGAATCAAATCAGAACAGGAATTACATACTTGGAACATATTTGAATTTGGTTGACGCTATACCGTGAATGAAATAAATCAAAACGGAACAAATCATTGTGTGTACATCATTTTTCATTTAACATGCAAAAAAAAAAATCAACTCCGATAGAAATGAATGTTATTTATAAACTATCTATATTGGGCAGCTATCAATTACAGTGAAAATCAACTGTGAAGTAGTTGCTGCCATATGTGTTTATTCAGTATTGGAGACCTATATGATGATACAGTGGAACCTCGTTAACACAAACTCTGTTAACACAAAATTCCTGTTAACACAAAGTGTTATTCAAGTCCCAAGCTTATATTTTACATATAATATGACTGGATAACACAAATTCCTGTTAACACAAACTAAAATGCAAGGCCCAGGCAACTTTGTGTTAACGAGGTTCCCCTGTATAATGTATTACCTGTTACTTGCTACGGGAGTTTTCCATGCTATATTATCTACACACAATTGGCAATATCCTCACATAGGTCTCCGGTATAGAATGAAGCCACAAGGCAGCTATAATATGCTATATGAATTCATAATAAAACAACAATTGCTGCCCGATGCTTCATTGAGGATATTGACCAAAATTCTAGAATATTTTCTTCTCGTTTTCTCCCTAATTTTCACTAAATTTACTTTACAATATCTACATATATATCTAGTATCATGTTTCTGGTATGCCTGCTCACCGAATATTGCCGACATCAATTTTTGTTATATACTTTGGTGACTGCACATTAACTCATGGCTATTTTGAATCAAAAGGAATTATATTGACATTTACATCTCAAGTAGCGCTGGATCCGTGCCTATCCTATCCTTTGAATTCAATCTGTTTGCCTGGACTGTAGTGCCCTGAACTTCAGTCATAGGCAAGCTTTTCTTGCGAGTGCTACACTTGGCCAAGTAGGGGCTTGCACTTGCATTAGGCCGTTAACACTTTCCACGCCGCTATTAGTTTAACCATAATTTATACAAAACACATTTTTTCTGAGACTGTTCCCAGCGTTCAAAGTCTTCATCTCAAGAATTACTGAACTAATACTAGGCATGTTTGTACTTATTGTATTGCAATTCTCATGGCGATTCCAAATACGGTGATGAAATTCAATAATTTTGAAACATTTTGGTGTCGTCTGCAGACAACTGCCGTGTGGAAAGTGTTAACATAATCTGATTAGGCCAAAAAAAAAAGAAGGTTTGTCTCAGATGACATGAGAGACTGAAAATCTAATGCGGTCTGCGGATTTTTGATTTTTTTTCTTCTTTCAATTTAGACCTGATCGTCATTTGTTTGGTCAAAAAGTTGGATTTTGCAAGATTATTTTGAGAAAATTGAAAAAGAAAAAAAAATTGGAAAAAAAATTGGAAAAGAAAAAAAAAATTGAAAAGAAAAAAAAAAAACCCACTAAAAAAAAAGCTTACGCGGGCGGTTTCGGGAATGCGCGCGGGTCATCTGAGACAAACTTTTTTTTTTTTGGCCTTATGCCCGATTTCAGAAGATGTCTCAAAATTACAATACAATTTGACAATCTGATGACAAGTTTTGTATAATACAACGACTCTTGTATAGACAAGTGGATGACAAGTTTTGTATTGTCTTTCAACCTTTTTCGTTCTGAGCACTATCATATGACGATATCAAACTTGTCATCACAAGATCAAATTTCTAAAGTATATCATGTTTTGAAGTGAAGCTCTCCATATTATAATCTCTACGCTTACTGGTCATGTAAGATGAAAAGAAATGTACGATTTCTTCTACACATAATTATCATTTGCTGTTTTTGTTTTGTTATGTTTTTGATAAGGAAAACAAATAAGTAGACCGCATGTACCAAGCAATCAAAAAGGGAATAAATAAATAAAATTCGTCAAAAAGGGCTATGTGCTATAATTATAGACCGTTTGAATAATTTGAAGTTTGAATGATTAGAGGATTGCGTGTCAAGTCTAGCATGTTACTAAATGCTACACATTTAATGTGGAGCTATTAGACTAGTGTCAAGTCTGGTCCACTCTTTGCAAACAGGTTGTATAGGTGGGTGAACAGTGAGAAAAAAAAGCCAATATTCATATTATATATTCATATACTATTCTTATATCACTAGTTTATATCAGTTTTATATCAAGGTTTAAGGTGCCTTTGGCACAGGCGAGTACAAAACAATTTTTTACAAGAACAAAACAATATCACAACTTGTGCCATAAATGTGTTTTTACTGCAGCCAGAACTTTATCGCAGGCACTATACTATGTATCTAATACTTGTTTTGTGTACTTGAGTTATTGGCTTCTCTAGTGGGTGGAGTTGCAACATTTATGAATATTCATAAGGCCATACAAGCCTATGTCTAAGATATCCATGCACATTGCTATGGGAAATTAAAATGCAATGATTGGTCTGCTTATTCAAATGTACGTTTTAGCTGTTAACCACCGGAAAGAGACATCAATCCATTAATGTGACCAAGACATAGTTTCATTTGTATGGCCAAATTCGTAGAACATCATCATGATAACATGGAAATGTTTCATCAAAATGCTTAATAAAATTACATTTCAATTTGGAAAAAAAGTACCAAACAGTAAGCATGGATTGCATAAATAGCTACAATAGTTTGAAAATTATCTTCCCAGTAGACTGACTGATGTTATCAATTGTATTCCATCAGTCAAAAGATTTACTAGTAGTATACTCATATCAAAACAAGCATATGCAACATTTTTTATAAACAAATTCAGCTTTTCATCACAACACAAATGTAATATTTTTGGTGAAACACTACTTGTATTATTTCTAACAAAGTTTCTGATTGGTTAATATGTGACATACGCATTTGAGTAAACCGTTTAGAGAAGAGCTTGCAAACCGTTTTAGGGTCGATCCTCTTCAGCAGTGTCACCATTCTTACGCTATCTCTGATTGGGTTAATAAGTGACACATTCTGCTTGGTAGCCAATCAGCCGAGAGTTCTCATGGGTAAAATGTATATAAACAGTAAGGAAATCTGTTGCTAATGATCACCATGCGATGTGCGAATATGGTGTTTGCGTCTTATTTTTTTAACCAAAAATAATGACCTTAGTGGCCAAAAACACTTTTATGTGACAACAAGGTTTCAATGGTGTAATTATTGTATCTTCATTTAGTGAAAGTTGCAAATTTGAAAATGACACTTTTCAAACCAAACATCATAGGTGCATCTCCTTTTGTCAAGCCTTAATAAACATCCATTTGTCTGTATGATTATTAATACAGTACACAATTCTTGTAATTCTTGTCATAACTGAACCAAAATCTTGAAATTTTAATAAATATTTATAAAACAATTGCTGTTTAATGGTTTGGTGAACAATTATCATTTAAATTCTGTAAACGTCAATATTAATTTAAGAATATTATCTCTGCCAAAACCGCCTATGGCACAAAGAGGAACGGGAAAAATATGTACTCTTTTTCTTGAATTAGAAAAATGCATAGGATTTAGAAATACAAATACACAAGTTGTAAAACCAATTGTAAACCAATTCATTGGTACGCATTTCATTTTATGTGCTGTTGAAATATGGAATTTTTGAAATCTTTACATTTCATTTACTGAAAAACATTCACATTTTTTGCAAAATTGTTTTGGGGCACACAAATAATTTAAAACAGATGTCCATCATATTTAGTACATGTACACCACATACATGTCGCATATTACATATTCTGTGTTAGCTCAAGTATGGGTTGACGTCAGCAAGTTTTCTAGCGCTCTCATGACATAATACGGCAAACATAACTCCATACCAATAACATCATATTCACCAGCATGATCATAGAAATATCTTGGATCTTGCATGCAAATGATGGCTAGATGAAAAGCCAACGTCATCTACCAACTTGAGGTGACACAATAATACATTACATGTTTGGCAAATGTACAACACAAAGATGTTCCATGTGCAATACATGTAGATCACATGGACATCATATGCAGGTCACATGGACACCACATGTAGGTCACATGGACACCACATGTTAGTCACATATATACATTATATGAATGTCACATGTACATAATGTTTGGCAAATGTTCAGTACACAAAACAAAATCCACTGCTACAGAATTTAGCCCCTCTCTCTCGAATCTCTACCCTGAGGTCCAAATAGCCCAAATTCTTTTGTTCATTTATCATTGGGCTAAATCAAATCTTTCCATACAGTAATCCAATAACCTAGACCAAATCTCTGTTTATTGATCCATCAATCCCTTAGGCCAGGCCGAATCCTTCAGTGCATTCTTCTATGGCGAGTAGTAGCATTTTGCGTAGCTTGTCATACGTCTCATAAGCAGGCAGATCTAGCTGGTTGAAACTGAAAATACAGAAAGTAGAAAAACGCATTAGGCAACTAAAACATTGTTTGTTTTGTATACCAGGCTGAAATAATAACTAATTCTGTTTCCTACCCGTTTTTTTAAATCTCTGAATGTTTACATAATATGTTTACATATTTAAGGGAGGGAGAGAGGGGGGGGGGGTGAGAAGGTAGGGAATGGGAGTCGAGGTGGTTTTAATCCAACCCCTCGAACTTTATCAGTGGAAGTGCAATATCTCTTAGTCAGTTTTATCATTGATTTGAGCATAAATCCTCCACAGCAATATTCAATTAACCCTAACCTTCCTCATCACTACAAAACACTTCACTACGCTGAAGAGAGATTTTCAAGCTGACTCAGGCAGGGTGGGACTTCCACGCAGGTGACCCAGGTTCAATTCCCGGCACCGGCACAGCCAGACACCCCACACCCCCCCCCCCCTCCAAAAAATATGACCGTATTTTCTCCCTACTAGTAGGAGTGGGCTATAGAGGGTCATTTTTAGGTCATAGTTTCAGATCACGCTTGCTACATAATTTTTTGATGACTTTATGCGTACTGACAACATTTTTAAAAGAAAAATTGAAAAAAATGCGAAATCCAGGGTGCCCCGGCCAAAAAACCACAAAAAGTCGGCAATTTTGGAAAAAAACAGTCTTTTGATCATAACTCAGTCATTTTTGGTCTAATTTATTTGATTTTGGTGGCAATACCCATGTTTTAGGGGACAAGATGTCGTTCTATGCTGGTTTCGTCTCATATAACCCCTTCGTTTTCTTGTAACAGCTGATTTTGGTCTAATTTGGACTGTGAGGGCGCTTTGCAAAAAAGTAGCTATCGCATTAATAAAAATGAATTTGAATACATGAAATATGTTAAGAGTGTGTCAAGAAACATTGTCTGAAGATGTGAGCATGTTACCTTATTTCATTTTACCGTGCCATCCATTTTAAAATTACAAGAACGTGTTAAAAGCACTTCCATTGGATAGTACAGGGGTCAACGAACTTTCATTAGTGTGTGTTTCAATGGAGACGATTCAAAGATGTTCAAAAAGGTGTAGCTTCAAAACAACAAATGGTATTTTACTCAGATTTTCAGGAGATGCCTAAAATGTAACTCCTATCATATTTCAACATTAGAATTTGAGATGCAACGATGCGAAAGGTATTTTTTTAAACAGCGCCCCCACAGGGCTATTTTCACTAAAAATGCCAGTTTCACGAAAACGAAACATCTTCATGCGATAAAAGTTGCATAAGATTATTCAATGTCCCCACAAACATGGGTATTGCCACCAAAATCAAATTGATTGGACCAAAAATGATTGATTTATGATCAAAATACTGTTTTTCCAAAATGGCCGACTTTTTGTGGTTTTTTGGCCGGGGCACCCTGGATTTTGCATTTTTTTCAATTTTTTTGTTGAAAATGTTGTCAGTACGTATTAAGTCATCAAAAAATCATGTAGCAAGCATGATCTGAAACTATGACCCTCTATAGCCCACTCCTACTAATAGTTTATTCCTAGAAACACGCCTTGGGGTAAGGGTTAAGAGAGTTTGGCCTAAACACCAATGAACAAGATATAGGCATTCTGGTTGAGCACTAGTTTAAACTTTAATTCACTCGTTATTCCTAATTAAGAACACTAATGTTCCTTACCATGTGTGAGCAGTAGGCAATCTATCAGTAGATCTATCATCACGATGAATCTGAAACTTCTGTGGGCCGTTCATTCCTTCAAGAGATGCAAAGCCTTGTAGAGGAACCTTGGATGTGCCGGTAACAAACTGCATAAATTTGGCGCGTAACGCCTGGTCAAATGAACGTAGGGCACGCCAGAACCACTGGATCTGTTGATTAGAATTGAGAACAGCGCATAAGGTAATTAAGTCTGGTGAAAAAGGTAGATATGTCAAGACGAGTCAAGAACTGGTCATCCTAATGGCAAACCACTTGGCGTATGCACAAAACAAGTTAGACTTTAGACCCGGTCTAAATTATGAATAGTCCTTCTGGAAGGACCATTTCATTCTTTCATACCCTTTGCATGTTCACTAACAAAGATCCTTAAGTAAAATTAGAGTTGCCGAATTAAGCTAATAACACTACTTCTGTAGAATGAGCTCATCAGAGCATAAAAAGATCCTTTCTGGGAGGACTATTCTTTATTTAAACAAGGTTTTAGACCAGGTCTAAGTTGTTTTCTTTGAAATGCAAATAAGAGATTTTCAAAGCATGTGAAACTGTGTTGGCTTATTATTTTTTATAAAGATTAATTTAAAGTTAACAGAAAAAAAATCAAACTACAAAATCTTATGGCACTTTATACAGCTTAGTCAGCCTATAGTCTGATTAGTGTGGTTCTCAGTATTAAGTTTCAATGCATTGCAAAACATGTACATCACATATAAACATATTTGATAGAGATACATATTTGTAAATGACTTGCTCTGATACTTGTGGTACTCTGTATTCGCTTTCAATGCATCACCACCTGCATATCACAAGGTGGGCACATGTACATCAAATGTTGGGCACATGTACATCAAATGTTGGGCACATGTACATCAAATGTTGGGCACATGTACATCAAATGTTGGGCACATGTACATCAAATGTTGGGCACATGTACAAAACATATTTGATACAGATACATCTGTAATGACTTCCTCTGATACTTGTGGTACTTGCTTGTATTCGCTTTCAATGCATCGCCACCTGTACATCACATGATGGGCACATGTACATCACATGGTGGGCACATGTACATCACAAGGTGGGCACATGTCCATCAAATGTTAGGCATGTGTACAAAACATATTTGAAATGGATACATACCTGTAATGAATTGCTCTGATACTTGTGGTACTCTGTATTCGCTTTCAATGCATCACCACCTGCACATCACATGGTGGGCACATGTACATCACAAGGTGGGCACATGTCCATCAAATGTTGGGCATGTGTACAAAACATATTTGATATAGTTACATACCTGTAATGAATTGCTCTGATACTTGTGGTACTCTGTATTCGCTTTCAATTCATCTACATCAATAGTCGGTAAACCAGCCAACAACAATTCCAATTCTTGCTCATTGAAGATAGAGATGAGTTTCTTAGGGATGATGTCATAGAAACCTTCCAAGAAGCTGTCAATCTGTTTACGGATGGCACCAGTCATCTTCATCTGGCAGACTAGGGAGACGTATTCAGACTTGGATGCTTCCGTTACGGTGATATTACTGCCGTTGGGTTTCAGGTCTCTTACTTCCATCACACCAAACTCTTCAATCTGGGGGAGAGAATATAAGGGTTTAAAATTATTCCCAATTCAGTATGTGATGCAATCAAAGTTAATTTTTCTAATCAATTGGCTATTTGTAATGCAACATTTTGTAGAAACCCCATTAACAATGGACAATTAATTTCAAAGATATGAGCAATTCAAGGGTGTTCAAAACAATAGAGAAACAAATGTCTATCCTTTGTTTAGTTAGGCCAAAAAAACACACAAGTTTGTTTCCAGTAGTGTGCGCGCATTTCACTGCGAGGCTTGATTCTTTTGCATCAAATATTGTCAGGGCGCCATCTTTTGTCGAAATTGTGTCCAAAATGTTTCAAGGTGGCGATTGGCCATACACGAAAGTGAAAATCTGCATAAGAGTAACACATTTTTTTACAGATTTGACTAAATAAAACCATTTCAAGTGAATCCTCACAATGAATTTGAGCAAATTTTTTTTTTTTTAAATGCATTTCGCTTTTCAGGCTCGTTACTGGAAACCAAATTTTTTTCTCTCGCCTTATATCTCAAAATGAATATTTGCGACTCATTTTGCTTGATCACTTCACATTCGTCGCTGTTCTGACATACCGGCACATCACAATAGAAATAAGTAAAGTGATGTGCCGGTATGTCAGAACAGCAACGATATGATTGGACAGAACATTCATTGGTGATAAGCATTCTACATAACAATTGAAGACTTGATAGAATGGGTAATCAATCTCCATACACCCCCCCCCCCCCCCCCCCCCACCACGGTTAAACAACTTACATCTGTACTAAAAGTGAGTTCATATCCAAGCTCTGATACTGCATGTTCCAGTAGAAACACTAAGCCTTGATAGAATGGGTAATCCTCAATCTCCATACTCTCCCCCCCCCCCCCCCCACACCAAACCCCCTCCCCCACACCCTGGGTTAAACAACTTACATCTGTACTAAAGGTGAGTTCATATCCAAGCTCCGATACTGCATGTTCCAGTAGAAACACTAAGCCTTGATAGAATGGGTAATCCTCAATCTCCATACTCTTCTTCCCCCCCCCCCCCCCCCCCCACCCCCACCACCAAACCCCCTCCCCCACACCCTGGGTTAAACAACTTACATCTGTACTAAAGGTGAGTTCATATCCAAGCTCTGATACCGCATGTTCCAGTAGAAACACTAAGCCTTGATAGAATGGGTAATCCTCACTCTCCATATCTGTGTACCTACAGGTGGGATGATGATAAATAATGCACATTTATAATGGATGGATATTGGACGGACCACTAAGTGGGTTTAAAATATTCATTACTGAGACAGATATGTCTCAGACAGATCTGAGTCTCAGAGCTAAGGCTAACCTTCAAAATCTCAAATATTGTTTTGAAATGTTTTTACAAACAAAGCTCTGAAAATAGTATTTCAAAAAGAGGACATTTATGTTTTTCTTTCTACTTTTCAAGCAAGATAAGAATATAAAATCAAAAATTATATAACCCCTCTATTTTGAAAATAAGTTAATATCATAATTGTGGTATTTTTGTAATATAATTCTCTCTGCCTGGTAATCTTTATAATAGTCTTCTGTTGTCTTGGCTTTGTATACCCTCTTACTTGAATATGGATATTTGACAGGATAAGAATAATACAATACAATTAATTTAAAATATATCACTTACTTGACATGTTTCCCAAGGATGTGTTTGTAGAAAGACCTAGAGAAATAGCATTCAAGAAGCTTGTTGTCGTAGATGGCCTTGGCGATGATCCGACCAACAAACTTGAAATAACTTAGATGATTGGAGTTACAATGTGAAGCCGGGTTAGGGATGTATGTGACACGATCACCAGGGGAGATTTTGAACAAGGCATACATCTGGTTGAAGATTTCTCTGTAGGACAAAAAAAATGTTGTGTTAGACAAAGACTATATAAACACAACCCTCAATTTGTTTTTTTCTTTTTCTTTTTCAAAGTCAAAAAAAAAATCCGACCGTCCAACCCAGATTATGGCCCTGAAAGGGCAGGTCAATTTTTTTTTTGGGCCTAGAGTAAAACGATATCATTCACTAAAAAAGAGAAATCAACTCTGTCATATGAGATAGACACCTACTTTGATATGATAAGATACCATTCCCTGAGAAGACCTCCTGCATCCTGTCCTTCCTCGCCCTCAAACACCACATAGAAACGATTCTTCCATTCCTCTGCAGATCTCCTGTGCAACTCACGATACGAGTCTTCAAACACATGCTCCCTACGGATGTGGATGGCCATGTCCTCGCGACGCATGCCCTCGTCGGTGCGTTCAAGCTCCTGTCGGAAGTACCGACGCTTGACGTCAAAGTCCAGAATGCGGGTGTGGTTTACAAGGACTGAGAATGGGCCTTCTGAGAGGTGAACGGTGGATTGGCGTAAGATCTGGTTCAGAACATCACGATGGGTTTCTGTGTAAAGATAATCAATGCAAGAGAACATTGCCAAAAATTAAAATGGGTCGGTTCAGAGATAATAGTAACTAGAAATGTCACACATATACAATACTACACTTCTGGCCAAATTGGTAATAAACATTTGAGTGTAGTTGAGGAGTAGTGTAGAGGAGGGGACCTATCCACTTGGTCAGGTATATGATCCATTGATAGTGATAGCAAGAAAAACCATGAGTGCACTCAGGAAACATGTTTTCTGTGAAAGTGGATCTCAAATAATTTAGAAGAAGTCCTTCACAATTTTGGATGAAATATCTATTATCATTTTACGCGAGTACACTTTTGACAAACATAATTTGCATCTAACAATCCTTCACTCTAACCCTAACTCTATCACTCATCACTACTAGGTGCTTATAGCGCGCGCTCTCCCAGTATATCTTGTGGCACGATGGCAAAAATAATGTTCAGATTTTGGAGCTGAACCTGTGTTGTGATCAGGTAGGCTCCGGATTTCCATGCAGGTGACCCAGGTTCAATCCCCGGGGCTAGCTACCTGGTTGTCTCCCCTCCCCAAATTTGACCCGTTTATCTCCCTGATAGTATTATTCCCCAAAACAATGACAATCACTAAATCATATGGCCTTATCCTCAAAACCTACCTGCAAAAAGTAAGAACTTCTGGGTGTCTGGTGGCATGTTAGCTGTTACAATTGAAGCAACGGAGCTCTCCCTAGCAAAGAATCCAGACATACTGGTGGTCAACGCTGACCCTGGTGTAGAAGGCATCGGTGATGACGGCGTAGTCGTATCACTCAACTGTGCGCTATGAGTAGAAAGTTGCGACTCGAGAGACGGCTGCTTCTGCAGGTCTTTCTCTGAGGCGTGTACGAGGAAGAATGCTTCTACGGCAGGTTGCAGGACTAGGACAGCGTGGTTGTCTGGCGTGCGGGATAGTTGCGTGAGACAGTCACTGAGGGTTTCCCATAGCTCGGCCAATCCAAGGTAGGTGCTCAGTCTGGGTTGCTCTGTAGTGGGAGTCTGAAATTAGGGAGAAAAGTAAGAGGATGACTTTATGAAAGGTTTTAACCTCACTAAAGGATGACATAACATCAGTACATGCAGTCTTATTAAGTGAAAACTCTAACCTTAGTTAGCATCTTTACAGACAAAAGGTTGCAACTGCACACACAGAATTGTTTCAAAGTAAAATCTATTAAAATCTATTATTTTCTTTTAGATCAATTTTCTCCATACAAGTACAAAGCTATTATTTTGTAGCTGATATATCATTATGTGCTCCTATGGTTGTTTTACTGAGCACACAAGAGGAAGTGAACCAGCCTAGGGTTTGTTGTACGCATCACTATACCACCAATCTACCATTTAAAAGTATAGACTAGCCGGCTTATTTGGATGCGAGATATTAAGTTTATGGATTTAAATATATAGGGTATATAGGGTATGATATTGAAAGGTCTAATTGTAGCATTTAAATGACCAAATGAAGAATTTTATCACAGAACACAACACCGACCATTTTAGCACTTTAACTCCATGAGAACTACTTGCTGATTGGTTGGAATTTATGATGTGTCAAATATTGCGCCAATTAGAGACATTGCTAGAATAGTTACAATTTCCAAAAGAATTAGCATACAAAAATTCATAAGCAAAATTGTAATTGGTTATCAAGATGAATATATCATGTAATTGACCATTGGGGATTCTTGTACAAAAGACCTTCACTGACTGATAGATAGTCATCATGTCCTCCACTAACCTCTTTGACCTGTTGTGTTGCAGGAACAGGTTGCGATTGAGATGCACCTGCAGACGGCGCTCCTCCCTCTATCCTTTGACCACCCAATGATGGCTGATCTACCTCCATAGGGGTCTCCGCTGAAGAGCTACTGCTCGGGGTTACTGTTGAACTGGTTGTTGAACCGGATGTAGATGTGTTGGAGCTCCCCCCTGAGACGACAGTGGTAGGGGTAGCAGCAATAGGAGGTTGTTCAATGCTAGGTGTGGTAAGGCTACTTGTAGCAGAGACTGGGATAGATCCGGGGGTGCTACTACTTGGTGCAGATACCTAAATATCGGAAAGACAGACAGAGAACAGGATTGTTGTTGAGACTGTGTATCAATGTCTGGTTTTTTTAAACATTCCATTCATTCTTTAAAACCTGCTATTCTATGTCACATGCTCCTAAGGTAATCTGGCCAAAAAAGATTTTTGAGGCACACAAAGCATATAATACTAGTGTTGGGCCACTTCCATTTTTTTCTGGAATTGACTAGATGGCTGCTTGAAGCTAGCGATTTCAACTTAATCACTGACTTGTTGCGGAATCTAGCAAACAATTCAAGTCTGTAACTCAACTACTGACTTGTTATGTAATCTAGCTCAAGTCACCCAACACTAAATGATTCATGTGGCTGATATATCATTGAGTGCTGACATAATATTTGTGAGCACACAAGAGGAAGTGAACCAGCCTACGGTTTGCTGTACGCACCACTATACCACCAATCTACCATTTACAAATGTAAACTAGCCGGCTTATTTGGATGCGAGATACTGTCTTATTAAGTAAACCGATATCATTCACTAGCATTGCAAAACATTAACAGGTTGAGAACCAGTAGGCCGTAACTCACTTTTTTACTCCCAGGATTTGCTTTTTTAAAGGTTTGATTTAAGATATTCACATGCTGAAGATACTGAGTTTGGATAATAACACAATAAGAGGCTATCTCATACTTGTATTTTGGTAACAAAAATGTAATCTGCCACAAATGTAAGTTACGGTCTTCTAGTTCTCAAACCTCGAACTCATAAAAATAATCTATGCATATATTAGAGTGAATTGTGTCGTGTCTCCTATAGCTGATATTATACACAAGGCTACGGGTTAGAAATAGGGTTTTACTGGATGGATACATTACGTTATATAAATATCATTGAAACACGGTTATCTGGAGTGGCAATTATCATTTATCCAGTAATAGATGCTTTATTTGAATCTCATGGTCCTTCTTGTGGGTTAGAATTAGGGTATTACCGAGAGCATAACATACATGTTACATAAATATCGGCTATATCTTGCTAGACGTCCCGTACGGAATAAATCGTGTACTACTACAACACATTGTAATTGTTAGAGCATGCGCACATCAGTTACGGGACGTCTAGCAATACATTGCCTAAATATCTTGGTGGTTAACTTACAGGTGGGATAGTTGGAGTGGCTGGGGTTGACTCCCCAGTGGCCGGTGCTATACGTGATCCTACAGGTCCTGGATCACCTCTTCTATTCACCATTTCCATTAACTCGCTTGCACCTGCTTCAAGTGCGGCTACTGCGGCGGCCAAGTTGGCTGTACCAGTCACTGTGTATAAGATACAATTGTATACAAAATTTGAGTATAGAAGATAATATTTCCGTGAGATGAAATATTATCAATATTTTTATTCAAAAAGAAAAAAACCTTAACTCTGTGATATCATACAAAATCAATACATTATCATCTGACAGTGTTTCATACAAGGTCAACCACCCTCTGCCAAAACAACCCACCAAGCATATACATAGGAACTAAAGTATGGTTGAGCCATGCTCTCAATCATAGTAGACTTGTCGGCTTGCTTGCCTGTCATGAGCACCATGGGTTTCATGGGACTTCCCCTCCCCCCTCCCCCTTGCCCTCACCCCTGTCATGAAGTCTCTCCCCCACTGTTGTCCCCAAAGTTATGAGGCGAGCCAAGCTCCAATGACAGAGTCAAGACTGCAATTTAAAGCCCAACACTACTTGATTCATGTGGCTGATATATCATTGAATGCTGACATTATATTTGTGAGCACACAAGAGGAAGTGAACCAGCCTATGGTTTGCTGTACGCATCACTATACCACCAATCTACCATTTGTAAGTGTAAACTAGCCGGCTTATTTGGATGCGAGATACAGTCTGAAGTAGACCGAAACTAACATTGCAAAATAATAACAGATTCTGCCATGTGGCTAAATGTTTTGTCAATGAGTTACACATCCCTGTTTTTTTGTTCCATTGCCATTAGACATCCCACCCTTGCCATCATTTCATGGCCACTAAATAAAATTAAGGTCTGTTCATACTCCTGTCGTTGCGCACCGGCCAGCATGTCTGTTGGGCTATTGTTCACATTTGCTCTTTATATACAAAAAAACAAAAAAACACATCAGCGGATAAAAAGATGAAATTGCTTCAACTCACAGACTGATATGCTCAGACTCTGACCGTTACGCCATGACGAGAGTATGAACGAATCATTAGAGTCTGTGTGTACATGTAGCACTGATTAATACTCACATTGTCTCTGGGTCTCTGTAGCTCGCTTAGCCGCTTTCCTAGCCGCTTCTCTCAACTGTATCACCACTTTGAGCATGCGGCAGAAACAGGTTCTGATTGGACAATTTACTGGTGAAAAGCGACATGGACGGGAGACGCAACTCAAATCCTCCTCTGCCCGTCCCTACTATTGGTACCGGTGATAACTATACTAGCATTCTGATTGAATCTATCTATGAGGATCCCGGTGCTGTGAGATGAGCTGCGGCCCCGGTGCTGCCGGAGGACGTGGAAGGTTCTTCGGCATCAGGTGAACTACCTGTGCTCGTGTTCTTGGACTGGTAGGTGTGAACTTCTTCCACTAGTTTGGTGATATCACTGAGAAATATCAAATTCAAAATAGGGTAAGTTCGTGTAAGTGTAGGTCAGGGTCTTAATTTGAAAGTAAGTTGCCTGGCCAAATCCAGTAATACTTCTATTGCGGCGTTAGTGTACTCGTCTCTATACACCCAATTTATATGAAGCACTCCCTCACGCCCTCAGGTGCGTATAGTAGCCCAATATCAAACCTAGTGATGATCGCCAATGATTCAAGATCGTTTGAATGGTGTAATGTAAGGGCCAAAGTTTACCGCTTTGTAATTGTCGAATTCCGCGTTTTCCGCTTTTGTAAATTTTGTATTTTTCTGTGATGTAATTTTCCCCAAGAAAGCTTAAAATTTATGATCTATAAAACCAAAATAAACACACTTTACAGAAAAACACATCATTTTTATTGTTTGTTTTGTTTTATTACGTATTGTTTTTTAATATTTATATTGTTTTATTCAAGACTTTTATAAATTGTGTGTTTTGGACTTTTTTTGTGCATTTTTTTCTTCTTCTTTTCATTAAAATTGTCGTTTTCCGCGTTTAACCTCAATTCCGCGATTTGGCTCTTAGTGTAATGGCCGGATGAAATGAGCAAGCTTACTTGTTTATAGGGTGGTATGTTTATTAAAATGTGGAAATATGCAATAATCGTTTGTGTCCAAAACTGCCTGTTCATAAGACAGATTAAGGATTTTCTCACCAGTCTACTACTCGTCCAAAAGACAGGTGGACGGGTCGCTGGCTAAGACCTAGGTCAGGGGTTATCTTTAATTGGATGGGGCAGAACAGAATGTTCAGGAACCACTTGAATACAAAACTGAGGATAAGACTGATTGTGGCCCATTACCTTCTGAAGTTGTCACGTAAGCTTTCATGTGAATAATCATAGTGACAAACATGGTTATGGTTTTGAGGCTGGCAATGTTAGTATCATGTTTCACAAGGCTATATTTTGTACTCATTTTTTCTTTAATAACATCATTCAGTTTCATATAACTGCTGATAATATTCCACTTGATATAATGTAGGGCTATTTGATACATTACTGCACCGTCTGTTGGACGATATTACCCAATTCTAACCATACACCTAATATTACCATACCTGCATAATGTATTGCCCAAGAGTTGAGCACCGGCCAATAGTAGCCTAAGCACTGCTTCCCTTGTGACCCCATGACCTCTGGAGAGTTGCATTAATAATGTTGTAGCATCCTCTAGACCATCTTCAGAGCAACTGTGCGCTGTCAAAACCTGTGGCATGTATGAACAGGTTTAAATACAAGTTATACTATTTGCTTGGGCAAAAACAAAAATAAAATCAAACACACAAAAATGACATTATAAAGCCATAACCTAATGAATCTGAGAAACAACACATACACAGACATGCCAACCTCTGGGATCAGAAAACTGTATTCTGAAACCCCCAAACCTGTATTTTTCATTTAAAACCCATATTTTTTAAATAAGCTTACTTTAACTCCAATTTTCTTCCCTGCATGACAACATATTAAATTCGCAAGTTATTCCTGGCAAAGAAGTTTCATAATTGTCATTATTCCAATTACTTTCTGGCGTATTTTGACTTTTTTCGCCCAAGAAAGTTTATTTTCATTCATCACTGTGCGCCGCCATTTTAATTCATCATAAGTGTACATCCACCAGTCATCAAGATTACCGTACATTCCCTGGCACTGTACTATTAATAGAGCGATGTATGAGGGCGGCACAGTCTCAGTCTAGTAATTGTGCAATTACCATTGGATTAATGTGACTGATATATCATTGAGTGCCGTCATGATGTTTGTGAGCACACAAGAGGAAGTTAACCAGCCTAAAGTTTGCTGTACGCACCACTATACCACCAATCTACCATTTTTTAGTGTAAACTAGCCGGCTTATTTGGATGCGAGGAACATATTTGTAACATAAAAAACAATTGAAAAAGACAAAAATAGATAATTGGAAAAACTGTCTCCCCTGTAATAATACAGCACACAATTAGTACTGGTTCCAAATGAGATTAAAGACTGAAATAATATTTTTCAACACTTGCACAAAAATCTACATTAATCCCAAAAACAACCATTGGATTAAAGTATCATCCCCTGTGCAACGTTGAAGAAATGTCAATAGCTTCAGTAGTTTGGCCAAGTACAGGGTGAGTAAAAAAACGAACCCAAATGCAATAGTGGAAAGAAGCCATCTTGTTGAAATTGGGAATTATTTTTGACTCATCCTGTATGTTTTACACTGATTGATGGGGGGGGGGGGGGGGGGGGGGGGGGGATGGGGAAAGGAATAATCTTAGATTACAGATCATTGACCGCACTACCTTGCAAAAGACTTTTTGTAGTCTGTAGTAGACAAGGGGCAGTCTACATTATTTCCATTGGTCAAGGGGCAGCCCTTTTAATCTGTACTAAATTTTCAAAAGTATGCAAGGTTTAAAAAGTATGCCAGGTGGATGGGGAAAGGAATCATCTTAGATTACAGATCATTGACCGCACTACCTTGCAATAGACTTTTTGTAGTCTGTAGTAGACAAGGGGCAGTCTACATTATTTCCATTGGTCAAGGGGGAGCCCTTTTAATCTGTACTAAATTTTCAAAAAGTATGCAAGGTTTAAAAAGTATGCCAGGTGGATGGGGAAAGGAATAATCTTCGATTACAGATCAGTGACCGCACTACCTTGCAAAAGACTTTTTGTAGTCTGTAGTAGACAAGTGGCAGTCTACATTATTTCCATTGGTCAAGGGGCAGCCCTTTTAATCTGTACTAAATTTTCAAAAAGTATGCAAGGTTAAAAAAGTATGCCAGGTGGATGGGGAAAGGAATAATCTTATATTACAGATCAGTGACCGCACTACTGTGCAATAGACTTTTTGTAGTCTGTAGTAGACAAGGGGCAGTCTACATAATTTCCATTGGTCAAGGGGCAGCCCTTAATCTGTACTCAATTTTCAAAAAGATGCAAGGTTCAAAAAGTATGCAAAGTGCCCTTTTCAGGATTGTTATAACAATCCAAATTCTTACCTCAACAGCTAGTTCTAATAAGCCTTCCTCTACGACAGTTTTCTCAGGTTTGGTTTGCTCCTCTGTCTTAGACGAGGTCTTGTCATCGCTCTGCTTCGTGTTGTCATCAATAATCGGAGTGTCATTACCTTCAGTATCTATAAAAATAACAAACAGCTATTACTCATCAGCCCTTTTAAGGCAAAAGAATGTATCATATATGTAGTTTTCTAACAGTATACTTCCTTTTAACCTACACCCACCTATCTGTATTGCTACATTCATGTGAGGCGATGTGTCCCTACACCCACCCATCTGTATTTATTCACTGCTGTAAGGAGGCTGGCCAGTTGAAGCGGAACTTACTATAGTAATAGTTCATCTATTCTATCTTGTACTTTCTCTAAATTTCATATTGGCAATGAACTCAATTATGCTCCACCGTAACAACTTCTTTTTAATTTGAAGGTCATCATTCATGCTTTCAAACATATTCAATATGAATTACACACAAAATCCTACTGACCATATAGCCTAAGCTTAATCCTTTGAACCCGAAAGGCCGCTTTAGCGGCCGCACGGAGAAAACACTATAACCGAAAAGGCTGCAGCCTTAGAACAGGTGACACATTGATCAAGTGACTTTGAATGGTCATATGACTTTCAAATCATGTGATGTTTACCCGATGTGTAATACCTTGTTTGGCCAGATTTACTTTGTGTTTTGATGTCATTTGGCTGAAGAAAACTGTCAAAAATAGCACGAAATGGGATGGATATGCTTGCGCAGATGATAAAAAAAGAATAAAGATCGGATAAAAACGATGTTTTATTACAAATAATATATGTACGATAATAGAGGGCAGTACGTCACTATTGAAGACGGTGAATCCAAGGTGAATCAGAGGGTGTAAGACCTGGGGTAACAAATCTATTATTCGTCAAAATAACTCCAGGTGGTGGGTGCCGACCACCATCATAAATTCAGGGTTCAAAGGGTTAAAACATTCAATCTGGGAGGAATCTTCTTCGTTAAGACCAGGTTTAAAGTTAGAATTCGGTCCCTGCCTGGTCTTATTTGCTTTGTGCATCCCCAGGCTTTAGCCACGAGGTATACGCTTCAGTTAAGGGTATTTGTCATTTTTTATATTTTCACTAAAACTGTACCTGCTGAAGCTGTGTCCATAGGACTACCTCCGCTACTGGTGCTACCGCTCTCAACCATAGGACTAACCGCTTGTTCTATTGCTGCAGGTGTATCTGTGGGGGCAGGTGATGACGGGGTTACCGCCGTTGTGCTGGCTGGTGCTGACTGACTGCTGATGGAGTGTATGCTACTCAAATTGGTTGGCTCCTGTGAAATGAAACATCAAGTTTTAATTGATCTGCGAACAACTATGCGAACAATTTATGGCGATTAACTGTAGATTGATGAGCATTCGTACACTCTTTAGTGTCGAACCAATCAGGAAGTGAGAAACTAAAATATGCGGAGTGCATTGAAAGTGTCTCATGCACTCCGCGTGTGCGCCGTGTTTGGGCATCGCGGGTTCGCCAGTTTTCACTGCGGATGTTAGCAAACTTGTTAACATGTTTACATTTGTTATTACATAGATCAAAATTATGCTCAAATTGTGAATTTTGATTTGTATAGTGTCGTGTAATTCATACATGCATATGTTTTGTTTCTTGAAAAATAACACAAATCAATGCACTTGCGCAAATATTGATATGCTCACAATAGCACTCCCCCTGCAGGGTCGTGCCATTCAGCTTGTTACGCTTAACAAGTATAATCTTATAATATATATATTCTGGCCTAATAATAACAGAAATTTAACTAGAAGACGAACCCATATATTTCCGCTTGTTATAGTAAATAAATAGTATGATAAGCATATTATATTTTGGCCTTACCTGTTGTCTTGCCGGCGGTGCAATTAATGCAGCAGCTGCACTAGCGTGCCTTGCCGAGTGCGCAGCAGCAGCGGCTGTTCTAGCCACACTGGCCGTCTGTTCCGCTTTATCCTTATCCGGTAACGATGCCGACACTAGCGATAATAAATGTAGCAGTCTGTCGGTGAGTGTTGTACTACGTCTAATCACACCGTGTGACAGCATACTCATAAGACTAGCCAGCGGGGAAGATCCACCGGGATTGGTCAAGTTCTCCTTCTCCGTTGTGGAGGAGGCACTGGATGGTTTGGAGGCGGCTTTACCTTTACGCCCCTGGCTAGTGCTATCAAGTCGTACCAGCAAGTCCCAAAAATCCATATCTAATTTAGAGATAGCGGTGCTTTTGCTACTACTTTGACTAGATGTCAGTTCGCTACTGTCCGATTGTTGCGACGATGCACCGCCTGCTGTGTCCTGAGATTTACTCTCTGCAGTTGCAGTTGCAGCTGCAGTGTCACAACTACTGGCATCTTTTGCTTTCTGCGGCACAAACTGGTACGGGAATACTTTAGCTAGAGATACTAACGTGTCCAAAGCATGCCGGCATACCAGCGGAGCGGCTTGCGGATGGATGCATACTAGGGAACCATGCCGCTCACTGCTGGATTTCTTACTACCACGTTCCACCTGGAAGACATTCGCTCTACAACCCAACGCGGCTTCCATACTAATGGACAGCCACGACGGTTGCGATTTTACAACACTCGAGCCTGAGGAAGACGCCACCGTTGAAATGTGCAATCCGTTATTCTCACCCTCGACACCTGTTCTATTATTGCCAATTTCAATCAGCGGCGTACCGCACACACTAGTTCTGTCTAGGATACTAAGCAATGCTTGTAAAATCCACTGTCTGGTGGTAGCGTGATAACTAAGGTTACGCAGCACTCTGTGCAATCTGGCAGTGTTCAGCTTGGGCTCGTTGACAAACAAGAGAACTAGGAGACACGTCAGCGCCTCCAGGTCCACCAGCTGACGTCCCTGGAAATTGGAACTTTGTACGATGGTAGGATTGCTACGCAGGGTTGAGCCTCGGGGATTTCCCCATCCCCACATGTTGCCACTGTGTCCCCTTGGAACGGACAGACGATAATAGTTGACCCCGTGACCTAGACGACCCTGAAGACCTGGGGAAATGAGGACAGAAAGATTGCATGAGCACTGTGTTGTTCTTGTTATTATTAGTTACATTCAGAATATTTATCAGGTGGCTTGTGCACAGTGGGTGGTACCGACCTCACAATTCTCACCAATTAATACATACTGGATACAGATGTTATGTACCAATTTGGTTGGCAACTACGCTCAAATGTTTAATTAATGTAATTAATGGTTTTGTAGACAACTGGTAAAACAATGTTATAATAATACAATTGCTTCAACTTAAATTTGAAATATCATCTTTTGAGCCAATCAGAGGTCATTTAAGTTACAGCCAATACATGGCCCCTCAAAACCCATTTTGATGGCTACAAAGAGAGCTACGTCCTTATTGAGCCAATCACAGACGTGATAAGTGTTGGCATGGTTGCAGGGTATTGAGCCTTTCTGTTGGTTTCCCTCTTTTCCAAATATTTCCCTACACTTTTCTACTGGATTTAACTTAGTTTAAGGCACAGATATAGGTACAACTTAATAATAAATAAAAGTATGGGGGAAATTCAGAAGAATCAATGGTCGGTCAGGGGTTCGTTCGTTGATGACAGAGATATAATATTCTGAGGAGAGCAGGATGCCAGATTTCCCCATGATTTCCAGTTTCCGCTTGCTTTTAAAATAGATGTTTAGTGATATCAAAACATTGACGTATTAGATATTAGGGAATTGGCACGTGTGAGGTGGAGAACGCGGGTTAATAAATGTAAACACTTTCCACACGGATATTAGTTGTACAATATACAAAACAGATTTTTCAGAAATCTTTCCCAACTTTCAACATATATCTCAAGAATTACTGAACCAACACTAGGCATGTTTGTACTTCTTTTGATGCATTTCTCATGGGATTCTAAACATGATAATAAAATTCAAAAAGATTTACATTTTTGAAACATTTTGTGAAATGTTGGAATGTCGTCTGCACACGCCTGCCGCGTGGAAAGTGTTAATACATTTCACATGTACATAATATAGCTATGCTGGCTCCCTGTATTGTAGGATTCACACAACTGATCCTTTGATGCAGGTATGGTTTGATGCAGTTAGTACTCTGATTGGCTGGCATAAATTCATACACAGTGACATAAACTGCTGTGCTTATTGACAAACAATACACAGTGGATTTACCCATGACAGTACCACATAGCCATCCATTTGGTAATTGATGTCACATCTCGCAGCTAGAACTTGACTATTGTCTATTTATCTATCACAAGACAGTGACGTAACTGCATCATTTACTAGTGGGAGCATATAACATGCACCCTTACTCGAGGCGCTGGTGTAAACATACATGCATAGAAAGACAGAAGATACATACATACGCATGCGTAAATGCTGAGTCTGTACATTTTAGGCACTGTCCAGACTCCAGAGGAGGGGAGATAGAGTAGTTAATTGGCTGCTATTTTCCCAATAAGCTTTATCACGAATAGGTAAAAATCAATTGATTATCCTTTTCTGGTGCATTGTGGGATAGAAAAGGGGCAAAAACCTTATGTCACAGCAAAGTGACCATACAGTGTCTATGCAAGAGTGTTTATGGATGTGGTTATACCTGCCTCATGCCCATACCTGTATCTACTGATAAGTCGGCACAGAGAACCACAATACAAGATACCAATATAGAACATCATACATACAAGACTAAGGTGGAAGCATTGCAGGAGCAACATTACCATCGATATTTAGCAGCATGAGTGATCAATGTTTCAAGGTAGGTGACAAACAATACAGAGTCGGTACAAAAATTATAAAGCTGGACACAGATTGTTAATGCATCAATTCTGGTCAAAGCAAAGAGCGAAGTAGCTTTAAATGAAGTTATTTGGATGCAATAGTACAGTCTTTTACACTGGGCATTTTATGTTTGCATTAGTCAGCACAGGGGGTTTCAAATCATAATTCCAATTAATTAAATATTGGTCAAAAAACGAAATCAAGATTTAAGCTAAGGATGGAAGGCTAAAAAAGGCTATGTTTTATACAATGTCATAATGTACGGTACCATCTATATACACAATATAGCAATGCAGGCTATTACTCCCAAACAATATCCCTATAGACCATTTCAAATCAAAGTTTTCCGAAAAATAGAACTCGCCTGATGACTTGAAGTCATCACAGACCACCTCCGAAACATGCGAGTCATCAGATTCCATGTACGCCATGTAACCAATGTAATACTGTTATTTTAAGAGTTTATTGTTTACTTACAGAAAAGTTTATACGGATTTTAGTTCGTAAGATATGTTTATTTGTCAGACGTAAAGTTCCTGTATAAATGTATTTTACTATGCGGTATTTAAGGATAGAAAACAGCCACATGATATAGAACGTAGCTATATCCATGAGAAAAATATTTTGGGCAAAAACCATATATCATCACTCACTCCTGAAGCCACAATTTAATTCAGAACAGTAGCTACCCGGGAAAAAGAAAATCAAAATGTTGGATTATCGCCTGTGAATCTTTTCTGTGCATTTTGTCTTAAACTAGGGCCACGTGACCTGCATTTCCAAAGTTTTCCGATCTCGATTTGAAATGGTCTATATGCTAGCCACCACCACCACCCCACCCTTCCACTAAATCTATTCTACACATTTAATTCCAGACAAACATTCCACTGTATGTGATAGTTAGTGCTATAAATGCAAGCTCAATGAAAACCACGCAAAGGGTAGGGTCGGTTAGGTAGTGAGGAAATTTATCACGAAGCTTACTGCATTGGATAAGTGGGTTTTGGTTTGGTTTTAGGTGGGTTAGGGTTGGTTGGTTGGAGACATGGATGGATGGTTGGGTGGGTGAGGGAAAAACATAACATACACACGGACAGGTGGTAGGTAGGATTGTGCAATTGATGGCATAGTGCGAGACAATCTATTAATGTCTTCGTGTCATTATTCACGTCAAATATTTGATCAGAAAGCAGATTTGCATTATATATGTGCTTTTGTCTGTTATAATATTAGACTCACACTGTAGACAAATACAAAAATATTAACAAACAATTATGTCATCTTCCAGTCACTTTTGATCGATGCAAATTATTTAGCCATTTGAATTTCAATCATAAAGCGTAAACCATAAGTAACTACAAAAATAAATTATAAGTTTTTGAATCTTGTACGAAAGTGACAAATATGTATTCATGGACTAGTATCTGAAAAATTTTCAACAATTTCAAAGATTTAGATTTTTATTCAACTATTGTATAATTTTTGTTTGGATATAGTGGGTTTAATGATTGTTGTGTTTATGATATGTGAATTGCTGCCCAGTATAGCATGAAATAAATGTACATCCTATATAAAATGGTTAACTATGCTTTTGAGTTCATGAGGAACAAGACAAAAACCTTGTGGAAATCTGAGGTATGTCAAAGCCAGGTGAATAGCATTGGATACAATCCGGGTTGGTGGTGTAGCTATTGGGAAGGGAATGAGATTGGGGGGGGGGGGAGGTGGTTTGGTCGGCAAAAAGAGAGCAAATGGGCCATGGCGGGGGCGGGGAGGGGTCTCAGGTGGAGGGCCGGGACTGGGTGGGTGGGTGGTGGAAATAACAGTGGAAGGCACCTGAACTCTGAAGAAGTATAGCACTCAGCATACCCGTCTCCCTAAGAAGCCTCTCCTGCATGAGCTGGCGGTGACGTAACACACGATCTAGACGTAACGCTTGAGCTTCAGCGGCAATCTCCGATGGCAATACGGCAAGCACAGTGTCGTCCATATCGGCAAGGACAGTTTGTCGTAAGCCTGGTGGCAGGTTCTGGATAAATGCTGCCGGATCTACTGGCTCGGCTGACACGGTGGCCGGTGGCTGCTGGCTGACTATCAGTCGCTGTTGTTCCGCCCTCTCCTGAGCAAGTACCTGTAAAGCAAGTGAACAGTCATATAAGATAGATATAGGGAGAAATATATGGGATTTAGTAAAACTGTGTTATGATCTCTATGTATCATTTAAAGCACAGATCAAAATTGACATACTGTAAAACACTATAATTTTGCCGATACTTTATTTCGCGAATTTAAAATAACTGGTATTTAAGCGAGCATTTAATTTCACGAATCTGAAAATGTTTCTGTTACTTTCAATTCAAAATTGCCAGTTTCGCGGGTATTTAATTTCGCAAATCGGCATCCCTCACGAAATTAAAACCCTAGCGAAATTAAGTGTTGTATTGTAAATCAAACATCGATAACGTCTGATAGTCAGATTTAGATAGAATCCCTTGGACAAAGCACGATACCCAACACATATTGCTTTTCTGTGTTACAATTTGGTATGGGCATCCAGCATACATTCTGATTTGATTTGTGATTTGATATATAAGGTATACAGGTATGCGCTGCCCTAATGGGTCGCTTTTTAGCAACCACAACAAAAAAAACTTCGTAAATGATTTGTGCTGGAAAACCATGGGTCAAACATCAGTAAAAACCCAACCTAAACATTGTCCCCAAATCACACAAAAACAGTTAAAACACCCCTAAATATGGGCTAGGATCTTTAAACCTGCAATGGCACCACCCATCAAAAAAATAAATGGAACCCCCCTCCCTCCCCGATGTTAACCTACCTCCTCTTGTATATGTGGTGGTAGCGCTGCTAAAAACTCCGGGCTAACCCGACTAATAGAATTAGCTGGGTCCGGAACAACTACAGCACTAGCTGCTGTGCTAGAGGTGGTGGCAGTAGTAGTAGGAGTAGGAGTAGTAGTAGTAGTAGAGGTACCCGTAACGGTGCTAGCTGGAGTGGAGCCAGTGGTGCCAGTGGTGCTGGTTGGTGGGGTTTGGGTGTTGCGTATGCCAAGGTGTTCACGGAGTACTTCCTGGCGGATGTTCTCCGGTAGAGCGGCCAAGAATGAGGGATCTACTCCTTCTGGGAGTTGCACACCAGGTGCCGGTGCTGCTCCCGTCGACGGTCCTGGAGTAGATTCACCTACCGGCGGTAGATTTACATTGTTCAATGAGGAAGCACTGGAACAAGATAATAACAATTATTGATAAACGTGAGCGCATGTAATAGAAACAAAATTAAAATGGATCTGTGCTCAGACCTTACTTGCCTTACTTGATATCTGTGCGAAAAATATTCAACATTGAAAATATCAATGACTTCCGCTTAGTGGTTTAGGGATAATATGGTAATAATGGTCAAGAAAGAAAATACTTTCTTGACAGTTTGTACTACAGAACATCAGTAATAATGATATAATTGTATCAATGACTGGTCTGTTCTGTAATGTTTTATATCGCATCGCCTTTTATCCTGACAGCCCTGGAAGTGACGACTGCAAGGGGAACAACAATGCTTCAGGATATGGGCTTATGTTTGTGTCCAGGTCTAGTTGCGGAGAGGGGCTGTTCCAATGCACCAACTATTTCCGACTTAATATTTTCGAATCCCTGTCTAATTAATAAGATTTTAAAGATTCTTCTTTTAAGGATACAAATGTTGTTTTAGACAAAGAGCACTAGTGGTTTGAAAGAGAAGTAAAGCAGACAAATGAGGAGGACTTGACCACAATCTGCCAAGGCGCTACGATAAAGCCATTAAGAAAATCCCTCAATGTTTCCCCTGGTCTCTTGACACTTAACCCGAACACTGGTCAGTGAGTCAACAGTTACCAACTAATAGACTTGATGACGCATCTCAGAGTTATAATAAATCTATATTAGTAGGCATAGCACACATAACATTCAAATGATTGAGACATGTACAAAATTGGATTCAAATGAAAGATTGCAATGAAAGATTTATTTTCAAAAAGAATTATGACAATCGGTCAATGCATTCTTGTGGTACGGTGTTTTGAGATACTCGGAAAATGGCCGAAAACCTGCCAAAAACAGTAACAATGCCCACAAATATAATTTATCAGGATTTAGAGTGCTCAATTTGTTAATAATGTAACATTCAAAACACCATTTACACATATTTCTTTAACAATTGAATATCTATATACCATGTTAAATTAAAAAATATGGTAAAATTATATTGCATTAAGCTAAAATAAGCTAGTGAAATTGGTCATTTTGACCAGTTTTACTGACCGCAATCAAAAAAGTGACTAAGTCCAGCTAATTAATATGCGTAAATGTTATAAATCCAGATGTGAATGGTGTATTGCAATCAAACTTGGTATTATGGCTAACTGTACGATACCCAATCTTTTAAACTATAATTTAGTTTCATAAGCTCATTAAATATGCAAATTAGCTAATTATCTATTCAAGTCATTAATATGCAAATGAGCAATGTCCGACAATTTTTTTCGCATCATAAGAGTGATCGGTAATAGATATAAAGGGTTCAACAAAAGAAAGTATACCACTTTGTTTATGTCATTTTGAGTAACTTTCAATTTGTTTTTGTCCAAACAGGCGGCTAGATAGGCATTTAGATGAATCTTTTAGGAATAATTTGATACCAAATTTTCTCCCTAACAACAAAGATAAACCATGATTAGCACCATTTAAAGGAAAATATCCCATTTTCAAAAGTCGCATTTCCAATACACAGCACGAGAAGAAAGGGCTAATTGTTAACACACACATATGCCGTACTTATCCCGTACTGATCACCGCGCATATCGCTCGATGCGCGGGCTAATTCAAATGTAAACTGATGCATGGGTGAAGGATTTGAATGTAAAGGAATGTTATTGATGGGTAGAACATGGACAGATTAACCAAATCTTCTCGTGCTTGTGTATTGGAAATGCGACTTTTGAAAATGGGATATTTTCCTTTAAATGGTGCTAATCATGGTTTATCTTTGTTGTTAGGGGGCAAATTTGGTATCAAATTATGCCTAAAAGATTCATCTAAATGCCTATCTAGCCTGTTTGGTCAACAACAAATTAAAAATTACTCAAAATGACATAAACAAAGTGGTATACTTTCTTTTGTTGAACCCTTTATAACATGTATACCCAATTTGATTGACAAATATTGATGGATTTAGAAATTAAACAAGCTTTTCCATTTCTTAAATACCCATATTTAAATTCTCAGTCTTTTCCTCACAGTAGGCACTCAAAGGATGCAAAATCTGAGCATATCACTAAATGGATTGAAGTGTTTAGTACAATATCTCAGGTTAGGTTTATTTTAATTGGCCCAATATATTCAAGTTCAGAGCAAATTTCGAAAATTGGTAAAAACAGTCATAACTAAAAAACCGGATGATAAGTATTTATACCTGGATCAAGGTTCTATAGTCCAAGGTCATGACTATCCATATATGGCAAGTTCACTGCCATACATGGAGTGCCTACGGTGAGGATAATTAATTTTATATAGGGGTGTTTTTCAAAGTGGAGCTGCATACATTATATGAAAAGATTGTTTTGAATAAGGGCTTACAGACCACTCCTACATGTTACTCATTTTGCATGATTAATTAATCCAAATATTCCATGGCTGTCTTCATGACTTGGATTAGTTCATCCATGCACGCACGCCACTTGAGGCAACAATACAAACAACATTCCACATTGTGAATAGGCCATCCATTCAATAATGCAAAATGAGTAACAGGTAAAAGTGGATGTAGGGCTTTATGTAACACAGCTCTTCATAATGTTGTTGTTCACTGGTGTTATACTCCCAGTGGCAGACTCTGTGTGTGTGCATTGTGCTATGCCTAATATTAGACATCATAAGGACTACTAAAACAGGGTAGATACATGTAGGTATCTATAGCGTGCATGGGAACCAACCCCTCATCTCAAAAGACCTTTTTTGACAAACATGCCGAGTTTCTTACCTTTGTACGTTTGCATTAGGTTCAGTCATTGAATCAGCCTCGCCACTAGATGCTGGTGTATCTTGATTGCTAGAGGCTAGTGTAACAATAAAAACATTGGAAATAGGTTAACCCCTGAGAACTACCTGCTGATTGGCCCGAAAGATGGAGACATCCTTTGTTGCACCAATCAGAGACATTGTTAGAATAGAATAATTGTGTCCCTAATAATGATTAGAGTGAAATAATTTAGAAGATGTAGTTTAATTGGCTATACAAATGAGTATATCATTTGTTGCACCAATCAGAGACATTATTATATAATAATTGCATCCCTGATAACGATTCGAGTGAGAAAATTTAGAAGATGTAGTTTAATTGGCTATACAAATGAGTATATCATTTGTTGCACCAATCAGAGACATTGTTAGAATAATTGTATCCCTAATAACGATTAGAGTGAAATAAATTTAGAGAGAAGGTAAATATGAGTAAAGGAGTATTGCTCTATTTTGACTTATTATACACTCATTTATCTAACTCTGTGCATTGACATCAGAGTGCATTCAAATGACTGCACCTCATTGCACCCAGGATTGGTGTAAGTACCCACACAATCAAAGACAAATGCTGCAATCACTATAGTTTGATCAGTTCCAAATTGGCGAAGCCTTATTACAGCAGCGAATGAATACAGAAGGATGTGGGCGCGTATGAAGGCAACATGCTCACTGTGCATCATGTGTGACCCGTATGTGTGGCCAAAACTCTGTGTGTGGCCATTACTTTTGCGCGTGTATAGATAAAAACCAAGTATTTCTCGCCAATTTGGAACTGATTAAACTATAGAACATGCTCTGACGTCACTGTACAGAGTATGAAGTATAACATCACTAAGGAAATTAATGTCCTAGAAACAGCATCAACAATTTACCTGGACTGGATTGTAAACCCACTTCACTTAAATCATACGCTAGTAAAGATGCAAACGTTGGGTTAGCTTCACTGAATGCTCGCAACGCTGGTGTGGTATATCCAGCTAAGCCGCCTGACTCAGATGGGGTGGTGATAGCGGGACCACTCTGCTGTACACCTACGAGAGAAAGAGGTGAAAACAAAGTGGTAGTATTTAACTTATTTTTTAAAAAGAAATTCTCCCAATCACCACTGTTTCACATTGTGTACATATCAATGCAAAGCTGATGTGTTCCTCTTTCAAACAAAAGCATATTTGTGGCAATCACTTGTTTCAGTACTCAGCCACTTGCTTAAAGAATGTCGACAAGTCTCAATCGATTTGTCCCGAATTTATCACTATTTTGCACTAACCAATTCTGACATCTGTTCAATGAAATGTTATATTGACAACTATAGTGTAGAGTGATGCTCTATTGACTTTTGAACACAACATAGTGATAATTTTGGCACATTCAGATAGAGATCTCCCAATATTCTCAAACAAGTTGCTGAGCATTGAAACAAGTGACTGCTACCAATCTGGTATTATTGGAAAGATAAACACAACTATAGACCATGTCATCTCTTGTGTGATCAACAATGTCAGGTGCCCTGTTTCATTCCATGTATAGGGGAACATGCATTGGGGAACATGCATTGACTGTTACACATTGACTGCTGTTGTTACCGATCCCGTTACAGATGACTGGTTTGGTTTAGTGTATGGTTTATATTGGACACTCCATTCGAATGAGCGTGCAAACCGGCAGGCAAGCTTTTGTTTGCTTGGCTGTTGTGATTTTACAGGCGACATCGTCTATACGAATAAAGGCGATAGAAAAACAAATTGAGGGGTTTACCGTTTATTAACGATAATCAAGCTGCTTTGAAATAGAAAACAGCCACCTTTGTATCGGTGGTGCGGGGCAAATTATTTTCACATACGAACACATAATATCTAGGGCTTTTGAAACTTTGGCTGAATTAATGGAAACATTTCACAATGATTTGAAATTCAAAACAGTTCACACAAAAATGGTACCAGATTTGTCTTGTCAGCAGTGGTTACCACTGGCCATAATGACTTTTCAGTCATACACGGACAGACTTGTTTAACTACTGCATTTTATTATAGCACTAATTAAGAACCTGGAGCTACAAGTGTTCTCAAGGGCCTTCTGTAGTGCATATCTCTTTAATCTAAAAAAGTGGTACGAATGTCACCAGTTACGTCAAAATGGACATGGTGTTTTGAGATAGAGGACAATATATTTGGTGAAATATAAAGAAAATAATTTTTAAATCTTAAAGTCAACTTACTTGTAGGCGTTGTGGAAGACGTACCAGATGCTTGGGCCTGTGATGTGATGGTGGTGGAACTGTGAAAGAGACAATATACATATTATTCATAAATATTTTTTTTCTTTCTTCTTTGTTAAATTATTATTATAATCTTCGCATAGGTACACAATGTGTGTCCAAACGTTTACAATTCTTTTGTTTGGTTAACAAATGATATTCATATCAGGTGAAACAATATGAAATTCCTTGAAATATTAAAATAAAAAACAGCAGACTAGGAAAGATATTTCTAGATCAGTTCATCAGACCATCAATCACAGAGAAAGACTAAGTATAGATGACAATAGCCACATACTAAGTCATCACTCAATTATGAATAAAGCATCATTTCTAGAAATAGTAATGTGTGAAAGGATTTCATAAATAGATACAGATAAATTGCATGAGTATTTCCATAAAATCCTATGCTATCAACACAAATTATTGCTCCGCCAGTTACCCTCATTTTTGTTTGGTTAACAGGCATGATATCTATATCAGGTGAAACAATCTGAAATTCCTTGAAATAGTAAAAAACAGCAGACTATTGTGCAAAATAAAGGCAAATTTAGGCAAAAATATCTACTTTCCGATTTTATCAACAAAATGCCATGCCTGGTTAATAGAGGCCCTGAATGACCTTTCAGTGATTATGTGGCTATAAAAAAATCCATTTATTTCTTGACCATCATCATTCTGGGTGTTTTCATTGTTTGTTGTATTGCCTTTGTGGTGTGCTCTCAGTTGGACCAGTGAAAAGACTCCATTATGGAACAAATCTGTATAATCATTTCATTCCTCAATAGAAAATGTTATGATTGCTAATTCTATGCACCCAGGGAAGGGGGTACTCACATAATTTGTAATGAGGGATGTGCAGCGGGAGGTTTGAAACCCTAATCCATACAGGTTTTTCTTCCTAAATACACATGGCTAATTTGACAGCTTTTGAAGGCATTTTCGACCTATATTTCGGTGTTTTATATATATTCTTTTTTTTAATGAGACTTAAATTAACCCTTACAGCCCCAGATCCCATGAAATCCCATTTCCCAGCATCCTGGTTCCACCTGGCGCTGAGGTTTTTGTCTGAAATAATGGCCCAGGGCTATATAGCTGGGCGAATACACTCGCCCAGCACAGCTTCCCCCGTAGGCCGTAGCGCAGTTGGTAGAGTGTCCGTCCGCCAACCGAGAGGTCGTGGGTTCAAACCCCGGGGCGTGGCACCTCTTGTTGTGTGTGCTTTTTTCGCTTGAAACAAATTTCGTTGGAAAATCCACCGGGTGGGTTAGGGTTATGGAACGATTTTTTTTTCTTCTTTTTAATTTTCACTTTTTTTCTCTAATTTTACCCTGATTAACCCTTACAGCCCCAGATCCCATGAAATCCCATTTCCCAGCATCCTGGTTCCACCTGGCGCTGAAGTTTTTGTCTGAAATAATGGCCCCGGGCTATATAGCTGGGCGAATACACTCGCCCAGCACAGCTTCCCCCGTGGCGCAGTTGGTAGAGTGTTCGCCCGCCAACCGAGAGGTCGTGGGTTCAAACCCCGGGGCGTGGCACCTCTTGTTGTGTGTGCTTTTTTCGCTTGAAACAAATTTCGTTGGAAAATCCACCGGGTGGGTTAGGGTTAAGGGAATGATCCAGCACAAAATCATTATTATCTCACATTTTCTTGCAAAAAAACAAACCATGAGTGCGGCACTTCCCTGTATATGCGATACCCCATCCCCAGACTTTACACCATAGATAAAATAAACTCCTTTATGACAATACCTTTGAGACAGCAGCTGTGCTGATGAAGCTTGCATTGCCTGTGCGATTACATCCGCACTACTAGCAGCACTTGGCGATGCCACTATACTAGCTATCGCTGCTGCCAATCCTGTCGCTGGACTAGGAGGGGTACCCTGAGGTGTGCTTAACATAGCCGGGGTTGTATTGGGTGTGCTAGTCACAGGGATAGACGATGCTGTGGTGGTGCTTGTCGCAGCGGGTGTCAGGTTACCCATGGCCGCAGCTGCGACAGATGCGGCAAGCTCGCTGACGTTTGAGAACATGTCGGGGGCAGTGATTGCTGTGGGTGTTGCATTACCGGCGTCAGTTGTTGGGGTACTGCTGGCTACAGGGGGTTGAACAGTTAGTCTCTGGCTGCCTTCTACAACCTGTTGTCAATATGAATATAATAGAAGCATTAATGATAGCAATTCATATGGTCAGTTAGTACACACACAACATGGTATGTAGTGTGCTCATGTACAAGTAGAAGTAATATAAGAAAATATTTCATATTTGTAGCTATAATTTTTGAGTCCACAATTATTTTTTGTTTGGTTAACAAAATATTTTTATGTTTGGTTAGGTTTTTGATAACATTCTACTCTTGTTTGGCTTAACACCCCCCCCCCCCAGGGATTTGAATCGGGGACCTCTGGCACACGGGGCAGGGATTTTCCAGTACACTACTTGGCTCAGCTTGGCGCAAGTATATAGGCTGGGTCCAGGATTTCTTCAAAAAACTTCCACGCCTGGTAATACAAACAGGCCGGGTTGTTGGATTTTGTTGGATTTGGCGGGGTTAGGGTTAATAAACTACTTGTTAAAAACCTAAAATGGATTAATCAAACCAGGAAAAGGTATTTCTAGATAAGTTCATCAGACCATCAATCACAGAGAAAGACTAAGTATAGATGACAATAGCCACATACTAAGTCATCACTCAATTATGAATAAAGCATCATTTCTAGAAATAGTAATGTGTGAAAGGATTTCATAATAGATACAGATAGATTGAATGAGTATTTCCATAAAATCCTATCTACCTACACATATTTTTGGTCCGCTCACCCTCATTTTTTTGGTGCTCCGAAGCAATTTTGCATGTATGAGGCACCTTTATTAATTTACTCATAAGAATGTAATGGATGAAGGGAAGTGCGAGGAGAGTACAGAAAAAAGACACACATATAAAGACTCCATGTTATGGCAAAAATGCTAGATTCACATTTCTTGTACATCAATGAGACACTCATGTGACAACCATGTGACACCAACGTGATATCCACACAAGAGCTCAAATGTGTACTTTTGTGTGTGAAATGACTAATCAATCAATAAAACACCCCTAAGAAACCTGTGTGAAACCCATGTGATACCCGTATACCATAGACACCCATGACTAATCAATCAATAAAACACCCCTAGGAAACCTGTGTGAAACCCATGTGATACCCATATACCATAGACACCCATGTGATCACCGTGTGCTATCCCAATGACTGTGTACCTTCATGTGAATTGGCCAGTAAATCAATGAGACATGTGTGAGTTACCCAGATGACACCCAAGTAATACCCATAACTTATATTATAGACGTCCATGTGACATTTGTGTTTCCTATACGCTGGCATAGTGCATGTTGGAATATAGCCGTTACCAAGTCAACTGGCTCACGCTAACTTTATTACGAACCACTGACGACATTGATCATAACACAAAGCCTGTGGCATATCATATAATTCGGAACAGATGTACGGGCAGGCTTGAACCAGTAACTATAAATTACTAACACACACTACGTCAACAAATTTGAGAATCATAACTCTGTACTCACCTCCATCATGTCATCCTTATCTTTCTGAGTCTCTTCATCATCACCCCCACCACTTGCTTCCCCAGCCGCTGCTTGTTTGCTTCCAGCTGCTGCCTTCTCCGCCGCCTCAAGTTTCTTCTTAGCTTCCTCCGCAGCTTTCTTCTTTGCATCTTCAGCTGCAGCTTTCTTGGCATCTTCTTCCGCTTGTTTCTTACGCTTTTCTCTTCTGTCGGCCAGCTCCTCGTTTCGCTGTTTTTCCAATAATTCAATCACATCAGGTTTCAAAGCTGAAGTAATAAAAATTGAAATATAAGTAAAAAAGAATCAGCGAGTATCTCAGCATGCGTCTCTTTCATTGGTGCTTAGGCCAGACTCCTCCATGTGAAACAGGGTTTGCCACACCTCTCTCATCACTAGAGCAGAGGTTTACAACTACCTTGACTGATGCACCACCAAAGTTTGAAGACACACATAGTCTGATCTGCCACAAGGGCACTTATTTCTTATTTTCTTCAGTTTTAAAATGCCTTATGAGCTTCCCGAGTGACACTCAGCTTGATGAAAAGTGCCATACATTGCACTATTACATCAG
This sequence comes from Ophiura sarsii, assembly GCA_035610835.1. Classification (NCBI taxonomy): domain Eukaryota; kingdom Metazoa; phylum Echinodermata; class Ophiuroidea; order Amphilepidida; family Ophiuridae; genus Ophiura; species Ophiura sarsii. Next base: position 20,994,752 of record CM069445.1, on the reverse strand, counting down.
CATAATCATTTGGACAAAAATTTCATAAAGTTAGGATATATATGCTGTGTACATTTTCCATACATCAAAAATATTCATATTAAATGCGCAAAGCATTTATGATGGCGACTATTATTGCGCCACCATTTGAGGAAGCTTGCACTAGACTGTTTATATTCCTATGAAATTGTGATACCTATTTCAACCTGGGTTTTAGGAAGCATGGTTAGATCCTTGCCTTAGTGCATACTTCTTCAAACAACAGAGGGAATAAACCCATAACCTCTGTATCACATTCCTGCTGCACACATTTCACAATAATTCAAATTCAAAACAAAGTAGTACAAATCTTTGAATAAGTTCATCTGGATTGTTATTGAACATCTGAGATATGATTTCGTTTTGTACAAATCCAATAAAATGTGAATAGGATACTCACAATTTAGTTACGTTTCACCGCTAAACTAGCAGCTTCGTCAGACTGGCAACTCTGTCTGAAGGCAACAGGAATTAGGGATTTCCTGTTGCTGGGACCCGCCGTTGTAGAGGGCGTAGTTCCGACGAGTTGATCATAGATGTTGTGCAGTGTGTAAGACCCCTCATCGGAACTACGCCCTCTACAACGGCGGGTCCCAGCAACAGGAAATCCCTAATTCCTGTTGCCTCCAGACAGAGTTGCCTGTCTGACGGTGAAACGTAACTAAATTGTGAGTATCCTATTCACATTTTATTGGATTTGTACAAAACGAAATCATATCTCAGATCAAAAGTAGTACAAGTTTTTTTTAATGTCAGCAGTGGTTAACTCTGGCCATAGACAGATATTTAACGACTGCATCTTATTATAGCACTAATTAAGAAACCCAGAGCTACAAAATTCTCAAGGCCCTTCTGTAGTGCATACATCACTGAATATAAAACAGTGGTACAAATACAAAAATTATGTTGTCTAGGACATGGAAAACAAAGATGTGGTCTTACCTTGTATACAATCATACACACTGCCTCCATCAAGCACTCTCGCCTCCTCCGCCCACCTGCTGTAAGCTGACGGCACACTCGATATCGGATCCGTAGCGCTCACCCAACCATCGTTAAAGTTATCTTGATAGAGATCGTTATAGATACTGTCATAGTTCTGACCAAATAGATGGTCTTCTACAGAGTCTGTAACAAACACCCTGGTTTGATTGCTAGCACCGTGGGCTGTGTTGGAGGCAGTGCCACTGCCTCCAGTGGTTATCTGAACTAAGTCTGCTGCTGATGTCAACCCAAGTAACCTAATAAATTAAACGTAGGGAAGGATAGTAGTATATCGAGTGAAAATGTATGTCAGATATGCCCCAATAATACACAAAGTTGTACCATTGTTTTTCTTTGTTAGCAAGTGGTTCACACCTTTCAGTCATTTATGAGCAGATTTGTGTAACTACTGCATTTTATTATAGCACTAATTAAAAAACCTGGAGCTACAAGTGTTCTCGAGGCCCTTCTGTAGTGCATATGTCACTTTAGAATACCTTTTACTGATATGATGAACTAAACAAAAGGTGGGCAAATCAAATGCTTATCATTGTATTCAAAAACAAAATAAAAAATATCAGTCCCAAACCATTTATCATGCCAATTTGATTTTGTACATTAGTCAGTCATACTTAAACAACAAGAAATCATATGCCTAATTCTCTAATGATTCCAAAATGTAATGGCAATTCTGGTAAACGTACATTTCATCCAAACGCTTTGTCTCTTTGGAACAACGTTTCACCAAGAATACATATTGAGTTAAGAAATATGTCACTGAGTCAAATTAAGTTATGTATTACCACTTTGCAATAAATTATTGTTTATTATTACATGATTATTATATTATAAATATCAAAATATGTTGAACGTTCATGGTTTTGGAACTTGAGGTAAACATGCGTGAAACCTCGGGTTCCCAAACCTGGGTTCCAAAACCATGAATGTTTAACGTATTTTGATAATTATATCACGCTCTACACCTTTTTGTCATCCTGCATGTGATGCTCACAAAACCTATCATAGTATACACATATACCTAGCATATATCTAGCATGTAGCAATAACAAACCTTAGTATGGTGGGTACACTAGGTGTCCTATTGCCTCCTGGATGGTATATATGTACAGTCTGCGTATTACTACCACCAGCCTGTCCTCCACCTCCGCCACCGCCTCCTCCTCCACCGTGCCGATGACCTCTAGCCGTCCTGCTACGATGACTGCGTATTGTGTGGCCATAACCGTGGGTGAGGTTGGTGTGGTCAGCATGTCGTATAAGCAGGGGATGAGTGGTTGATACAGCACCCGGTGCAGCTGGTATACTGGGGGCTGTTGATGAAAATACAATATTTTATTTATTGGAGTGTTTCTAAAGAGTTTATGAATGTGAGAATTTGTTGACGTTGTACATGTTAGAATTTAACCATTGCCAGTTCGTCAACTGATCTAAATGATTATAACACAAAGCCCATGGCATGTCATAATTCGGAACAGATGTATGGGCCCAAGCCTGAACTAGTAACTATGAGATAATAAACATGCACTTCGTCTATGAATGGAAAAACTACCAAAGGGACACACATAGTGTGGTAAATATTATGTATATTTGTGAACAATAACTTAGTTTGAAAATCTGGGATAAAAATGAAAAGAAAATACAGTGCCATTTTTGGGAATTACTTATGAGCAGTGCTATGTGGGTACTGCATTCAAGTTTGTTAGTAGCTAAATCAAATCAGTAATATAGCTAACCCTAGTCAGTAGTAGTTGAACCAAGTTGCCAGTGGTAGCTAATTTAAGTCGTCAGTGGTAGGTAAACCTAGTTAGCATTAGCTAACCCAAGTCATGTCAGGTTGGGTCAGGTCGGTTGGGTTGGGATCTAGGGTAAGAGATTTGGTACTCATATGGGTCAGGCAGACTTAAGTTGTGGTCAAATCTAGTTAATAGTAGCTAAATCTAGTCAACAGTGGTAGCTAGTCTTGCCAGTGGTAGTTAAACCTTGTCAGTAGTTAAAACTTAAAAACAGTGGTAAGTATGTTCAATTCTTACCTGTAGCATCATTACTGTTGCCGGCATCATCATGGACTGCTACAGGAAGTTGATATGTACGGATGGAAGCTGATAGGAAAACAAACCGGTTAAATATAATTAATAATAGAAAGAAGGACATTTTGTTGATAAATTTACAAAGGACACACCTTAAGGTACAGGGATGATGACAATGACCTTCTTAAACTCAAAATCACTATCCCACGGTTCCAATTTCTCATCTTAATTTGTATAAAAAACACATGCTTGCTGCTACGATAAGAAATGGACCATGTTTTTAAATAATTTTTATTATCACTCCAAAGAGTTTCTCAATGATCAATCAAACAACAAAAAAAGCTCTATGTTTACCTGGAAAAACATCTTCCAACTGTATAAACAAATCCTCATCTCTATCCGGCACTCTGAAGTACGACTCTCCTAGGTTGTCATAGTAATCATACTCATCCGCATCCATATCAGATCCTTCCTCATGCTCCTCTTCTTCCTCTTCCTCATCTTCGTCTTCATCCTCCGCATCATCTTGTTGATCTTCGCTGTCATCGTCAGATTCGCTATCGGCCGCGGAATCGTCATCGTCGTGGACGCTTTCTTCATCTCCATCATCTACAGGAGATCAATGTTAACATGTATGAGCCACTAGTATAATCTCATTGACACTGTAAAGTTGTTTACCTACTGATATTTCATTGTACAGAGGTTGACATTCGCTTTGTTAAAGTAGCCTGAAAGATGAATTCCTTCCACTTTATTCTCCCCTTGCAGCAAGCCTCATTATAATAAGCAGTGACTTGCCAATATGAATGACATACTGTAAAAGCAGAAATTTCCGCGGTGGTTTTATTTTCGCTCTTTTCGCGCAAAATAATTATACACGAAAATTAAAACACGCGAAAATATTGTTTTCAACATTCACGCAGTGCATCCAGAAGGTCGCCCGCGAAAAAAAAAAATTCACGAAATGTCTATTATATCAAAATGCGCGGAAATATCTTTACGCAAAAATATTGGCTTTTACAGTAGTTTGCCAAAAATGTCCAATCCCAAAACATTTGTTGCGTGTTGAAACGCGGAGATCTCACAAGCCTGCACCAAACAGTTGAGTTTATATTGTAAACATGTAGCTGATATATCATTGTGTGCTCCTATGGTTGTTTTACTGAGCACACAAGAGGAAGTGAACCAGCCTAGGGTTTGCTGTACGCACCACTATACCACCAATCTACCATTTGTAAGTGTAGACTAGCCGGCTTATTTGGATGCGAGGAAAATTCACCAACATCCCACTTTTCTTACCTCCAGCATCTTCATTGCTATGGTGACTATTCATCTCTGCATCACCTATTCCTTGCTCCATGTCTTCTCCTTCATCTGTCATAGTTATTACCATTTCATCTTGGGAGGCATCACCTGTTAAAGAGTCGGAGAGATTTCTTCTTAACCTACATGAAAATTATTCAAAGTAGCACGACAGCCTACATTGTCGTAATGCCGATTGACCAAATTCTTGACGCCATAGCTACAATCGGGACTATCAGGATGTGCTCCTTAGTCATGATATTCTCTTCCACCAATGGAAACATGATAATATAACTTTGAGATAAATGCAGGTATAAAATGTGACTGATATCATTGTGTGCTCCTATGATTGTTTTACTGAGCACACAAGAGGAAGTGAACCAGCCTAGGGTTTGCTGTACGCACCACTATACCACCAATCTACCATTTAAAAGTATAGACTAGCCGGCTTATTTGGATGCGAGAAAAACATGTTTTTCCAAGTTTCTATGTCATAATACTCGTCTAATTTGTGATAGCTTACTCATCGGTAACACAAGATTCCGAGCTTCCCACATCCATCACATGACCTGACACCATAGGGCAGTTACTTGATACAATGCGATGCGATGTTTTATATACGCCAATATATTGAGAAGTAACACATTTCATGCAGTATTCCATTGATATCTCTCATTTTATATACCTTGTATGTTTTTCTTGCCCTTCAACAAGTATAAAGTAAAACTGCCCAATAGTTATGCATAGGAAGTATTGCTTTATACAAGTTCAGGGGCAAGAGTACCTTATAAGGTTTTAATAGATGTTATTTTTGGCCCTTAAACATGTTTAGAGCAAACTGCCCCAAAGGTTATACATAAGCATTACTTCATACATGCTGAAGGGCCGGATGGAGATACGAGGTTTTGACAGAACAACGACGATATGCAACAGAGAGTTGCATATTTTTAAAACTTTGATTGATTAGAGTAAATGCAAGCAAAACTGTCCAGCAGGGCAGTTTGATTTTTGATTGACTAGTCTAGGTTTTCACTTACCGGTTTGGTCGAGGTATCCCGGTCCTAATGAGCCCAACCTCTCTGGTCCAGTAGCTATTAGCGTTTCACCGAGCACAGTGGGGCCAGTCGTTCTTTCTAGTAATTCATCCATGATATCGTCCAACTCTGTGCGTTGTTGCTAGAGTTATGCAAAAAAAAATAATAATAACGGATTACTCATCTAGCAGTTAGCAACATTTGTGAAGGTTAAAATTGAAACAAAAAACTCTTGGTTAAATTGCCAACATCTCTTTCGTTTGGTTTTATTCCAATACGCTGGTATGTGTCATCGGCTCGTAATCTTGTCATACATTTTATGTGTGGAAAATTCGGGGGGGGGGGGGGGGGGATATAGGTCGGTTGGGCCTGTAGAACAGTGTTTTTTTGCCTGAGGCATTAAAATAGAAATCTAAAAAAACAGGGGTCGCAATTTTTATTTATTTTTAAGATTTAATTTTACCCAAAATGTCAAAATATTACTATTTTCTTCATGAAATGAATAGGTTTGCTTGAATAGATTGCTTTTAAACTATTATCACACTTAGTAAGTAACAGTAGTCAAAATGACATTAACCAATTTTGTCTCGTCATGAACCAGGGTCTGTCAGTAATATTTGTTAGCAAAAAAAAAGGAAAAAAGAAAAAGAAAGGAAAATCGACTGACCAGACTTCAAGATTTTTGGCACTTGAGGGCAACAAAACACAATATTTTGTTTGGCCTTACCGTCTGTCCAGCTCTCCTCAAAAGAGAGGTGTGGCGGACAACCAATCTATTAATTGTTTTAGGACTCATGATCACTGACTCACCTCCATGCTACTGGGATCTTGACTGTTGGCTTGACTATTAGCACTCTGTGAAGTCTCCACACCAAGCATAGCTAGAATGATAACAATATAAAGTATTGGAAGACCAGATTGAAATGTTACAGTTTTTTTACAAGCAATGTTTGAACCTTGACCAATATTGGTCTCAGGTTTGAACACATCATTATAAACAAAGCGACTGCTTGTACAATTAAATATTCAATAGATCTAATTCCTGATGACAAAGTATTTCATTGCGGATATGCTCTACTTGTTGTCATAATAATCTGCCTTTTTATAACGGACAGATATTAATGTGGCTGATATATCATTGAGTGCCGAAATAAATATATGTAAGCACACAAGAGGAAGTGAACCAGCCTAGGGTTTGCTGTACGCACCACTATACCACCAATCTACCATTTACAAGTATAGACTAGCCGGCTTATTTGGATGCGAGAAAAACTAGAGGTTTTTCAATGCCCATAAAAGTCCCAAGCCATTGTGACCAATGAGTTAGAGCCCTTCAAACTAAATTGGAGCACTCAATACATTGGGGTTTGTATAGTTGTGGTTCTACAGCAAGGAGTGGTTCATCTGGACAGCATTTGCTTCAAATGATCTCAACTTTGGGTTATTGGGCGATATCGATTGTGAAGTGATCGAACTGAGCGTGATCAGGGGCTTAGATGTTATTGCTCACTTTTTGGACCTATTTATAGAGGGCCCTTGGGACACGGTCTGTGAATTATTACTAAGACTCTAGTCTACTATTTACCTTGGCTTAGATCACTAGCTGTTGCTCCACCAGTTGATGACTGCACACCTGTACCTGTAGCAATAAATAAAACATTCACTCTCATTGGTTACAAATATAATAAAATAATTGGAGTAACCAATCATATCAGAGCTTCTATAGATGTTATTCTTAATTGGCGCATTTACAGCGAAGAGGGATGGCATCCAACTGAGCATGCTCAGAGATTATCGCTCTGATAAACATTACAATCTCTCCTGTGACGGCAATGTGAACGTCTAAATTTTCCTCGATAGTGTTGGTTACCAGCAAACATTTCATTTCCAACTAGTGGGAATGAATAGTTTATCTGTTAAAGTTAATTCCACGAATGTAGTAAGGTCAAATATTGAACAGTTCAGAAGTATGAAGAATTTGTATGATTAGTGCAAAGTTCATCCCATGGAAAACTACAGCACTTCCATCATGGCTAAACCGAGAGCCTCATTTTCAGTTCACTTAAATCCCCCTTCGACGCCAAATGCGCCAATTAAGAATAACGTCTACAGTCAAATCCAAAGTGGCGAGAAATTATTTAATTTAATCTTTCCACACACAAAAGTGATCAAAGCATGTTCATGAATCTGGCATAGACACATATGAACAGTGCATACGGCATATGGACAGTGCAATGCACCTGTTGTGTATATGTGCACCCATGCTCGTCTGTGCTAATTCCGTGGGTACTTTTTTATGGTAGGGATGTGCCACCATCAAAATGAAAATTGACCCAAACATTTACCAATTTTCGGGAGGAAATGGACCCATATGTTTACCGGAAACCCATAATTTTCCTATCTCTTTGACTAATTGTGCTCAAATGTTCGTGAAAAACAGCAACATTAAGGATTTTAGATCATAAATCTATCAAAAATGGCTATGAAAAGGGGTCATCAATTTACCAGATGGGTGAAATATGGGATCCTATTTGGAGGCACATCCCCGTAACTCCCCCCCCCCCCAAACAGGTGGCCCGCCAATTTGGATTTGATTTGAAGTATAAATACCTTGATGCTTGTTAACTTTAATGCATGCATACCACATAGCAGACTTAACCAGCATTATATTGAAGGCGGTGGTTAGCTTGATTAGGCCAATGGATTGTATCATACGTTCCCATCTATTCAGATCATTGGCACCAGGGCGGGAAAAAGAGGGCAAAACGGCAAGCACCTTGCCGGGAAATGTTGCCATTTTGCGGGAAATCCCCCACCCCTAAAAAAAAAAAATCTAAATTGTTTTAACTTTTTTTAAAATTGTTTTAGAATAATAGGCAATAGAGTAATACAGCCTATTTTACATAAAATGATGCACCAAATGGCCAATTGGACCTTAATTATCCAAAAAAGCTCAAGCTTCGGAGGGGGCAGACACCCTCTGCTGCTAAAGCAGCGGGAAATCCTACTTCATCGAATTTCCCTTGCCGGGAAACTTTGCATTTTTTCCAGCCCTGACTGGCATCCGACATCTTTCTCCCCCTAACTTCAGTAAAGATTGCTTAACCCTAACCCTGGCAGTGCAGTTTTGGGAATATAACTAATAACTACCAGGTATATTCAATTTTTTCTTGTCTCTTTATAAACAAAAACAACCTGACTCTAATTTGAAATTTAAGAACTAATTAATGCTTAATTTGCATACACATGCAACAGTTTACAGCATGCAAGTAAAACAACGTTCTAGTTAGTATTTACTATTTTCACTAGATCACTACCAACACCAAAGTGAGACTGAATATTATGCCAACAAAACTTAGTAAATATAAAGCATTACAATCATAGTAACTTAATTCCCCCTAAAACAAAATTAATAATAAATGACAACAAGCAAGCCTTTTCTCAATCATAAAAAATCTAGGTGAAAAAAGAAGTATCAGTTATATTAATCGTTTGATCAATCAATCAATCAATCACCTATCTGTAAATCAATCAATCTACATAAGAGGCTGCTGGCATACAAACACGACATTGCACTACCACTAGTCACATGCCATGCGGAGAGAGAGAGAGTGAGAGAATCGAACCCTCGATACTAACCACCTATACTACCCCTTACGGCGGCCGTATTATTGGCCGAGGACTGACCATTGCTTCTGGTGATCGTGGTCTTCCCTTTTCCGAGCCCTTTTCCAAACGACGGCATGGGTTGGTTCACTACTCGCGATAACGTCTCCAGAGGCTTGAGGGCAGAGTTGATGGTAGTGGCCATGTTCGGTGACGACAGGTCCAGGCTGTGCGGCACCCGAGCTAGATCGGTAACGAGTCCTTTGCGTAGCATGATACGTACTATGTTGTTCATGGTGGTTGGCTGGGGTTGCTTGTATGTACCGGATGGATGTTGGCTACCACCTGCTGGTGGACAGGCTTCAATGATCACACCAATTAGCACTGGATGGGAAGAGAGATGAAACACAGTTATAACAACAAATATACTAGATGAAAGAAACAAACAACAATACTATGTTCGAAGTTAAAAGGATGGAAGGTCGGTGACCCGACTTCTGCCTCAATTTTTCACATTGTCCGAGTCTATATTATTAATTTTTCTACATAGTGTTAACTACTGTAGAACAACTTAATTTCACGGCAACTTAATTTAGCAAATTAGGATTTAGTAAACTTTTGGTGGCAATTGAATTTCACGAATTGGATCTCCTAGCGAAATTAAGTTGTTTTACAGTATTCTACATGAAGACACATCATCAATACAGATTCAGTCATATTCCAAATTTTGAGTTAAATTGTTCCAGCGGTTCTTATGATACAAGCAAAAGTTCACTCGAAATTTCTCCACAGAAATTCTTGGATGGTTTACAAATTTTGGATTGGAGGGGATTCATTATTTTTGCGCTCGTAGCATCGAAATGAAACATCTCCCATGTCCAAAGGAAAAGTGGAATCATGAGCTTGGGAACAAAATCAAAAAGGTATGAAAGGAATCTTTTTTCCTCCTTTGGTTTCAAGCTTCCTAACAGTACAGTAGTGAAATGCACTATTTATGTGTTTGCAATGCAGATATTTTTAGACATAATAATCTGCAATAGTTTCATCAGGAATTCGAAAAATTCATAATAATAATCTGCCTTTTTATAACTGACAGATATCAATGTGGCTGAAATATCATTGAGTGCTGACATCATATATTTGTGAGCACACAAGAGGAAGTGAACCAGCCTATGGTTTGCTGTACGCACCACTATACCACCAATCTACCATTTGTAAGTGTAAACTAGCCGGCTTATTTGGATGCGATAATAACTACAGGTCTTGAAATACCTGTAAAGTCCTCTAAGCCATTGTGACCATATACAGAATCACAAGTAGGAAAACCAGAATCACAAGTGGTGACAATATTAAACTTGATGAATTGAGATAAATAAAACTAGCAAATATTTCAACAAAGGTCAACTCACATGTAAGTGATTGTACTCGTGCATGTTTCTCAGCGCTTTCCGGTAGTGCCAGCGCCCTCGCCAGGGCTGCCTTCACTTCAGCAACCAGCATAGTCTGTGCTTCTGGACTGTGATTACTAGCTGCCAAGCTTGCTAGTAGCACTTGTGCTAGAGCTGGGCAGTCTTTATCCCCACCTGCTTGGCACTGGGGTAACAGTTGGTCTAGGATGTAGGCAAGCACAGGGCCGTCCTGTCAACATTAAAGTACAAACAAAAGTATTAATATCATGACATCATTTTCAGAGGAACATGTATAGAATTCTCATGGGATAATTCAAATAGGAAAAACTTTAACGAACAAAGGTTGACTTCCTCAGTGAATTGTGCTTAAACCAGTTGTTCCTAATTGGGAGAGGGCTACCATTCTTTCATAACAGGAGTTGTATGGTAGTTCCCTTCGACTTCGAGCGTTCTCACCGCTCTGGTATTTGCTTTGTTTCGCTGAATGCTAATACTACTTTATGGTATTTGGTTTGTTTCGCTGAACGCTAATACTATGACCAGCTACGGCATACCCTGTGTAGGATGTTATCATGAGATACAAATGTGCCATGCATTAAGGGAAGTGTCAACCCAAAATATATGAATTTTATCAAGCACTGTAACTTTTAAACTAATAATGTAATGTACATAAAAGTATACAATTTTTCAAATGAAATGAGTCGGATAATCCATTTTTGGTATTCAATTTCCCCAAAAATAGTGATTTTAAATTTTTGCCCAAAAATCACTTTTTTGGCGCCAACAATTTTCAGACAACCTAACAAAATCAGTTTTTGATAATAAAAAAAATAATCAAAATTTCACCAAAATCATCTAAAGTCAATTATCTAGGAAGCACTTTTTTTTTTGGGGGGGGGCTTAAAACTGTTTAGTTTTGAAAATATTAACCAAAAAGTGCCAACAAAATGGTTTTTATCTCAAAAATCACATTTTTGGCACATTTTGGTCAATATTTTCAAAACTAAAATTTGTTAAGCCAAAAAAATAGTGCTTCCTAGATAATTGACTTTAGATGAATTTGGTGAAATTTTGAAATTTTGAATCAAAAACTGATTTTGTTAGGTTGTCTGAAAATTCCTTCAAATTTGAACTTCTACAAAACACCGATTTAGTAAAAATATTGACATTTTTCACCATTTAAAGCTAATGTTCTCGGAATACACAGGCGCGTGACCTAAAAGGCGAGTATACTATTATGAACAATCAAATTAAACTATCACATTCAATTTATATTGTCATGTGAAGAAATTGGAAGAAAACTTAAATTTAAATGATCGTAAGATTGGCCTTTGTTTACATTTTTAGGCATTGTTTTGCGCTCTTTTGTTTTTCGCGTCTTCGTCGCGGATATTAAGCGGCGCGTCTAGTATGACGCACGGGAAGATTCAGCGCGCGTCGCAATGATAGAACAGCTGTCGCAGCATTTGAAAAGCGCGGAACTCCGCTTAAATTCCCGCCAAATAACCATGCGCCTTTTCCTAGCTCAAACTTACCAAAACAACAATTTAAAATCACCCAAAAGAACGGGAAACATTCGCTTCCGATTAGTAACTTATGATGCACTAATAAAACTCTATTGTACATTTCACGGACATAAATTATGCTAATGAGCTCATTAAATGACGTCACTCGCATCATCGGGTTTTCCCGATGATTGAAATACGTTGATTGAAATTCTAGGTCGAGTAAAATGATGTTCTTATTTGTTGTCTGTGAGCTTTTCTGATTTTTTTCCCGTATTGGAATATTTTTTTATTGAAAATAGACAGTTCAAAGTAAACGTTGGTTCCAAGTTCAACTGACAGCACATGTATTAAAGGCGACAGCAACGGCAATATGCAAGCACCATTTGAGAAAAAACGATGCCCGACTTTGCAAGAAAGTGTACGGAGAAGTGTACGGGTGAACATGACAAACCAAAACAGCCTAGTAACTAATCACCTCCGTGGCGCAATTGGTTAGCGCGTTCGGCTGTTAACCGAAAGGTTGGTGGTTCGAGTCCAGCCGGGGGCGTTGTTACTTTTTGCATTTAATGCAGATTGACAAACAAATCACAGTAAAAATATAATATTGACAAAATCACAGACCACTTACACAAAAATCGCATCTGCGCATGCTCCTGTCGTGATCGAAATCTACCACACAAGCAATGGGCGAGTTTTATAAGTGTGATGGTAATAATAGAATACATGTAAAAGTATAATATAATAAAGAAATATGAAATTCAATTTTTGAAACAAGTGCCAGGTTGACACTGCCCTTAAACACCCATGTGACACCCATGTGCCATACATAAAACACCCATTTGCCATCAATAAAATACCCATGTGATATGTTTAGTCTGTCCAGCTGCATAATGATACTGCGCCACAAGTAGAACATACTCAGTGTAAAATCTTATCACGAGATACCGAAGCAACATCCATGAGATACCCATGTGGACATCCATGGGATACCCATGCGATATTCACGTGGCATCCATGAGATACTCATGTGACATCCAAGTAATACCCATGTGAAATCCAAGTAATACCCATGTGAAATCCATGTGATACCCATGTGACGTCCATGAGATACCCATGTGACACCCATGTGATACGCATGAGACACCCATGACACAACAATGTGATATCCATAATACATCAATGTGGTGTAACACATATTACTATACATCATAAATATTCATTAGCTAATCGCGGTTTCCTATTGGTCTATTCCGTTAGCTACGCACTTCAGTATTTAGCCTACTTCCTCGCGTACGGGAAAGACGCAGACGCGGGGAAAAAATAAGGGTACTACCGCACCCCTAGGAGGCAACTACCGCACCCCCTGAACGAAACAGTCTCATCCCCTGAACGAAACAGTTCGACAAACGTATACACGTCACATTGTATAGAACTTTGCATTCTGGCGACGAGCATGGTTATTTTGTTGTTGTCAAAATGGCGTCGCCTGCTGCTGGTCGTTTCGCGGAACTGTCAGAAACGGATTTAGTTGTAAGTTTTTATAATTTCGTGATGAATATTTATGATGTATAGTAAAACAAATACAACATGGTTTATATCGGGAAGTAGTGTGAATTACTGGCCCCTCGGTGTTGGATGAGTGCGTCTACTTCCCTCCGCTACGCGTCGGGAAGTAGACGCACTCATCCAACACCGAGGGGCCAGTAATTCACACTACTTCCCTCTATACCATGTTGTATCTGTATACTCACCTCTCTGATATGCTCAGTCTGTCCAGCCGCATACTGATACTGCGCCACAACCAGCGCATACCCTGTGTAAGATCGTATCAACTCAGCCACAAGTCTAAGTATAGCCGATTTAGGTACCAGTGGTTTAGCCTTGGCTGCTTCCTCTTTTGTCAGTTTACTTGCAATCTTCTTAGCATTGCTAGGGATATCTGGTGGTTTCTTAGTCTGTGACATACCAGATGTAGAAGGACTGGAAGAATCATGAGCCTGGAGACAAAATCACAAAGGTATAATAGCAATCTTTATGTTTAACACATTGCACATGGCAGACGAGTTTCAAAATTTCACAAAATGGTTCAAAAATGTCAAAATTATTGAATTTCATCACCATATTTGCTTCCAAAAAGGTGAGCTTAAAATCTCAGTTGTGAGAAAACAGAAATGTTAAATATGCCTAGTATTGATTCAGTAATTCTTGAGATAGACTTTGAAAGTTGGGAAAGAGTACTGAAAAATCTCTTTTGTGTGGCAAAACAATAGCCGTGTGGATAGTATTAATCTTTATTCTTTTGTCTCAAACTTCCTTAGACCCAAAAGGCAGAGTGTTATGCACTTCTCTTTTATTTATAGGCCAAGCAATGCGGATATTTTTACATGATAATCTACATTTGTTGATAAATTCAGGTATAAATGTGACTGATATATCATTGTGTGCTCCTATGGTTGTTTTACTGAGCACACAAGAGGAAGTGAACCAGCCTATGGTTTGCTGTACGCACCACTATACCACCAATCTACCATTTCAAAGTGTAGACTAGCCGGCTTATTTGGATGCGATAAAAACTTCAGGATTTTAAACACCCATAAAAGTGACTGAAATCAGCAGTACAAGTGGGGAACCCAGAATCAGGAGTGGTAACAATGACATTCTATTGATGACGACAGAGATTACTTAGAGGATAGGCTGTGCAGCTTTTTCATTACCTAATGGGGTATTAGTGTCAAAAGACACTTTTATCTGTAAATTGTGAATCTTTATTAACTACAGCATTAACTGACATTAAACACTCCGCCCTTTCGATAAACCATGAAACCTATATATATCCAATCAATACCTCTTCTTCTGCAGCAGTGGTTGCATCAGCACCGCTATCTAATCGCTGAGTAGCAGGTCTAACATTAGACCCTCCACCGTCAGGACCGGTGGGTGTATAGAATCGTAGCAACTCGTCACCGATCTCCCTCAACCCCATGCCGATCTCTTCCGAGGCTACTGCTGGCGAGGTGTCGCCAGACGATGGCGGCAATACATCCGTCGGTAGGTTGCCGGGAGTGGCAACAGGTGCAGCAGGTGTATCGGATGAGTCCATTGCTGTTGTGGGGTCTGTGGTTGGATCACTGGTGGCACCTGCTGGTGAGTCTTTCAGTTCAGTGATGGTGGTAGCTATAGAATAGACAGTTAAAAAAATATTATTAACATGGCTATATAAGTGTGTTTCTATCGCCACCAATAACCGGTGATTGGTGGTGATAATCGTCACCACCAAAATTTGTATTTCTATTCAGCACTAAAAGGTGGTGATGCAGTAAGTTAACCATAATATGCGCAAAGAAAGCGTAGGGAAGCAATTCGTCACGCTACGCGCCCACCTCATTTATCTGCGCATGGGCGCACAGCCAAAAATGTTTATATGCATGGCGCACAAGTAGTGCGCAAAAGGTGGTGATCATGTGATTCTATTCAGGCCATCACTACCAATAACCACCTTTTGCATTCGAATAGAAACATGCTTTATGTGACCAAACATGAATGAGTAAATGAGGCACAATGAAGCAGTAGCTAATTTGATTTAAGAGCACCAATGTGGGAAAAGGTCCTAATTAGTCAAATTCATAAAATGTCTTACTTCTGATCTTTGATACATCATTTATCCAACCAAAACTCAAATTCATGAAATAAAAGAGTAAAACTTCTTTTTGAGGTATTTAAAGTTCATTGATTTGTTAACAGAAACGAAATTTTAAATGTTGATATTTTGACAATTTGTATTTGATGTTCTGAGAAAAATTGATTTTCAATAATCTGTAATTTTGTTTAGGAATATGATATCACATTAAATTTGGTACCATGTCCCCAAACTTGCATATCTTATCATGATATATCATGATATAAATAAATCAATAATCATATGTCCCTTATTTACTCATTGGGTAACGTATTGTCCTCATGATTGGGATGATTAGGTCAATAGACTTCCTTAGCAATCAGAATTTCTTGGGGCATTAAGTCAATAGACTTCCTTAGCAATCAGAATTTCTTGGGGCATTAAGTCAATAGACTTCCTTAGCAATCAGAATTTCTTGGGGCATTAGGTCAATAGACTTCCTTAGCAATCAGAATTTCTTGGGGCATTAAGTCAATAGACTTCCTTAGCAATCAGAATTTCTTCGGGCAATTTGAATGTGGCTGATATATCATTGAGTGCCGACATAATATATGTGAGCACACAAGAGGAAGTTAACCAGCCTATGGTTTGCTGTACGCACCACTATACCACCAATCTACCATTTATAAGTGTAAACTAGCCGGCTTATTTGGATGCGAGAAATAACTAACTAATTTTATTTTTAACCTTTTTTTCTTCTTTCAAATTTAAATACATTATATTACATTTCAGCGGTGATGCTTTCAGTAGTTGTAGAGCTTTGGGACCTGTGTAACAACTCACCTGTATTAGCGTCTATTGGTTTAGGTTCATTAGGAATGGCTAGAGCATTGAGTAGATCACATAGAACTTGCTTCATAACACCTTCTATTGGTGGTGGTGAGAAGAATTTCAGCGGTGATGCTTTCAGTAGTTGTAGAGCATTGGGTCCTGTGTAACGGCTGTCGTCATCTTCTCCTGTACAAAAAATGGAATGTTTGAAGTATAAAAGTTATCAAATATAGCAACTGTCGTTCTTGGTTATAATTCCTTAATACAGTTCCTGTTTAGTTACTCCTCCTTATCCAGCTGTATATAAATGTGTACAGTGCTGGGAAGGTAAGATTCACTGCTGTAAAGGTATAGCCATTCTCACACACACAGCAATAATATAGGCTCGACTGCTTGTAAATAGGGACGGGCACTCCAAATCCTGTGAACACAAGATTGACTGCCTTTTAACTTTACTACTGTCTGAAACACAGTGAGTTTGATCAAATTATGGCCATCATTTTGGTGGGTGTTTTTTTCCCCTGATATTTTTATACGGTGAAATTGCTCAAATGAATTGACTAATTAAGACTTGTAATATTAATCAACATGAATCTTTGAGATCAACATGAATCTTTGAGATCAACACGAAACTTTGAGAGGAACAAGAAACTTTGAGAGGAACAAGAAGATCAACACGAAACTTTGAGAGGAACAAGAAACTTTGAGAGGAACAAGAAACTTGGATATTTCCTAGGGTACAACATCCAATATTGTAACACAATCTGAAAACACATTTCTAGATCAGTTCATCAGACCAATGATCACTGAAATGGGCAAATCAGATGACAAAAGTCAACTTTAATTACCCCTTCTCAATTATGATAAAACCATCATCATTTCTAGAAATGTGCGATGAAGAATTTCATCTCCAAACAAAATACCTTTTCTTTTTTTTAAATTATGGAATTTGATCACTGACATGATGATTTTGTTAATACACAAATCTTTTTTTTAAATACATAAAATAAGGGTAGATCATATTATTATCCGACAGTTTCGTACCGACATTTCACATTATTAAAAATAACCCATTTCGAAAAATAAATACCAGTAGAACTCATTTAGTATCTGAATGTTTAAATCAAACTGAACTCACTTGGGGAAAAAATATTTGTTCCATTTGATACTTTTAAAAAACAATAATAACTACCTATTGCACATTACAATACCTCGCAGCAAAAGGGTGCAGTTGTATTTCAAAGAAAAAGGTGAGACCTTTATACAGGGTGCGTGCAGGCAACTCTCTTTCAAATTCAAGGACTTTTCAAGGACTTTTCAAGGACCAATAAGTTCATATTTCAAGTACCCTAAGTTACTACCGGTACTACCAAAACAGCACTACTCAAGTACTCACGGATATACTTTCTGTATTTAACGATCGAGATTCGGATATTTTTAAAAAGTAACAATTACTAACAACTAAAATGCACTTTTTACATCAACATTATCTTGCATGGGATGATAGTGTTTACAAAAACAATGTGGATATTTAATGAGTTATAGGCATTTAAACATTTCCTTAAACATAGGCTTTCAATTTAAAAAAAACACCTTTAAATCCAAATATATCCCTTACCCTAAAGTTTTGAACCACGAAATTGATACACCCTGAAAGGGTAGTTGATTAGACATTTTTAAACAATGTGGATATTTAATGAGTTATAGGCATTTAAATATTTCCTTTAACATAGGCTTTCAATTGAAAAAAGAAACTTTAAATCAAAATATATCCCGTACCCTAAAGTTTTAAACCACAAAATTGATACGCCCTGAAAGGGTAGTTGATTAGACATTTTTAAAGAATGTGGATATTTAATGAGATACAGGCATTTAAACATTTCCTTTAACATAGGCTTTCAATTGAAAAAAGAAACTTTAAATCCAAATATATCCCTTACCCCAAAGTTTTGAACCACAAAATTGATACGCCCTGAAAGGGTAGTTGATTAGACATTTTTAGGTTTTTGAAGTATCCCCCTCCCCCTCCCCCACCAGAAATATCCCATACATTGACGTTTGTAACCGTAAAGGTAATATGACCTGATAGTTAAGTTGATTAGAAACAGTTTCAGTTTTTGGAAGAACCCCCTCCCCCACCCCACCCCCACTGCCTCCTCCCATCTCTTCCCCTCCATATGCATAACCAATGCCCCATCCCCTCCCTCTCCTAGACTACCCCTATTCCCTCCCTATTGCTATTCCCTCACTACCCTATCTTCAAGAAAACCAAATTAAGTCCAATTAGTATTTTTTATATCTCTGTAGTGTATTAGTATACCTTCTTTAAATTTACTAAATTTAACCACTCCCCTGGTCCCTCCCACCTACCCCCTCCCTCCCGCCTATCCCTCCCTCCCTCCTCTATCCAGATTTCTCCTTCTCCTCCCTACATGTACCACCCCCCCCCCCACACCCCCTTTCCTCCCTATCACTCCACTCTCCCCTAGCTCCCCTATCATTATCAATCAAATGATAATCAGATACTCATTTGCATATGAAAGAAATATTTTGGATGACCTGTGCATGACCTAGGGAAAAGGACCTTTTCAGCCAGCACACACGTGCTCCATTAACACATTACATGCTATATGCTTACTTCACAACTTATTGGCTGGGCTTGGTTTAAACAGTGGTTTACTATTGATCAACAATTTATTTTAAAAAGAGTATTTAATCTACAATAAATAACTGATAACTTTCAATGAATAAATAAAGATGAAAGAGTAATAGTATGGAAAATAAAATGAGTAAAAACGTAAAAACTTGGAAGAATTTATTTGAGGTGCTCAGTCGGATTTAATACACTATAGCATTCGAAGGGTTTAATATTAAATTAGTTTTGGCACTGCGACTGCTGCAAGGTATAAATGTTGGAAAAATGAATGGTAAAATCGGAATATATCTGTGTGTTTTTCAAGGACTTTCACCAGACTTTCAGGACTTTTCATAAAATCCAAGGACTTTCAAGGCCTTGAAAAAGGAATTTCATTTTCAAGTACTTTCAAGGACTTTTTTGGCTTTTCAAGGATCTGCACGCACCCTGTTTATACCAATAAAAGGAGCTTCTTGAATGATTCAAAATGCCACCATTGTGGCCAAGATTGAATACAGCGTTCTAACTTTGTGCAATATATAATATTTTATTTGTGTAGCAATTCATCATATTGCGTAGCATTTCATCGCATCTGTATTCGATACAATTGGGAAATTGATTAGCAATTCTTCAAAATTGTGTAGCATTTCGCTATGCGATACCGGATATATTGCACACTGGTTACCGACAACCGCACACTTTTGCCGTGACAGTACACATATCACCTTTGCCAGGTCAACTGACTCACGCAAACTTTGTCACGAACCACTGATCACATTGATCATAACACAGACCCTATGGCAGTATCATAATTCAGTACAGATGTATGTAACCAGACTTGAACCAATAACCATGAGTTAGTAACATGCACTATGTCAACAAATTCCTAAATGTTTGATAAATCCTCCATACTAACCTCTTTTTGGTACGGGCAGAGCAATTTTCAACAGTGCCTTTACTGAATCCACAAATAGCTGTTCATCCCTGCAAGCTGTTGGTCCTAGCACTCTCAACACATAATTGAGTTCCCTGGCTCCCATACTACCGGATGTGACACCACACATAGCACTGCCTACGCCACGGTTGGCAGTAGACGAGATCACCTGTACAATCATCAAGAAAACAGTAAAAAAATAATAATTATAATACACCGCATTTATTCAAGCGCTTGATACGTAAGATCGCCAAGCGCTTTACAATATAAATACAATAGGTAATTACATGATAAAATACACAATTTTTGCAGTCTTGGGACGTTACAATGAAATTAGTAAGCTTGGCTCGGCAGTTTAACCCTAATATTCCTCATCACTACAAAACACTTCACTACTAGGTCTTGTGGCACGGTCAGATGGGCTATCATATCACTCCTTGTTTCAATTAGATACGGGTCAGACTGCCAGTCTGGCACACAGGCAACTTGAATTTGATTCCCCAACTATTCCCAAATACTAACTCCCCAGAGGGGTACCGTATTATCCCTATTAAGCGCCCAGGGTGGTGAACCAAGTCATTTTGGGTGGGCGCTTATTTGTATACTGATTTACAAAGTTGTTGACCGTCAAGGTTGCAAAATTCAACAACCTTTACGTCCCAAGACTGCAAAATTCAATGTTTTTCACAAACAATATGTCAAGTATGCTTGAAGTTAAAATAACCACAATTTCCTCTTTATTTTTAAGCAATTTGTAGTCCGAGACTTAGTGTGATGTGAGTAACTTTTAAGTAAGCTTATTTTTTGGGTGGGTGGTTAATTAGTATATATTTTTAAAGTCACCTGAGAAGGGGGTGGGCGCTTATAAGGTCCTGGGCGCTTAATAGGGATAATACGGTAACATGTTTTGTTGTATGTGTTTTAACACTTTTCACACAGCTATTGGTTTTACCATATATGGTCATGTGTTTTAAGCTCGCCTCCTTTCGCGTTACACACGGATTTTGGCTTTCACGACATGATTTTAACTTTACACATTTATATTTGCTTGTATACCCCCCTGAGGTAGTAAAAGTATATATTTTCTGAAGGGAAATTTCATGAGGAAACCAAATATGCCATTAAAATTATAGTACGACTAAGAACTAAAATGGTATGATCGGAAATGTTCGGAAAAATATCAGAGTTTTTAATTTTTAATTCGAGATCCATATATTTTTTATACCTACCCCTTTCATTATTTACTTTACATATTTGAATTCCTCATGAAATTACCCATTAGATGATATATAATTGTTAAATTTACTACGTCGGTATGGTAATTATACCGGCTAGTGAATATCTCCAATTTTTATTTTATATATTTTTAGAATTGTCAAAAATATTTGTTTAAGGATGAACCCTTCCCTGATATAAACTGCATTTCTGAATTCCTCTAGTTACAAGCTTTCCAAAAATGTATACTTTTGCTATCATAGGTTGAAAACTTTTTCTGTTATTGTCATTTTTATAAATCCGGTAAATTGAGGCTGATTATTCATGTTTACTGTGTAGCGAATAGGAAGAAATCTGATGTTCATTGTCTTATCCATAATTAATTAGTTGTTACAAATAGTTGACAAGTCTGTTGAACCCCATACTTAAAGACTACTAATTATCCTTTAAAATGGGACCAGAATGGTGTTTGTAACATTAGGAGATGACTAGTTATTGTAAAAAGAACAAAACATGGGATTATCCCCATTGAGTTTGTACAGGCGACACCCCTTCCAGAAACACCCCTTCCAGCACCACCCCTGGTCCCCAAACATTAAACAGCTGTATCTCCCATTCTGTATTAGCTATACCAATGCCATTTTGCAGGCAGATAGCTTGTTATTAGGGCTTTAAAATGATACCAAATTTGTTGAGATAGCTTTTGTGGTTTTAAAAATATTTGAGGAAAATTACAGCATGAAACTAAAAAATGTAACGGCACCACCCTATTGGGAGGCGAGTTCATAACGCGTGACCATATACAAAATAGATTTGTCAGAAACCTTTCACAACTTTCAAGGTCTATCTCAATGATTACTGAACCAATACTAGGCATGTTTGTAATTATTTTAATGCATTTCTCATGGTGATTCCAAATATGGTAATGAAATTCAATAATTTTGACATTTTTGAAAACACATTTCTAGATCAGTTCATCAGACCAATGATCATTGAAAAGGGCAAAGCAGATGACAAAAGTCAACTTTAATTACCCCTTCTCAATTATGATAAAACCATCATCATTTCTAGAAATGTGCGATTTACAATGAAGAATTTCATCTCCAAACAAAATATAAATTTTCTTAAATTGTGTGATTTTATCACTGACATGACTTTGTAAGTTCAATTTTTTTTTTTTTAAACATAATATAAAGGTAGATTACTGAACAGGGTTCAAATTAATCGAAGGCATTGAAGGCAATTGCCTTCGATGCCCCACCTAGTTGCCTTGATGCCCTAAATGTCTGGCTGTTTTCACTCCATTCAAAAGTACATAATTGCCTTGGAGAAAGTTGGTGCCCCTTTCAAATTGCCTTAAATTGCATGCCCTTTTCATTTCTTATTTTGAGGCCTGCATACAAAGGTAGATTACTGAACCAATACTAGGCATGTTTGTACTTATTTTAATGCATTTCTCATGGTGATTCCAAATATGGTGTAATGAAATTCAATAATGTTGACATTTTTTGCAATGCATGGAAAGTGTTAATATATGGTATTTTTTCATAAAATATAACAATTGAAATCGCATCTCACCTTTTCCATAGCATGTTTCAGAATACTCCTCTCTTCAAACACGTGGCGTAGTAGCAGCGTCGCCAAGAACGGGAAACCGTTGAAAGCCGACGCACTGCTAAGATGCAGCAGCATCTGTGGTCCTCCCAACTCTGCAAACAGCAAGGCGTTACGATGGTCCCTTGTGAATCTCAGACATGAACGCATCACAGCATGCAAGGTATCAGGCTCTACCGGTATGCTGATAAGGCCCACACAGGCTCGTATGATGGCAGTGATGTGGTCGGCTGATAAACCCTCTACGGGGATGATGGGAGGCTCCTTAGGGGTTTCCTTCTTATCGGTTGAGGAGGCTGATGCGGTGGATCCTGGTGGCGGTGGTTCACCGAGGCTTGATCCAGTAGCAGCTGTACGTACAGAAGAATGAAATATAAACTTTTGGATTATGAAGGCGAACATAACCTGTATATATCATACTGTAATTCTTAATCGGTTCCAAATTGGCAAGAAAAATGCATTTTTTTGTCCGTCAACACGCTTAAGTAATCCCAGCGTACACATATGATTTGATAAAGCGATAGTCTATGTGCGAATCACACATATATGATAAACAGTGCTAGTGTTGCATTCATGCAGACCCACAAACTTCTGTAAGGGGGCTCGTCTGTTTGGAGCCAATTAAATTGTAGGTGGAATTTTGTCACACACCGTAAGGATGGATTGACACAAAGCTTACAAAACAAACACTGAGATCTGCCCAAATAGAAATTAAAACCCAAATTCACTAAGATCCTGGTTATTTAGGTAAAGAAAATCTTTTTCGGGAGTGTAGGTTTTGGTAGGCGACACATTCGCTAAAGCATGACTACAACCAACAATAATTGTATTTAAAGTCCACTACTCTAAAAGCTAAGGAACGACAGTATTTATACATTTGAAGATATGGCCAACTATTTAAAACCAATTAATTAGTAAAAACTGCTATGATTTTGATAGTTTGTACAACAGAACATAAGTAATATTGATATAAATGTATCAATGACTGGTCTGTTCTGTAATGTTTTAATATCGCATCGCCTTTTATCCTGACAGCCCTGGAGGTGACGACTGCAAGGGGAACAACAATGCTTTGGGGAAAAGCTTTTATACAAAGCAATAAAGAAATAGTGTGGCTTAACAGGCTACAAACAAGAGGATCAGCCTGTCTTTGTCTTGTCCCACCCAACTCACCCACTTTACATTTCCAGGTGTACCCAAATAAATGTAAAATTGAGAAATATCACCACCTGAACATTTTTTGTTGTTGATTTTTTTTTATAAATAATTGGTAGGCAGATAACATATTTGATGTCAAACCTTACAGCTGAATAATTGTGAAAAATAATCAGCAAATGTTAGAAAACAAAATCATAAAATATGCCTTTTCTAATCATTCATAGTGATCCTTTGAATTCATGGTCTGATTCTAAATACAAAAGTTTGCTGACAAATTAACCCCTCAGCACCTACCTGCTTATCTAACAACGTTTATGATTGGTTAATTTCAAGATATACTCATTTGAATAACCAACTGAACAAGTGCTTCTGAAATGTTCCACTCCAACCTATACCATGGACACAATCCTAACAATGTCTCTGATTGGTGCAATAAATGATGTATCCATCTTTCTGATCAATCAGCATGTCTTTACCTGAATTACTTGTCTTGAGTCGTTTGTTGGATTCCACTTTGTTGTTGATATCCTTGTCTGTGACTGGTAATGCTTGCATAATTGGTCTTCTGTTAAGGGTCTCCTCGTTTATCTAAATGTCAGGAACAAAAAGAAGAAATAAGATGTATTATTGTGCTCAAAATATCTTAAAGGTCCCAGGAAATGCAAATATAATTGGTGTGATTTGAGTCAAGTCTACCAGGAGGGAGCAGAAAGCATTCAATATTTGTGCTAGTTGATTATGACATCATTTGTGGAACTATTGATAGCTCAGTGAGTACTATGAAAAGAAAATTCCAGGTGACTGGTTTGAATCTATTCATGATACTCACTGATAATCAATACACCACAAATGATGTCATTTGTGGTGTGTTCATTTTTCTGGCCCTGTTTATTGCAATGGAATGTCCCACAAAGACTTGGAGCAGGATTATCATCCCATTTCCTGGTACCTTTATTTAAAAGTATGAGAATACTAGATCCAATGACGCTTGACCAGATAACACAAAAGGCTTGCTAACAAGTAGGCCTAATGATAACTGGTCATCCATTCATTCAACAGAATGCTTTGCCTGTTTTGAGCATTATTTTAGCTGGTCTGTGGCATGCCGATCCCCAACAAAAAATGTCTGAGTGACGGCTGTAGTCACAATGTTAGAAAAAATTATTCGAACACTTTGTATGTGTGTAAAGTGTTCCCCCCCCCTTCTCCCCTGATCAATGTTGAATCCCTCATTTTGTCCACCATCAGCACATGGCGTAGCAACATTGATCGGTAGAAAATGGTAAGGGTTATAAAAAAGGAAAGAAAAAAAGAATAAAGGAATAGTGGTTTTGAATATCATCCTAACCATGTCAGGGTCCACATTTCTAGATCAGTTCATCAGACCAACAATCACAGAGAAGAACAAAGTAGATGACTTCTGCCATATTCTAAGATCTTTCTTAATTACAAATAAAACCATCATTTCTAGAAATAGCAATGCATAACTGAGTGGAAGAAATAATATATCCAAACGTTTGTTGTCAACAAAGGCTATGAAAAAACACATGACCTGTTCTTCGGCAAACGGACTTCTCAGGTAGGATCAGTCAGTCAGGCGGGTTTTTTTCAACAATTTTTGTGAAATGTTGATAAATTTTCAAAAAATGCCAGAATTTGTAAAAAAAAGTGCAATTTTTCTTCTTCAAAATGTACAAAAAAACCCACTTTTTTTCATTTATAACAAAAAAAAATTAAAAATGGGCCGATTAGGCCTGTAGAACAGGGTGGGTGTCTTTTACCAGACTCATTTGGCCAAATTAAAAAAGAAATCTGAACTAACCTGAAGCATAGTGTTGAAATATATTTTCTTCTAGCTGCTGTGAATCTGACACTAGTCCTGCTAGTCAGGCGGAGTTTTTCTTCAACAATTTTGTGAAATGTTGGTAAATTTTTAAAAAATGCCAGAATTTGTAATATATTATTACAATTTTTTCAAAATGGGTCAGTTAGGCCCATAGAACAGGGTGTCTTTTTCCCGTCGCCTAATGGCCAAAATAAATAAATAATATAACTAACCTGAACCATAGTGTTGAAATGTACCACATATTTTCTCCTAGCAGCAGTGAATCTGACGCTAGTCCTGCCGGCCCAGTAGGCATCATCTATAGTCTTGTTGTTATTATTGCTGTATTGACACCATCTACCAGTGGAATCATCAAACCACTTCCACACATGAGATGCGCCCTAAGGAGGAGATAATTACAAAGGAGACGATGGATGGAAAAAAATAATACTGTTTACAGGTTTTACGGACTTCTCGGGTAGGGTAGGTCGGTTGATTTTTCCATCATTTTTGTGGAAAATGCTAGTTATATTTTTCAACAACTTTTGATTGTTTTAAAAACTTTTCAATTATTATTCAATTATTATATTTTACAAATTTCAATAAAATTGAAGATTTTTTTTAATTTTAAATTCTAAACTGAAAAACATATGGAGAAAAAAAAAGTGGTCTGTCTCACATACATTTAGGAAAATACCTATGCTATATACAGGTTGATTTTTTGTGTTTTAGAAAATATAGCCATGCTAAATATCGTAATTCTTTTATTATTTTATGTTCCCCCCCCCCCCTCCTTTTCGGAGTGTAGGGTGATATTTCCTCCTCATCAATTTACCAAGACAGAACAAAATTGTTCTCTGCAAATAATAGGTGAATAGTGAGTAATTGTTAAGGGCTTTTTTGACAAAAAAAGGTATTTCTAGATCAGTTCATCAGACCATCAATCACAGAGAAAGACTAAGTAAAAATGACAATAGCCACATACTTAGGTCTCTCTCAATTATAAATAAACCATCATTTCTAGAAAGAATGCATAATTGGGGTTGAGGTGAACATCGATTACATAAGTTCCGTCCCATCAATCAAGAATGACATGAACAATCTTAACCCCTTGAGAACTACTTGTCGATTCAGAAAGATGGATAAGTAATTTACTGCACCAATCAGAGACAATGTTAGAATAATTGTGTCCCTAATAAAGATTGGAGCTAAATATTTTAGAAGCAGTATTTTAATTGGTTAATCAAGTTCGTATATTTTTGCAATTAACTAATCATAAACACTGTTAGATAAGCTAAAAAGTTAACTTTGTGAGGTTGCATTCAACTCCTAGGTAAAAACAGGTGGCATATGGAAATTGTCAAGATTTCATTAAAGCTGAGAACCCAGCAAAATAGTTCGCCCCAGAAGAACTAGACATAACCACAGACAGTACAGAGTTGACATGGAAAAATTCTAACCATGACAAATTCCCTAGAGGACTGAATGTGGCTAGCGATAAAGGTTGGGAGCTCACCTTTAAGAATTGTAAGTAAACATTGAAAATTTGAAATGGTTGATTCTTACCTTGTGTGCTAGTTTCCTTCTTGCAGTCACTGCAGCTTTCTCATATAAATCTATCAGTAGTAACATTGGGGCTAGCCACCTGTAGAATAAACAGTAAATGTATGGTTACAAATACATCAACCTATTTCACTCTGGGTTTCTGAACCTATTTCACTCTGGGTATCTGTTGACAATCAGGGTAAATGTACAAAACATCGGCCACAGCTGGATTAGAACCCATGACCTATTGTGAATCTACTAATACATTCACAGCATCACTATCAAGTTGATAGTGATGCTGTAAATGTATTAGTAGATTCACATATCAACCCTATATGAGTATACATACTGTAACAAACAAAATTATACAATTTTGAAAAAATGTTTAAAATAAGTCCAAAGTAATTTCAGTTTCGATTTTCATGTCATGCAAAGGGAATTTTCTTCGCTTCTTAATTTGCTTCGTTTCATGAAAATCGATGGTCAGTAAGCAGAGATGATAAAATGTCTATAGTAATCATGAAATCACCAAATGAAATTCTTCTGGTAGTCAATACATCACTTATTACAGAGTGTAAAAGATTTTGACAGTGTATGATTTTATTATTGGGTTTCAAGTGAAATTGCAATTGTATAATGTTTTTGTTGTGACAGTCTGTGGGTTAAAATGTGGCAATATTCATAATCTTCAACCATTATACTACTGTATAATATCTTGTTGGTAGTTTGTCCCTCTAGAAACACAAGTATACATGACATTATTGTATCAGCAACTAGTCTGTTCCATAATGTTTTAGTATCGCATCGCCTTTTATCCTGACAGCCCTGGAGGTGACGACTGCAAGGGGAACAACAATGCTTTGGAAGATAGCTCGAGTATGAGCCATGGCCTTAGCTAGATAAATTGCCTGACCAAAATGAGTGGCCTATCTATACAATTTAAACCACAAGATTGTCTTGTCTTGTTTCATCCAATCACTGAAAATATAGGTTATCCACATAGCCATGCGCAACATACTCGCACCCGGCCTATTTCCCATACAATTGAATTGGTGCATTACATCAGATTTATTCCATGAACTGTGTTACCAGATTGACGTATATCATGAAACAGGTGTGTCATCTTTCTAAAAGTCTTAAACACTGTTATTATTCCCGACAAGAAGGAAGCTAATCCAAAACATGGATAACCTCTAGTATTTATCTAAAGGTTGACAGCATTTGTGACTTACTTTGGAGTTGGTGCATCCTTGACTGCACATAGACATTGCTGTGACGCAACCAGTAGTTTCACTAACACGTCTCTTAGGTTGCAAGATTCTACAGTTTTGGCACAGGCGGATTTCATTTCCTATAAACAAAACCAATAAATAGTAAGACAAATAGATGATTGCCTGAGCGACATATGTATTTTTAAATATTATGATAATTTACAGGTTATTTAAAAAACAAACATAAAAAGGCACAGTAATGGGAATTAGTGCCAAGGTAATATCCTTGTCGAAAGTAAAATGAAATCTCAACTGGAAATGACAATCATATTCATTTAGAGAGGAAATTTGAACGAAAATTTGTTGACATGAAAAAATACTAATATAGTGGTGTGTTTTTTCAATGATAAACATTTGAGGATTTAATTTGGGCAAACCGAAAAAAACTCATGAAATTAAGTAAACAACCATTTTACCTCACTTTATGTTGAGACTTGCAGTTTTGCCTTTATTTAATCATGCAAAAGAATGAATTTCATTGAAAAAAAATCCCAAAACATGACACTTTCGAAAATTCCAGAAAATGCATGAAATTGTACCAATAAAACTCAAAAGCTGTGACAAAGTCCCAACAAGAAATACGATAGAAGAAAAAACATACAAATCGCATTCCCTTCCTTTTACCTCAATATTATAACAAAACCTTTCACCTAAATTAATTAGAATACCAGTAGTCGAAATGCAAAACCATTTTGTCCAATTTGTCAAAAACTCACCTCAAAGAGTAGACAGAAGAGATGAATCCTTGGTGCTAGTTTGGTTGCTTCTGTACCCGTGCTCAACTTTTCTGACGCTTCCTTTGCCTCGGCTACATCCGAGGAATTCACTGACGCTATTTGTAGTAGTTGAGTGGAATGATCAGCAATCTGAGTGATAACAAACAGAAATATATTAGGCAATGAAAAAAGAAAGAAAAAAAATTCTACGGGAGGGCGTAGCTCTTATAATCAAAACAAACAATTCTCGATTAATTTGCCAAGTGTGCACCCACGATGTGCGTGTACCAGGCATAAACACGTTCTAGTGAATGTTTCCGAGGTTTGTATTAAAAATCAGTTGTTGATCGAGAATTATTTGTTAAGATTAATCATGCAAGTGGGATCGGTTGAGCATACTCACCCCTATTTATCTTGAACATTTTGGCAAGTTTTCAAATCATTTTATAATCACTGAATTACTTTATCTATATTTTCAATTAGACTGGGTTCTCACATCCCTCTATATGGCCAACATTGAGCACTCTCATATGGGCATTGTGTAAATGGTAAAGGAAAGGATTCGGTCTATAAATACATATAATTAGAATCTCTTGCATCTTGTCCCTCCATTTGTCTCCACTTTTGTTATTTAGACTGGGTCCCCACATCCCTCTATATTGCCTACATTGAGCACCCTCGTATAAGCAGTGTGAAGATGGGAAGAATTCAGACCAATAAACACAAACCTGCATAATTAACATCTCTAGCATCTTGTCCCTCCATTTGTCTCCACTTCTGTTATTTGCGACGATCAATAAATCACAGATCCTGAAAGAGAAAAAAAAATAGATACAAAATATATCAAATTTGAATAATTGAATTTATTTCTAAGTTTAAAAATATGAATGAAAAAACCACACACTGAAAATACATTGTTGCTATTCTGTCAAAACCTTGTATGTTTTTCCGGCCCTTCTTCAACATGTATAGAGTAAAACCTCCCAACGTTTATGCATAGGATGTGTTGCTTTATACATATTCAGGGACAAGAGCAGTTACAAGGTTTTAAGAGATGTGTTTTGACCCTGAACATGGCTGCCCAAAGGTTATACATAGGAAGTATTACTTTATACATGAAGGGCCAGATGGGAGATACAAGGTTTTAAAAGAACAGAAAGGATATTTCATAGGTTAGGTAAGAAGTAAGACAAGTTTTGCCATGTATTTAATTTATCAATCCTGACAATTCACAGATTCTGAACAATAACAAAAATATTCACAGTAATCTTTTGTAATGCACATAGTTTCACAGTGTAAATTCTGTTTGGTTTATTATTACATAAATCTTTCCTGTGCATGTTTGTTGTTGCATTGTCTATTACCCTGCCAACTATAGGAGAGAAGAGTGCCAAGGAAACATCAATGCTTTCTGAATTTGAGAACATTTTTATCAGCTATGGGCGTATTCTGCATGAACCAGTAAGAGATTTGTCAATAGCGCCATCATCATGATGACCGCCAAAATCAAATGGTATTGTAAAATACAACTGTGTCCAAACCCATCTCAGCACTACAATTCACTACAGCAAATATATACAATTTAAGTCTTTCATTGCGCAATCATGGTATGCTTTAACCCTATGAGAGCTATACCTGCCAATTGGTTGTAATTTAGGATGTGTTAAATATTGTGCCAACCATTTTTTTTTCTCAAAAAGATTAGCAAAAAATATTTATAAGCAAAATTGTAATTGGTTATCAAGATGATTATATCACGTAAATGACCAATGGGAATTCTTGTACGAAAGACGGTAGGTAGTGCCGGGGGTTAAGCCTACCAGCAAGCTTACCTATAAACAGTATCAGGTATATCATCTAATAACTTGAGACAGCCAGGCAGCATACTGTCCACAAAACCATCCAAGACATCTTTCTCCAATGGGGGTTCCTCAGGGATCCGTTCTTTGGCCGCTGCTTGTTTTTGAAGCTCTTCTTGTTCTTTGCGGGTTTTCTCCTCTTCTTCCTTTTTCTTCTTCTCGTCTTCTTTGGCCTGTAAGAAGAAATGTTAAATACTTCAATTACAATTGTGTCATTGGGCTGCTTAAAAAGCAACAGGTCCACTCTTACCAGCCAGGTCCTTTGAGAATATTTCAGGGTTTATCTGTCATCACATTAACGGGTGAAAGCTGCTAGAGTGGAAGTTCATCTGTGTTGGTAATCAAATAATTTGAAATTTATCTTTCATTCTTTAATCAATAATTACCTGGAACTTTACCCAACACATCCATATTGAGTCTCTGGGACACCGTGTGGACTTAAACTAAGTAAGATATTGGATAAGGATCTTTGTTGGTTCGAGAGAGGGGTCAAGGAGGCTATTTACATCAGAGCCAGCCAACCATCACTCAACAAAGACGGGGGCCGATACCGATTGCCGAGCTTCTATGAACAGATTCTGACGCAACATTTCCGAAAGGTCAAGCCCGTCAGTTCGAGTCATTAGTCTACTGATGAAAGGTAAAGCAACACCTGAAAATTCCAGGTAATTATTATCTTGTTTTGAGAACGAAATATAAATTTCAAATTATTAGGTGTAAGCTGGTTCACCCTGGGTAGACTAGGCAAAGTGAACCGAGGCCTTTAGCTGTTGTAAACAAACCTCTTTCAATCTAATACTATCTTACCTGTTCATCCGGTGTTGGTTGCAGTGCTTCACCAAGTGACATGGCTATAGCTCGCATCATTTCCTCCTCTTCAGTTAGACCAGTACCAAAGTCCTAGAATGTAGGTAGGTGGTTGGATTTGATTAGAAATGCAAGGTCAATAACATATAATTTGTTTGAGGGAGGGGGGGGGGGGGGGGGGGGGGCATCTTTTACTTCAGATAATGAAAAAGAGATTCATCAAAACAACAGAGATGCCAGTCAGTACAACTAAAAAAACCTGAAATATTACATACAATAGCACTAAAACACCCTGAAACGAACTGAAAAAAATAAAAGAGCAGAAATTGACAGTGACAAAACCCCTGAAAACTGTCATCTCTGAAAATAGATTTACAATATACAACTTTGAGGGACAGGAATAGGATCACGGAAAGGCAGAAAATGCCAAAATTGTCAGATGTAAAATACAACATCTTTAGGCCACAAAAAAACAACCAAGAACCCTGTTTTCCGAGCAAATGGACCCCTCAGGTAGGGTTGTACAGTTTGGCTTTTCTTGGCAGGTGGGAGGATGTGAATGTTCAACTATTTTCAGAAACGAATCATATTTTTCGAGAAAATTTCAAAAAAAGGAAATTTTTAAGAATTTGTAAAAAATTCAATCCTCAAATTTGGAGGAAAAATGGGTTGATGGGTTTGAAAAACAGGTGTTTTTTGTTGCCTTATGGTCTTACTTGAGATATTCTTGGTGGATGAGTAAGAGCCCATTCTGCAGCTTGTTCTAGAGTACCAGTCTGTTGTAATGCCTCTATAGCATGCTCACGTGGGAATCCCATGTCCATTAACTACAAACGAAAACAAGACATCATATTCTCGGTAAACCTCATACACAAATGATCTCAAGTCTGTAAGTTATGATATTTTATGAATCGTCTTACTTTATAGTTGGTGTAAGTGAAGACAGATTGGTTATGTCATGAAATTTTGTTTCCTGTAAATCGCATCTCAATTATACACAAAGTTTTGCTTTAGGCCAAAAAAAAGCCCAAGGTCCGTCTCACATACATTAGGGGAAATAGCTATGCGAAAATGCCTTTTTTTGTTGTTGAAAAGATTGCTATGCTAAATGCGGAATTTCTTTTTTTATGGTGTTTTTGGCCCATTTCTTTTTCATCAGACAATTAAAGAAAAAAGCAGCTCAAAATTGGGCTCATCACGTAGGGTTAAGCAGCAAAAGTGACTCCACATAATTATGCACACATGGTATGACATAATTATGCACACACAGGGTATGTTTTTTTCTTCTTGGCCTTTAAAATGATAACATACACATGATGCCTGTTATGCCTTCCAGGGATGGTACAAATAAGAAGGGTACAATGTATGAAAATAGGAGGGAAATGTAGTATGTAGTTTTAAGACTTGACATATTGGTTCCAAGTATGAGTAAGATATTCATGAAATCACCCATTGCAAAGCTTTCAATAGGTGTTTTAATCTGTTCATGAATATCTCACTCATAGGTAACACCAACATATTGAATTTGTAAGATTTGATAGGTTTTCATTTTCTTAATAGTGGTTACGTAATTAATGGTTTTTAACCTATACCGGTTTAACCTATACCGGTTTAACCTATACCGGTTTATGAACAGTTACTAACCTGGGTTATTAACGATTACTAACCTGGGTTATATGTTCCTCATTTGGAACCGGTCTTGCAATCCGTTGGCTCAACAAGCCCGAGGACCCAAACAAAGCAGACTCTCCCGGGAACCGTGCTCCTCCGAGAACCGCCGATGCCGATATCGATGACGACCCTGCCGCCACCGCGGATGATCCTGCTCCTGATCCGGATGCTGTGTTCTCTGTGGCTTCAGACTTTTCCTTTTCCAGTTTTTCTTTCACTACGGATTCCCCGCGTAGGATGTGGCATAGGATAGCTAGGATGCTTTCTGACATACGATTGCCATACACAGCTAATGGCGTACATTCCCATAGGTTGAGGATGGCATTAAATGCAGCCTGTGTCAAATCAAGGGATTCAATATTATACTTCATCCGATTTCAGCCCAATTTTTTTATGTGGTGTTTAATATTCTACATGAAAATGCATCATAAATATATAGTAATATATTCCAAAATATGAGTTAATAAAATTGGTCCGGTGGTTTTTACTATAGTAACTGAAATTCAATTAAAATCTGCCCGTTTAATGTTCAGTCTACCACTTTTGTAGGTAATTTACCAGTTCTTCACTCATAGCATCTAAAGGGAAACATCCCTCAATCAAGCCTTAAATTCTGCATGGGTAATTAGAACAAAATGTGGCCTTCCTTTTGATAACAAAATCTCAATTTTGGAAAGTTAATTTATTCGGGTCACCCACTATCAGGTCATCTTCAGAATCTAACCATTTTAAATCAACATTTGTAACCATCTATTGCATACAATGTACCATCCACACATCTTATTACTTTAATACTAAGTGATGCACAAACAATCATAATTAAAAAGGTATTTATTCAATGTTAATCAATGAGGTTAGAAATTATAGCAAAGAGATTTGATCACAAATTGCCAATTTTTCAAATTTGTGTAACCAGCTATATGAATTTTGAATTCATGAGCTTTCATAATAAGCACCTGCTGGTCAGGCATATTTTTCGTTCAGTGCATTTCTAGATCAGTTCATCAGACCATCAATCACAGAGAAAGACTTAGTAATATGACAATATTAGCCACATACTAAGCCCGCTCTCAATTATGAATAAAGCATCATTTCTAGAAATAATAGCCTTTAACCTTCCCGACAAAATGTACACACTTTAGTATTGAAGATTTAGGGGGGGGGGGGGGGGTGGGGGGGGGAGTGTTAACCCCTTTTTATCAAGAGCTGTAACTTATGAACTATTAATGTGATGTATGTACAAGTTTACATGTTTGAAAATGAAATGAGTCGGAGAATCCCTTTTTGCTATCAAATTTCACTTAAAATTCACATTTTTAAAAAAATTGACCAAAATCATTTTTGTGGATCAACATTTTTCGGACTGTGTAAAAAAAAAAAAATCAGTTTTTGGTAAAAACTGCTGAAATTGCACCAGAATCATCTTAAGACACTTCTCTAGGATCTCCCAAGATACGAATAAAGAGTACAGTCAGACATGAATACAAAATGTGTGCTTCTCTTGATCAATTTTTTTAATGAAAACAGTTCCACATTTTGTTCTGGAATATAGAGTAGAACAGAGTATGTGATGAAAGTGTTGATAAATCGGATCTTTTTGAGGGTTTTAGATGTGTAAACAGTACCTTGTGTGTGTTGGGCGATTTTAAGTGGGGTGCCCCCTACCCCATCAATGCCAGTCAGTGAGATGAACAAATGCAAGAAAAATGATTTGTGTAATACATGAGTAAACTGTACTTTGTTCGTGTTGATAAGGAACTGTGCCAGACTGAGTGGTACAAATCCGGGTGAGTTGTTAGCCTTGGATGGTAGACAATGTGAAGACTCAAGGAGTGACCCCTCACCCCCTCAAAATGATTTGTGTATAAATATGTGAACTGTACTTTGTGTGTGTTGATAAGGAACTGTGCCAGACTGAGTGGTACAAATCCGGGCGAGTTGTTAGCCTTGGATGGTAGACAATGTGAAGACTCAAGGAGTGACCCCTCACCCCCTCAAAATGATTTGTGTATAAATATGTGAACTGTACTTTGTGTGTGTTGATAAGGAACTGTGCCGGACTGAATGGTACAAATCTGGGCGAGTTGTTAGCCTTGATAGTAGACTATGTGGAGACTCATGGACTGCCCCCCCCCCCCCATCAAAATGATTTGTGTATAAATATGTGAACTGTACCTTGTGTGTGTTGATAAGGAACTGTGCCGGACTGAATGGTACAAATCTGGGCGAGTTGTTAGCCTTGATAGTAGACTATGTGGAGACTCATGGACTGCCCCCCCCACCCCCATCAAAATGATTTGTGTATAAATATGTGAACTGTACCTTGTGTGTGTTGATAAGGAACTGTGCCGGACTGAATGGTACAAATCCGGGCGAGTTGTTAGCCTTGGATGGTAGACTATGTGGAGACTCATGGACTGCCCCCCCCCCCCCCCATCAAAATGATTTGTGTATAAATATGTGAACTGTACCTTGTGTGTGTTGATAAGGAACTGTGCCGGACTGAATGGTACAAAGCCGGGCGAGTTGTTAGCCTTGATAGTAGACTATGTGGAGACTCATGGACTGCCCCCCCCCATCAAAATGATTTGTGTATAAATATGTGAGCTGTACTTTGTGCGTGTTGATAAGGCAATGTGCCGGACTGAATGGTACAAATCCGGGCGAGTCATTAGCCTTGGATGGTAGACTATGTGGAGACTCAAGGACTGGTTCTACCCCTACCCCGCCCCCCCCCCCCCCCCCCCCCATCAAAATGATATTTGTGTATAAATATGTGAACTGTACCTTGTGTGTGTTGATAAGGAACTGTGCCGGACTGAATGGTACAAAGCCGGGCGAGTTGTTAGCCTTGGATGGTAGACTATGTGGAGACTCCAGGACGGCTTCAGGATTCACCATTTTCTCAACCAGTACAAGCCAAGCATCAAGGAATTCACCTGTACCCTCTATAAAGGAGAAATCAAAATACAGATTACATTAGACACATTTTGTGTGGCGCAATTGAAGCATACCTATTTAGGATGTTACAATATTATACACAAAGAGGAAAAATTGCAATTGCAATTTTTGAACTAATTCATTTCATTGGTTACTAGTACATCAAAATTAATATATCCGTATGGCTTTTAAATAAACACAAGCAGTATTTTAATTCTATATAAATATGTAGACTAAATTAGTATATGTAAATGATGTTAGCAACTTGATTGCCATAGTGCACAAGAGCACATTGATCTTGTCTAGCTTGAATCAGCTCTGTCATCTCATAGATATCAACCTCTTCACCAAAAGTCAAAATAGAAACACATTTCTAGATCAGTTCATCAGACCAATTGATCACTGAAAAGGGCAAATCAGATGACAAAAGTCAACTTTAATTAACCTGTTCTCAATTATGTTAAAACCATCACATCTAGAAACATGTGTGCAACCAATACATATCTATTTTTCACAGCTTACGAGATGACATATTCTCTATGTAAAGACAAATGTTCTAGAATACTGAAAAGTGGTTGTTTTTAGGGTCAGTCGGCCGTTTTTAGGGTCAGTCGGCCTTCTTCAGGTTTTTGCGTGGCCCGTTACCATTTCGGTGTTAAAATTGTCATTTATGTGTGTGCTTCATGCTAATTAGTTTGAATACTGCATCAATGTAAGCTTGAATAAGATCAATTTGTCACTTGCAAGAACGTTGCCCATATGCAAACAAGTGTTTTAGTCCTAATAAATCCCCTGTTCATTTTTCCCACTTTGTTCAATCTTACCTGGCAGTTCAGGATGTTGTAGCCCCTCTTTCATTGAGACTTTACCACCCATTGATAGAGCCCAGTCAAATGCTCTGTAAAAAGAAGTTAACAAATATATATTACATTATTTTATTTCAGATAAGATCCAATTGTCCCCGTGTTTTCTATTCCACAGAGGGGGAAACACAAGTCATATTCAAAAAGTGTCAGTGAAATTTCTCAAGAGGTTCTAAAAGATAGAAGCAAAACATAAATTAAATTGCACGTAGAACATACACAAATTTCCAGTAAGATAAATCATGTTTGGGGATGAAAACATTCTTGCTTAGGCCAACAACAAAAAAGAAGTAATGTTGTCCTCCACAGCTTTCAGAGAGGAGGGGCGGGCGGATTTTTTAAATTTAAATTTTCTTATACTAGTGGAAGCTCAAAGTTCAGCCAACAAGAAGTTGTAATCACTCTAAGAGTCGCACATATATGTTATAAACCCTTAATTTATTATTCAACGCCATTTAAACTGTTAAAAAAAAAATCTGAAAAAAAAAGACACAAAATCGGAGCTGCCCTAAATCTGACAAGCGGGCGGTCGAGGGCAACATTACCCTTTTTTTGTTGGCCTTTTCAAGAAACATCTCCTGCCTCAAAATGAAATATGGGCTTTCAGGCGACTAAAAAACCACCTCGTCTACGGGCAAACGAACTTCTCAGGTAGGGTTGGTCGGTCAGGCTTTTTTTATTACTACCACGCTGTCAACTTTTGAGAATTGCTGCAGAGTCAGAAATTTGAGGGGGGTGATGTCAGAGAATTAAAAACGGCGCAAGGAAATCGAGTGCTCCAAAACCAACAGAATGCTGTCGTGCCATTAATTTGGTTCATTTTTCAGATATTTAAAAACAAATTCAAACAAATTTTGAAAAATTGCAAAATAATTGCCCATACAACAGTTTTTGTTTGTTAGTGGCCTTATGCTAACATAAAGAAAACCACATAAAGAAAACCGGGGAAATTTGGTTACACACCTTGAAAGGGGAACAAACTTTTACAAACTGCAGCACAATTCTCTATTTCAGGAAAATGAAATTCAAATTGTTCTCCATTTTATAATACTACAAAAAACATTACTCACTCAAAGAGAGCCAAATGCCCACCCGAGGACACAAATTTCTGCAACATCAAATGGTATGGATTCTTTTTCTCATCAAATAACATCGGTGATGCAAAGCTGACTGCGCAGATATAGAAAGTCAACCTGTAATAAGTAGATGGTAAGAGAACAATTATTTAAACTGATAGTCAGTTGACAAGTAGAAAGTAAGTTTATGGCATGTACTATTGTACTTTTAGGTGCGTGATCCAGTTACAAGAGTGACATGATCACTTGGCTGGTGGAATAGACAATTGTATGATAAATGTTGACATATAGTTTGCCCGATTTTCCATCTAACCAATGTTGTATTGTACACTTAAGCATATTGCATACGCAGAGCTCTTAAAACAATGGAATGTATTAAAACCAGGGAAACAATTTTTCTAGATCAGTTCATCAGACCATCAATCAAAGAGAAGGACAAAGTTAAAGATGACAATAGCCACATAACTAGGTCATCTCTCAATTATGAATAAAGCATCATTTCTAGAAAAGAAATTGAATTTTAGAAGAACACATGTGGATAATATAATATGGAATTCCGGATGAGTATAACCACAAGGCAACAATGTCGGTCGGGCATTTTTGTGTGATTTTTTATTTCAAAATTTTTAACAATTTTTCGCAATTTCAAAAACGTTCAAAACTTGTGCGTAAAATTCTACTTTGGCATGGCATCACTGCACAGAGTTAGGCAAAAAAAAGTTTTGTTGCCCTCTAGTGGCAAAAATTTAAAATCGGGTCGGTCGGAAATCCTTTTTTTTCTTTTTTCTTTTTAAAAATTGTTTTTTCAAATTTTTTGTTTCAATTTGTTTTCTTTCTTTTTTTGGCTGAAAAATATATGGTTCATGTCAAGAAAAAATTGATATAGGCTCATATGTCAATTTAACTAATGTTTCTAGTGTGACAATAGTCTAAAAACATTTATCTAATGCTTACTTATTCATTTCAAGCAAGAAATAGTAACATTTAGACACTTTTAATAAAATTTAAATCTAAAATAAAAATAAAAATGTGACCCTAGTTTTTACGATTATAGGGTCGGTCGCTGAGGGCAACACAATTTATGATTTTTCTTGGTCTTAGATGAATGGCAGGGTAGCTCATAGATCTATCAATGCCTTTGCAGTGTTTCTAATTACATATGACATGTGCTGTACATGCCCTGTGCATGTGACAACATACCAATATCTGAAAGACTCACCTAAACTTTGGCAGTGGGCATGCAGGTGGCGGTGTCCACGATAAACTTGTGGCCAAGAGTTCCGTCAATGCCTTGGCAGTGTTCCTAGCGGCTTCCGACGGCACGGATAGATTGGGTTGAAGGTTGTGTCTGCTACGTTGCCTCACCGACGATCCCACGCACAACTTAACCAGCAGACCGAATAGCTCAGACAGCGCTTTACCTAACCTTGACGGCGCGTATAACACTGGCATGGCCTGTTTGAGCTGTTGCAGCATCTGTGGGCTAATCTTCGATTTACTCTTGCTGCTTTGACTGGCATCGCCTTTAACATCGTCAACTT
This sequence comes from Ophiura sarsii, assembly GCA_035610835.1. Lineage (NCBI taxonomy): Eukaryota > Metazoa > Echinodermata > Ophiuroidea > Amphilepidida > Ophiuridae > Ophiura > Ophiura sarsii. The sequence continues at coordinate 20,954,726 of CM069445.1, read as the reverse complement.
CCATCGGCGACAGTGCATCGCCCACGTCCATGAGTGTTGCCGATGTGATCAGATCAGAGTCACTAGCCGGCTGGTTTTCAGTTCTGCTAGTACTCGCACCTTCATCAATCTTGCCACTAGTGGCAGATTTACTAGATGTCTCATCCATAGGGGTTTCTTTAGGCAATAGTTTGTCCTTTTCTGCTTTGCCAAGTTCACATCCATCCGGGAGAGACCCGGGTGTAAAGAGAGCTAGTAATACAATGCTTTCCCATACCAATGATGTATACAGTTTGCTTAGTCCATGTAACACTAGCTGGCCCAGAGGAGAGCCCCATTGATTGATAGATATGGTACGAACATCACTCTGTAATGGATATAATAGTAGGAATAATTATTATAATTTTATTTTAATTAATTCTTGACAATGCCGCTTCATTAACAGCAAAATATATGTATGTCATGGTTAAAAAAAAGGGAAAGAATGGCTTAATTTCTGACCATTGAAAAGGTTTCTTTATCATGTCTAAAATAGGATCACCTCAATATAGAAACAACAAAATGATATACAAGTTTATTCACCACAGAATCTTTAAAATAATCAATCATAAAGATTAATAAATTATATGGAAGTGTGCTAGGGAATCATGCTCAATCCTTGTGGGGCTTTTACATGTACAATCTCCATTCTATGAATACGGTACACCACAAGAACTAATTTTCGAGCAATTCATTTTTTGAGCTTTGCCAATTTTGAACTGTTCTGCATGTTTCTAAATCCGCAATTTGTAGCTTCATCACATAGACCAATATGCAAACATAATTTTCATGGTAGCTGCTTTCAAGTGTGAAAAACGCGAAAATACACTACTAATTTCTACTTTTATAGTATTTGAACACAAAGTACAATGCTTCATGTTAAATTCATGAATACTCAACTGTATCTTGTATCAATATACAAAACTATTGAATTATTATAAAGGATTTTCTTAATTTACAAACCTAATATAACCCTAACCCCGGTTTAGGATTTTTGACCGGGATCACAATTTTCGAGGAAAAAACACCAACTAAAATCTCCGGGAACCTGCCGGGATTCGATCCTGGGACCCTCCGTTCTCGAGCCCCACCTTCCTAACACTAAGCCACGGCCCTCAGCTACACATTCGTGCAGTATACTGCACTCATTATATAGGCTCGGTTGACTACGTCATCGAAAACCGACGGCGCATGCGTTTGGAGAGGGACTTTGGATTAGCATTTTTTAGCACTCAGGGGGGTTAGGGTTAATAATAAACCCTACATATATGCACAATCTGTGTGACATAGGTATGGGTAAATGCCATTGCATGTAGTGAGGTTGTGGCTTGTGATGACTGAGTGACTTCATTAATTTGATAATATTTTGTAAAGATCTAATCAAGAAATGAACTCTCCTGACCAACTCTACAGACATGCACAAATTGTGTAACATATGCATGGGCCGATGCCATTGCGTGTTCGTGTAGTAGGGATGTGGCCTGTGACGACTGATTGGCTTCATATATTTGACAACATTTTGTTAAGATCTAATCCAGAAATGAACTCACCTGACCAACTCTACAGACATGCACAAATTGTGTAACATATGCATGGGCCGATGCCATTGCGTGTAATAGGGGTGTGGCCTGTAAGGACTGAGTTGGCTTCATATATTTGATGTTATTTTGTTAAGATCTATTCTAGAAATGAACTCCCCTGACCAACTCTACAGACATGCACAAATTGTGTAACATATGCATGGGCCGATGCCATTGCGTGTAGCAGGGGTGCGGCCTGTAAGGACTGAGTTGGCTTCATATATTTGATGTTATTTTGTTAAGATCTAATCCAGAAATGAACTCACCTGACCAACTCTACAGACATGCACAAATTGTGTAACATATGCATGGGCTGATGCCATTGCGTGTAGTAGGGGTGTGGCCTGTGACGACTGATTGGCTTCATACATTTGATAATATTTCCCTTCTAACCATATTGTATTGTACACTTTGGCATATTGCATAAGCAAAGCTCGTAAAAACATTGAAATGTATTAAAACCAGCGGAACAATTTTTCTAGATCAGTTCATCAGACCATCAATCAAAGAGAAGGACAAAGTATAGATGGCAATAGCCACATTAACGAAGTCATCTCTCAATTATGAATAAAGCATCATTTCTAGAAAAATGCAAATGCATATTTGAATTTTAGAAGAACACATGTGGATAATATATTGAATTCGAGATAAGCCTAACCATAAGGCAACAACGTCGGTCGGGCATTTTTGTGCAATTTTTTTATTCAAATAATATTTTGTAAAAATCTAATCCAGAAATGAACTCCCCTGACCAACTCTACAGACATGAACAAATTGTGTAACATATGCATGGGCCAATGCCATTGCGTGTAGCAGGGGTGCGGCCTGTGACAACTGATTGGCTTCATATATTTGATAATATTTCGTAAAGATCTATTCTAGAAATGAACTCACCTGACCAACTCTACAGACATGCACAAATTGTGTAACATATGCATGGGCCAATGCCATTGCGTGTAGTAGGGGTGTGGCCTGTGACAACTGATTGGCTTCATATATTTGATAATATTTCGTAAAGATCTATTCTAGAAATGAACTCACCTGACCAACTCTACAGACATGCACAAATTGTGTAACATATGCATGGGCCGATGCCATTGCGTGTAGTAGGGGTGTGGCCTGTGACGACTGAGGGGCTTCATTGATGTTGGGTGAATTCACTAACTCCTTGAGTAGAATGGAACCTCCCGGTTCATCCATTGGGTGATGTAAAGGTTCTAAGGATTCCAGGATGGCACGTAGACAGACTAAACCTTGCTTCAATACCTTGGGCTCATGGGCTAATGACTGTAATCAGACAAAAGGAATTCAAAAATTTAAAACATTTCAATCAATAACACTCAGTCAAGTTAAGGGTGACTGCAATCACAGAAAAAGGTGTTCGAACACTGACCCTTGTTTGCACCTTTTAATTACCATATAGTACGCATTTTTAGAGTTATGTGAAAATACCAATTTGCATCTGCTAACCTGAAAGCTCCCCTTTAATATACCCCTCTCCTCACCAATCAATGTTGCTAGGCCACGGGCTGATGTTTGGCAAGTTGGGCAACTCAACATTGATCAGGGGGGAAAGGGGGATGACTTTACATTAGGCCTACTAAGTGTTCGAACACTTTTTTCTAACATTGTGGGTGAATAGCATATAGTATTCAGATTTATATCTCTCATACATAAATTCCGGTGAGTAATTGCAATTTTTCACTTGTACTCTCATGGTGATGGTTATCATCACCATGCAGTGCACAAGTGCAAGACCGTGTGTTCATACTAAGAAGACCCACTGATTAAGTCATGGCAAAAGCTGCTGTTGTGTTGATGAAATGGAAAGTAAGTGTTATGGTTAATTTATAGAATTTATGTATCAATGATATAAAACAAACGTGCACTCGTGTCACTGATTTTAATACAGTGATGCCGATAGGGGGTTACTTTAAGGGCTTAGCCAGAGACATATCTACCCACAACAGATTGGTTCCAGGATGGGCAGAATTAAATGAATTAACAGATGTAATATTCTAAAAATAATTGTTGTACGTAAGAGTTAACTTAAAACTAATTCCGACTGACAAATCAAGGGTAAAACAGCACATAGGGGTTGCAAACAGGTTGATTTATGTTTTAATGTCAAATTCTGGACAGGCTATTCTGATAAATCAGACAGGCAGTTGCTGAGCTCTGGCTAAGACCCTAGACTTGCTTTAAGATTTTTACTATTTACAGTTATAATTCTCCAGACATACCAGAACTGATTTGCAGACACTAGCTACAGATTGACAAGCAGGACTTGATGGGAAATCTATAGGTAAGTTTGGCAGTCCTAGTACGCCCATCAATGGGGTCAATCCATCCTGGTTAACAAATTCTCTACAGTGATCATCCGTTGCATTGTTGCTTAGTATGGCTTCCACAAATTTCATCTGAAAAAGAAGATATAAGATTAAATAGTGTTGGTTACAAAATACTTGGTTGTTGTAAAAATATACATAAATATGCCACAAAACTCAATCAACCCTCTTGTTTGGGACGGCAATTAAACTAGTGTTAGTCTTAACACCTTCTAAGAGGCTATTAGTTGAACCATGTACAAAACAGATTTTTCAGAAACCTTTCCCAATTTTTAAGTCCATTTAAAGGATTATTGACCCAATACTAGGCATGTTTGTACTTATTTCAATACATTTCTCATGATAATTCCAAATATGGTAATGACATTCAATAATTTTGACATTTTTGAAACATTTTGTGCAATTTTGGAATGTCGTCTGCAGACGCCTGCCGCGTGGAAAGGGTTAACAGTCAGCTTAGGACAAGTTAAAACACCTCTCTACAGGCAGACTATAGATGCTTACTTTGTTACTTTGGGATTCCATTGGCTTTAAGGCAGCGTCACAATGCTATAGACATAATTCCACCAATGCGTGCATACAGCTGGCAGTACATACATGTACCGACAGCTTTCAAAACAACCACGCATCCTGATTGGTCAAACGTAAAATAACCACACCCATGCACGGATAGTTGATCGCACATATCATGCATTTGGATGTCGCCACGGGAACGAAATCAAGCTTGTGTGAAATGGCTTAAATTTCTCCATAGCATTATGACAGTGACTAATAGTAGCATATGTTTTTGCATTTTGTTTTTCATCCCATATTCTTAACAATGTCACTGCGACTAAGAATACTTTTCCTCAATGTATGTGAATCAATCCCATGAGTTAGACTTAACCCCCCCTGAGCACGATCTAACAGTGTTTCTGATTGGTTAAACACAAAATGCACTCATTTAACTCACCAATTCAAATACAACATCATTATCATCGTGGATGCAATTATTCTAACAAGGTCTCTGATTGGTGCAATAAATTAGGTATTCGTCTTTCTGACCAATAGGCATGTAGTCTTCAAGGGGTTAAACGAAAGCTTTGTTAGTCATAACAGAAGACGACCGCCTGATGTGGTGATATGATCAGGCAGTTTTGCTCCTCACATGACTTTGTTACTATCTGTGCCGTACACAAGGCCAGGTCTGTGGGTATCAGATCCTCTCCAAATTCAGACACAGTTGGATATAATTGTAAGTGTTATTTAAAGAAAAAATCTTGTCTCACTAGATTTTATTTTGCCGATATGCACTTACCACATTCAGTATGTAGTCCAACAATGGAACGGGAGTTTTCACTTCAGCTCCAGATTGCCTACAATCAGAATGGATCAATATTTTGAGTTAGTTTAGGATGCAATATGAGGATTGCTAGGATAGTATACATTGAAGTGGCCTTTATCCTTGTGATGTGGTGTGGAGAGGGGTGGGGCAGGGCAGTGTGGGGTGGGCGGGTGGATTGGGGCATGGTGGGGAAGGGCAGGGATGGATAGGAAAGGATGAGAATTATGAGGTAAAGTTTAGAGTTTGGTGGGGTTAGGTTGGGTAGGTACGGTCGGGTTGGGTGGTATAGGGGCCAGATTGAATGCAGTGAAGTAAAATGGGTGGGATGGAATGAGATGGAATGGGATTGGGTGCAGTGGGAACCGGTCTGTTGGAGTGGGGTGGGATAGAGAGAGGTGGAGTGGGGTGGGATGGACTACAATGTCCACATTGTTATACTTGTTATTGAGCTTCTGATCCTGCTTCTGCCTGTTTGACTGACAGTACTTGCTTCATAATTTTCATCTAGCTAGGGCAGGGTTGGGTGGGTTGAGATGCGTTTGGGGATGGTTATTTAGGTTTAGGTGTGGTGGACTACCATGTACCCAGTATCATGATACTTACTGTTGAGCTTCTGCTTCTGCCTTGGATGTACTCGTTTGACTAACAGTACTTGCTACCTCATCTTCATCTTCACCTTCATCATCACTAGATGTATTGTTATCATCTGCAGTATCTGTATTGCTACTACTGGTTGCACCGCTACCACCTGATGCAGGTCCACTCTTAGATTTAGAAGGTTGACGACTGCAGATATACTTCGGGTCCCGCCCTAGGATGTTGATTTCTTCAAGGAGCTACAAAGAAATAAATACATTTGAGATGATATGCTGTGCCAAAAAAAGTAAACCTTTAACAAAGCATGATAGACAATATCCATATCTAATCAAAGTAAACTGTTTCCAAACGTACAGTGCTAAGATCGGATTTCACTTTTTGGTTTATGCAGAATCATTGTGGTTGCAATTTTTCTTTGCTCCTTATCATCTTTTCTTCATTTTCAGATATAAATTTAAAACTGTCAAGCTCTATCAGGATTAGCTCTTTTCTTTATGACAACACTATTATTAGTAAAACATGCAGTATATCCCTTGTCATTAGAGAATTACCATTTTGGCTACCACTTGCATCGTGTTGTGTAAGTAGGTGATCAATACTTATTGTCATAGATAGAGCCTTGAAATAAACTGTCCCTTGTGCACAGAAAGAATAAGTGGCTCTGATAACAGAATTCTAGACACAGCCTTGAGAAAATGTATACACATACCTTGATGATTGCTTTCATAGCATCAGCCTTGAGTGATGGCTGATGTCTCATCAACTCATCCATGGCGCTACCTAAAGATGCAGCAGTATCACCTATTGGAGTTATAGAAATTAAATAGTAATTTATCACACAATTTTACAAGAACTCATTCAAATTCCTCCTTTACATGACTCCCGGTGTCAATGATAGAAAATTTAGTTTGCTTTTACTGTTTGGTAAGTATTCACACACACACACATAAAGTAAACCAAGTTTAGCATTATACCTGAGAGGAAATTTCAACACCAAGGATCTTTGTTTGGTGTCGACACACCTTATTCAACATTGTAATAGCTCATCGTACAGGAAAAGTATCAATAAAACATTAAGAATCCTATAAGCAGGCCTGGAAAAAATGTTAATTTCCTGGCAAGCTAACCCAAATTTCCCTCCAAAATGGAAAATTTCCCACTATTTCTTTAAATCGAAAGGCAGTATTTACCTCCAAATGCCCAATTTTCCAAGCCAGGAGCTTCCTATTTTGCTAATTTTTCCCAGGTCTGCCTATAAGATGATGGTAGATGAAACTTTTGGGATTTATTTCTTGGATAATAGTGCAATATATGTAACAGTGTCCCCTTTTGTTGGACTAACTAACCATCATTTAGATCTCGCTTGTAACAAATACTTTCTATTTTGCTTATGGGGGGACTTAAGGAAGTTTTTGATTTGATTTTTTGAATATTGTGAGTGCTGTAATTATTACTATTAATCAAATGTATATAAAAGTATACATTTTTGGAAAGGAAATGGATCAGAGAATCCAAATTTGGCGTCAATTTTGACCCAAAAAGTAGATTTTTTGAGAAAATCACAAAATTCACTTTTTTGACCCAAATTTTTTTGAACAAAGCTACCAAAAAATAATTTTCAGTAAAAAATGGCCAAATCACTTTATAATGATGTTAAGACACAAATGAAGGGACGATTTTTTTTTTTAAAAACCTAATCTAATATTTTTTTAAATTTTGACCAAAAAGTGCCAAAAAACGTGAAAAATTGGATTTTTAATTTTTTTTTACACTTTTTTGTCAAAATTTCAAAAAATATTGGATTAGATTTTAAAAAAAAAAATTCGTCCCTCCAGTAGTGTCTTAACATCATCAAGTGATTTAGGCATTTTTAACTCAAAATCATGTTTGTTAGCTTTGTTCAAAAAAATTGGGTCAAAAAAGTGATCCATTTCCTTTCCAAAAAGGTATACTTTTATATACAATTGAGTCATGGTTCAATAATTACAGCACCAACAAACTTCAACAAAAAACTTCCTTAAGTCCCCCTTAATTACCTATTGATCCAGTACCCCTCCGTCTTCTCATAGCTGGTAGATAGGTCGGTGAGAGAAGAACCTTGAAGAGTTTATCAAACGGTTTACACTGTACAAATGCCTGCAGGCCGCGAGCGTTGAGACACAGAGCACTGAATATGTTGGGAAGTGAACCCAATACCTCTTTTGTGGCTGGTACCTAAACACATCACAGATAAATAGAAAAACTTTAGTTATTGCGTAAGCTAAGGAATCTACATTGGCCAATGTGTCATCTTTACTGGTATACAGGCTACATAATCGCAGCCATTTTCTTAAACATTAACATATGGTAGACCCCTTGATTTGCAAGGGTTGCAGCAAAATTAAGAAATATTGTACTCTAACTCACAGGAATGCATCAAATCTCTGATAGAATGTACTTTTGCTATAGACCATTTCAAATCCGAAAATATACGACCACCCGAATGCTTCCGATTAGCCGAGTGATTTGACGCTCGGTTACATGACCTGTCAGCTCCTGATAGGTCATGGCCATGTGCCGGAGAAAAACAAACGTGTTTTCACCCGTCTGCCCGTGTGATAGATTGCGCTGGTGTTGCTGATAGATTGTATCCCTCACAAAGTTGATGTTGTGGCATTTCAGTAACAACAAAAGGTGAGATGAAAGAGATTTGGGATAATATTTTCACTTTTTACCGTCTGCTCGATACATTTGGAATTTGCCGGTCAACGCCTTTGTTGATAAAAAACCCAAAATAGTCTCGTTCCACGTTTTACTTCTCATGTGTGCACGCGTGTATGTAAACATAGTAAATCACTAGGCGGACAACCAACTAGGACAATGCTGTGAATGCGTTCAACTGTTGCGAAGAATGCGCACCGCACCTACTCCACGTGACCTTATTTCCGAAGATTTCCGATCTCAATTTGAAATGGTCTATTGGACACTTGTGACGCACAGCAGCCTAAGCGTTTATCCCATAATACTACAAAGTATATAACAGAAAGGTGATTTTCTTTTGTTCAGATCCAGCGAGGTAAACTATGAACGCTGCAGGAAAATGTTTGTTACCAAAAAACAGCCATATATAATGATATAGGTTGGTTGAGGAATTGAACCCTGGATTCCTGTGTGGGAGCGCTATAATTGGCCACTTTGCTACACTAGACTAACTGTTTTTGCATAGTCGTTGATAAAGATATATTTAGTATGGAGTTATTCAAGCATCACATTTCTTAAGCATTGCTGATCCCCCTACTTCGTTCAATATCAAAACAATGAAGCGATTAGCATTTTAAAAAATGGGAATTGTTCATTAAGACTCAAGCTTCTTGTGGGTACTGTTTAATCTATAATCGCTCCAGTATTATGTGCGCTAGGGCTGTGACAATTGAGCGCAAAATGTTGCAAGTTGTATGGTGGTTCCATGTTTAAAATGGTTACAGGCAAAAATGCTATGCGATGCAAGGCTGCTGTGCTTGTCACAAATGTATTGATTTTTAACAAATGTATTGAAAGACCCAATGTGTAACCCCTCTACTCACATCTTTTATAAGTAGAGCGTGCAACATGACGTCTGTCAGACCTGTGTCTTGAAGGGAGGACAGTAAAGACGGCTCCTGGAATACATACACAGTTACTAGTTCACAGGCTGAAATTACAAGAAAAACAATGAGTTATATAAACAAGTTGATCAGGTTAAATCTCGATCGATTTAATTTGTACTTGATGTGATTAAAATGTCCCGAACGTGGAAACGGGCCTCTTGAAATTGAAATCTATCCTTGAAATTCAGAAATTCACATAGGGCAGGCAAGGCCTTCAATCTCCAATGCTCTAGAACTTTGATTTCTGGCCCAAAGACTTGTTCATGTGAAAGCCTTCAGTTACAGTTAATCGCACAGCATTTACGCCCCGTCTTGAAAGTGGCTTTGGGTCTGCTTGCAAGCATAACATTAATTTTGTTACCATTACTATACCAATAAATCAAATTCCAAATCAGAAAGGAATAATATTTTTGGTACAAACTGTAGGAGATAGTAGTTACATAGTTGTATAATTTCTTCTTTCATCATTCACTGTCGAAAACATTCATTATTTTTATCAATCTATTTTACCCACAAAACAAGATTACAAGTTCTAAAAGGTTTAACTTCTTACTAATTTCTTAAAAATATCAACCATTATCAACAAATAAAACGGGATCCTGCTTTCGTTGACACAGTGCACATGTGTTCACACCTGACACATAACATCTATGGCTTATGAAATTTGTGCTGAAACGATGGAAACATTTCACAATGATTTGAAATTCAAAGCAATTCACACAAAAATGGTACCAGATTTGTCTTGTCAGCAGTGGTTACTTGTCAGTCATATACAGACAGACTTGTGTAACCACTGCATTTTATTATAGCACTAATTAAGAACCTGGAGCTACAAGTGTTCTCAAGGGCCTTCTGTAGTGCATATGTCATTTAATTTTAAAAAGGGGCACAAATTTGTTGACACAGTGCACGTTTGTAACTCATGGTTACTGGTTCAAGCCTGGGCCCACACATCTGTTCCCAATTATGATACAGCCATAGGCTTTGTGTTATGATCAATGGTTCGTGACAAAGTTAGCATGAGCCAGTTGACCTGGCCATGGTTATATCCTAACATGCACTACGTTAGTAAACTATTGACTCTGATTCACTTACCGAGTAGAAATAGTGATGGTCCGTAATACTCTGCATTGCTAATGACATGCTTCAAGGATCTTGGTAATGAGCCATCCATAACTGTAGTAAAGAATAATGAGAACATCATTGTAATAAAACAAAGCAATACAAAAAGCCTTGCTTAATCAATTTTGTGTGGTGAGACAGGATGCATCTTGAGTATTGTACTAGGATCAGAATGGGCACAGGTTAACACTTTCCATGCGGCGGGCGCCTGCAGACGACATTCCAAGTTTTCACAAAATGTTTCAAAAATGTCAAAGTTATTGACATTAATTACCATATTTAGATTCGCCATGAGAAATGCATTCACAGTACCAACATGCCTAGTATTGGTTCAGTAATCCTTGAGATAGACCTTGAAAGTTGGGAAAGGTTTCTGAAAAATCTGTTTTGTATTTGGCAAAACCAATAGCCTTGTGGAAAGTGTTAATATTTATTCCTTAGACCCAAAAGGCCAAGTGTTATGTATTTCTCTTTTATTTGTAGGCCATGCAAATGCGGATACTTTTACATGATAATCTACATTTGTTGATAAATTCAGGTATAAATGTGACTGATATATCATTGAGTGCTGACATCATATTTGTGAGCACACAAGAGGAAGTGAACCAGCCTATGGTTTGCTGTACGCACCACTATACCACCAATCTACCATTTCAAAGTGTAGACTAGCCGGCTTATTTGGATGCGAAAAAACTACAGGATTTTACACCCCTACAAAAGTGAATGTAATCAAAAGTACGAGTGGGAAACCCAGAATCAGGAGTGGTAACAATGACATTCGATTGATGATGACAGAGATTAATCTGAGCCTGTTCAGTTTTTCTATGTCTAATGGTGTCAAAAGGCACTATCATCTGCGAATTGTGAATCAGCTTTCTGACATTAAACCCCTCTTTTAAAGTGTTAACATGCTTCTTTCAATGAATCATCTCAATTACACCCCGAATCCTCACAAAATAAAACATTACGAGGTAATATATTTGCTTGAGTTCTCTCAAAACTATAGCGCAAACATGAAGATATAAATGATAAAATTGTGAAGACATTTCTGATCTGTAATTGAAGATTTTGCACTTGAAAATGATCCAAAAAACAAACGAAGTACACCTTTCAAACCAATTTGCAAAAATGCAAATCTATTGAAAGCTTTGTTAATAATTTTCTAGTGCAATATCTCAAATAAAAGGAAATTTCTTAATCATTTTGGTATTTAATATTTTTACATTGAAGCTACAATGTTGTAGTTATGATAAAATATATTACTTAGTTAATTACTTTTTTTGAGGGTTGTATTTTTGTACATACCATGCCGTATACTGTCTGAGAATGCTGGATCTGGAATGGCTTTCTTGAGGAAATTCAGCATGGACTTCAGTAAAGCTGCCCTTTGTGGAAAACATTGGATATCTATTCGAAAGACACAACAGAAACACATCAGAAATTTGACCCCAAGACTATCTTTATACATTGTGTGACATAAAATGCCCGTGTCATGGTTATCAATCAGTTAAAGGCTAAAAGACAACTATAGTCTAATTAATAATTGAACAAACAATTGCAGCAAAGCGTACTGCGTAATCAAATACAAGTAGCGTGTGCTGCGTAATGCATACACACGCGTTCTGTGTGCTACGTGAATCAGAAAATACGAAAAAGTCCCTGCCCTGCGCTAGAGCAACATCACTCCCGTAACTCTTAACTGCGCAAACACTAGTGGAAACCTGTTTGTTCAATAATTAATCAGACTATAAATTATGGTCTTTGAGACAAGGCTCCAGGCAATTGGTTCTTTTCCCCCCTATCAGAGCTTGCATGACCCTTGTTTTCAACATTAAAACTGTCATGTTTTAACACTAAAACGGTTAGAAATGTGACTGTCACTGTAAAATTTCTAACACTTGACCATCTTCAATATTATATGTCGACCATCTTTAAGGCAGTGGCTTTACTACCACCATTTTACTATCTGTAGCTAAACCTTACAAGTCCTGACAGCACTTGATCAGCATTAGCTAAACTTGGTCCAAAGAGATTAAAACCTGATTATCAAAAACTCAACTTGGCATTAAACCTGGTCTAAAGAGAGTAAACCTGATTAGTAAACTTAACCTAGCACTATATAACTACCTAAACCTTGTCAGCAGTGGTTAACTCTGGCTATAAAGACTTCTCAGTCATGCATAGACAGACTTGTAAACTACTGCATTTTATTATAGCACTAATTAGAAACCTGGAGCTACAAAGAAATGTTCTCAAGGGTCTTCAGTAGTGCACATGTAATATGGTTTCATAATTTTGTGGTTTAATATTAAAAAGGCAGTGCCTTCACTACCACAGCCAAATGAAAAAAGACCTGAAAAAACCCAGCGGAAATAACGAATGCAACGTGGGTTATGGGGCAGATTGTCAAAAAGGCAAATGCATAAAGCAAGATTCCGTTCTTTAACATCCCCATTTTATCGACAATTTTTTAATGTGGCAACATCCAATAACTTGTTTCCATGACAATCTATAATTTGATACACAACGGGGTTGACTAGGTAACTCAACCACTAGACTAGCGAGGGGTGAACTGGCCAAGACATGATTTCAATCCCTCTTATTATTACAGAATAAAGCAATACTACTATTATGACCAGTACACACAATATTATTTATAGAGCTGCAACACACATGATCGTCAACCCCCGAGTTGACAGTCATGTTGGTATTTCCATTATTTTTTTGGTATATATCATAAAATATGGGAATAAACTTACTGTCTGTTTTCTTCTTCTTGTCTTTGTTAGCCTCCTCACCACCATCATCTTCCTCATCTATCACGGGTTCCCGAGAGTTGGACGGTCCAGCCTCGTCCGTATCCATGGCGATGGCATCGTCCGAGTAATGAGACGGTGACATGGAACCCTCCCTACTGCTGATGGCAGGACGCAGGACAAAGGGGACTTCTTGACGGCATATGCACACTTCGTGCTGCGATAGATGAATAGTTTTGATGCATTAGAATTAGTTACAAAAATTGAAATTCAAAGCAATCCACACAAAAATGGTACCAGATTTTGTTTCTTGTCAGCAGTGGCTACCTCTAACCATACACACCTTTCAGTATATATGGACAGACTTGTAACCACTGCATTTTATTATAGCACTAATTAAGAACCTGGAGCTACAAGTGTTCTCAAGGGCCTTCTGTAGTGCATATATGTCACTTAATTTTAAAAGACGATGTAGTTGATATTATTACATCTGATATATTCATGAAGTTGTCATGCTAAGGCCAAACAAAGAAGAAAGTCTGCCTCAGAAACATTTTGCTAATAAGCTAAGTGGGGTTTTTTTGCTATTTTTTGTTGTTGTTGCTAATCCAAGCTTACAGAGAACTTTTTTTAACCTTTTTTTTTAAATATAAAAAAAATCCAAAAAAAAATCCAACAAATGAAAAAAAAAAAAAAAAATTTTTTTAGCCCTCAGCGCATAGACCTACGCACCGTAGCTCATTTCACATACCAATGCGGGCAGGCTTCTGAGACAGACCTTCTTCTTTGTTTGGCCTAAATGATTTGCTAATTTAATTTGTACAGGCAAACAAACTTCTCATGTAGGGCTGGTCGGTTGGGCATGTTTTGTTCTCCCTTTTTTTTGATTTTTTTCCCTAAAAAATTAGGGAAATGTGGTGCAAAGTCAGAAATTTAAGGGTGGTGAAGCCATTGAGACAGAAACTTGAAAGCAGGGCCAGAGAGGGGTTGGTGAAGTGGCGTCCCCCATACCGGCGCACAAGGAATTGAGCTCAATAACCAACCAACAGTACACAGTTGAGAAATTATTTTGCACAAGAAATTGTCTTTCGGGTCATAGGGCCCATATATCCAGTATCTAAGGAATAGAATTTTGTTAATGTATTAAAGGAGCACTTCTTGCATCTCACACACATTTCCCCTCTTAAGTAGTATTTGTATAATATTCAATGGGCAAACCCAGATATTCAAGTTTGGGATAAGGAAGTGAAGAAAAAAAATGATTTCTTAATCAAATCTTCTAACCATGTTACTGTAGTAACTGGACCTTACCTCTAGTCTGTTTACAAATGTTGATAATCCTTGGTGTGTCTGAAATGCGGCCATATCCAAATTGGTGATTAGATCAACTACTCGAACAGCTCTGGTCACAAACTGAAAATAAACAAGCCATAAATATTATATATGGTATATATCATATAAAACGCAAGACATTTTCAATGTTAAAATTGCTCTAGTAATCATGAAAGGTGAATATTTAGACAAATTATTTCATGAAAATATCAATTAGAAACATGCTTGAGATTATCCGGCCATAAATGAACCGGCCAAAATGGGATCAAGTTGGAATGCCACACTCACATTTCAATGAACGGTATTTATGAATTTGTTTACATTTTAATTGAACCTACTGCTCATCAGCACTACAAATCACTACAGCCGCTCCATATTGGAAGCCCCAACTTTCTCGGTATCAATCTCATGGCGCAATCAAGAAAGGCTATATATTATGTACTCCAAAAACTTAGTAGAGCGTCCCCTGTGGCGCAAGCACATATTGACCGAGACTCCCACGTGAAACAATCGGGCTTTGATTCTGATGCTAGCAGATCTGTCCCCTTTATTTACTTCCAAAACCACACACAGGGAGTTACATGTGAACATGACCAACTGGGGTGAAACAAACCCGGTAGCCCTAAAAATGACAAATCAGTCTATATGAAACTGAGACTGAACTCTCATCTATAATCAGTCAATTTTTCAAGAAAAGAATAAAAAACAGTGCATATCCAATGGCGAATATGAATATGAAAGAAGCTAGGTTGGTGAAACAATGCTGTAAATTAACTTTCAATCACAATTGAAAAGTACAATAGATAACAGCTTCACCTGCAATACACTTGTAATTTTTTTTTTTTTAAACGAGTATGCCACTTACTGTTGTGTGTATTTGTTCATCTTCACCGGGCCATTTGATGACTTTTAACAGAGACTCCATCATACCACTTGATACAAGGGCTTCACCACCTGTTGACAATAATCAATGTTTGAATATATAAAGTGTAACAGAATCTTTGGACCTGTTTTCCTCTGATATTGCACACTTTGCTAAAGAATATAATACTGTCCTTGTTCAATAAGGTTGAGATACTTCACCATGAATATAACAAAAAATAACAAGGGTTAAGGGTTAAACGAGTTTACCGTCAGATGGATGATGTTACGGGTTAAAGCAATATTATGTGATCTTTTTCAAATTTTATACATATTTTTCTCTCTTATAATGAAGTTTGACTATCAGGAAAGATTTTCCTGAACTCATAAATCTATTTTGACGTGTATTTTCCGTTAAAAAAACATCACAACACATTACTAAATCATAATGGAAATC
Organism: Ophiura sarsii; assembly: GCA_035610835.1. NCBI lineage: Eukaryota > Metazoa > Echinodermata > Ophiuroidea > Amphilepidida > Ophiuridae > Ophiura > Ophiura sarsii. Next base: position 20,938,705 of record CM069445.1, on the reverse strand, counting down.
TGCTTCCAATTTAAGGAATTGTTCAACATATTTGTTTTATCATAAAGCATTCCATAAAGGTGTGTTCACTTGTGTACAGTTGCGGTTGTGACCATGGAATTCTATTTACGAGCAAAAAAATCACTCAAGAAAATATACTGTCCTGGTACCAGGACAACTTATTTCAAAATCTGATTTTAAAATAATTAGGAGAGATATTTCTCTGTAACATACAAGATATTTTAGTTTCATGGTTTTAAATGTTATTTGAAGAAAAAGAAAAAAAAGCATTTCAAGGAAAAAATCATGATAGAGGGCATCCCGTGGAAGAGATCAAATAATATGCCTTTAACCCAAACTCTACCCCCCACTTTTTTCAGAATTTTTTTCTTCAACATGGAAAATCTACCAAAATATCCCCCTGATTCCCCTAGGATTTGATCCAGGGACCTCTCGCACCAGAGACGAAGAATTCCCCACTACACCACGGCTGTCAAGGCTAGTTTGCGCAGTGTATTGCGCGAACTATATGGGCTTTTTGTCCATTTTTTTCCATCCAAAAACTTCCACGCCGGGTGGTACCAACGTGCCTAGTCGTGGTATATTGTGGTGTAGGGTTAGGGTTATGGCTTTCATCAGAGAAGTGGCTGTTTAAACCTTTCTACTTGATATGGATTGCCATTGTGAAGCCTTTCTAAAAATAAATAAATAAAACTATGTTTCATATTCTAATCATACATTTTACTTTGGGCAATTCCTTGGTTATAAAGTGAATATTTTGATTCTTCACAGTTACCTCTAAAAACTGATGCGCAGGCATTATTCTTCAAATCGTTTTTATAGAATTATATTACAATGTTACTATTTTAGTTAAAATATTTTCTGTAAGCAACTATAGTTAGATTAATAATTGAACGAACATCACGAATGCAGTACAAAGATCCCGAAATTATCACGCTTATGGTTGTGCGCGCTTCACACAATATACGCAATACGCTGCTTCAATATGTTCGTTCAAATATTAATTTAACTATAGTTTTATTTATTTTACCGGTTTCATAGCTTGCAAGATGGTAGAGAAATGAAAACAGGGCAGTTGCTAACGGGTGGGGAAATGCTGCAACAGCAGGATCTGAAAACAAAAAGGTAATAATGCAGGGTCAGTAAATTATACATTAAAGCAAATATGAACGATTCTCAAAACCTTTGAAAACTACAGGCCGATTGGTCAGAAAAATAGATACATCATTTGTTGCACCAATGAGAGACATTGTTAGAATAAGTGTACCCCTGGTTAAGGACAAAGTGAAATATTTTAGAAGCAGTATTATGATTGGTTATTCAAATGAGTATATCTTGAAATTAACCAATCATAAACACTGTTAGATAGGCAGGTAGTACTCGGGGGTTTAACATTCCACTCAAAACATTCAAATACATAAAGTAGTATGAGTTTTTTCTTGTCAGCCTTGGTTAACTCTGGCCATACACACCTTTCAGTCATGTATGGACAGACTTGTAACCACTGCATTTTATTATAGCACTTATTAAGAACCTGGAGCTACAAGTGTTCTCAAGGGCCTTCTGTAGTGCATGTGTCACTTTACTTAAAAAAATGGCACAAATTATTTGACACAGTGCATGTTAGTAACTCATGGTTACTGTGTTATGATCAATGTGATCAGTGGTTTGTGACAAAATTAAAGTGAGCGAGTTGACCTGGTAATGGAGCAAATATGACTGATTCTTAAAACCTTTGAAAACTACCGGCCGATTGGTCAGAAAAATAGATAACTAATTTGTTGCTCCAATGAGAGAGATTGTTATAATTAGTGTATCCCTGGTTAAGGACTGAGTGAAATGTTTTAGAAGCAGTATTTCGATTGGTTATTCAAATGAGTATATCTGGAAACTAACCGATCATAAACACGGTTAGATAGGCAGGGTCACATTCCACTCTCAAATCCATACCATAGATACTACTGGCATTTTTAACACTTCCTAAAAAAATTCGAAAATTCAATTTTCTGAAATTGAGAAAATCTATAAAAAAAATTTTACAAAAATCCAAACACTTTCTGAAGATTGACATCACCGTCTTCCTAAATGCTTTAAAAGCAGTAAAATCTAGCCCATTCCATCCCATTATATTACACAATCATTTCACTGGCAAGATAACAGCAATGTATAGGCTTACTTACCGATCATTGTTTGTATACACTGCCTAACTAAGACAGGTAGAAACCCATGGTAGGACGAGGCACCTGTTGCATCTATGATGCTGACCAATCTGAAATCAAATACACAATGAAAAAGAAAGGGTTAGTTACAGTTTGATCACCTCCTTACAGAAACAAATGACTACCAAAGGATACTGGCGCGCATGAAGGCAACAAGCGCACCGTGCATCATACGCCTTACGCGTGCATGCAGCCCAAACCGTGTGTGTGGCCATAATTGCCTGCACATACTCTTGGATTACTTTTGCGAACATAGAGATAAAACCGAATATTTCTTGCCAATTTACCGAATATTTCTCGCCAATTCGGAACTGATAAAAGTATATAGTAACACGATCTGCCAAAAAAGGTTTTAATCAGAATAATCAGAAAGGCTTTCACAACAGGAATCCAAACCTTTCTATTTGTAAGGTTAGTTAGTTAAGTGTTGGCAGCACTTGATCAGTAGTAGCTTAACCTGGTTGAAAGTGATTAAACCTGATTAGTAAACTTAACCTAGCCATGGCTTTCGTCAACTAGCTATTAAACCGTGTCAGCAGTGGTCCACTCTGGCCATAAACACCTTTCAATGATGTATGGGCAGACTTATAACTACTGCATTTTATTATAGCACTAATTAGAATCCTGGAGCTACAGAGTAATGTTCTCCAGGGTCTTCAGTAGTGCATGTGTGGTAAGGGTGGCACAAAGTTGTTTCTTCACCAGGAGCAAGGTTTTGAGCTTAACTTTTCCATCTATACTTACAGGTTTGATAAAAATCTGTTTGTGGCATTTTACGCTAAAATTGTCAAATTTTGTTTAATTTATTAAGAAAATGTGCGCGAAGCCTTTTTATGCTAAAATTGTCGATTTATAATTTTAACTAAATAGATTTTTTTGGGGGGGGGGGGGGGTGGGGGCACAAAAATATCTTTTGGGGAAATGCCCCCCCCCCATACTTGCCCCTGTAGCGTCGCCACTGGGGGAAAGCAATAAAACAATAAACACATTAGTATACTTGCAACCACAGCTCATAACCCTAAGTTGCATTTTTTTCTCTTCATCTTTTTTCACCCTTTTCCCCAATACTTTTTCTTTTTCCACTTGGCATTATTTCCCCAATTATGCTAATTATTTCCCGGGTGCTCCCGCACGTTGTGCAACCCTGTGTGTGGTTTTACTTTCGCAATTTTGTGTTTTAAATGGGAGTTTGGCATCACAATTTGGTAAACTGAAGACTGTTATAATTAAGTATTCCCTCCAAAAATTCCCTTAAATGAGCAAATTTGGAATGTTTTATTAGAAAAGAGACACACACAAAACAGACAAAAGAAACCTGACAAAAAGGCAAATTACGAGATAAAAATTGGCATTTTAGAAATAAAACTTTCTGGTATTGATTGAACAGGAAAAAACAGAAGAAATGGCAAACTAAGAAACAAAATTGGCCGTAATTTAAAAAAAGAGCAACCTATGATGGTTTTAGTTTAACTTAGCAAAACTTACTTTGGGTTTCTATCCAGATGAATGATAGATGTTAATGTTCTTAATGATGCCGCTTTGATGTCCTGTACAATAAAAATGATAAAAAACAAACACATTTTTGTAGAAAACAGAAAAATCACTTAATTATCATTGATAGGGATACAACTCTGGGTACTATGAAAGGAAAATGTGGCAGACAACAGCTTTGTTGGACTGTTGGCATCAAGGAAGCAACCGGTCTAAATCTCTGTGTATCACATGTCACAAGATGGACAACAGTGGCGCTTTCCATCATCAATATTTTGAAACTGATTGAACTATGTGTGACCTGTATCTCTTGGGGTCTTTTATCCAATGTCTGATTAACATCATCAAAACATGCAAAAATCAAGCTTAAGGGCAGTGTCAACCCGGCACTTGTTTCAAAAATTGAATTTCATATTTCTCTATTATTTTATACTTTTATATGAATTCTATCATTACCATCATAAGTTACTAATCGGAAGCTATTATTTCTCGTTCTTTTGGGTGATTTTAAATTGTTGTTTTGGTAAGTTTGAGTCAGGAAAAGGCGCATAGTTATTTGGCGGGAATTTAAGCGGAGTTCCGCGCTTTTCAAATGCTGCGACAGCTGTTCGATCATTGCATTGCGCGCTGAAACTTCCCGCGCGTAATACTAGACGCGCCGCTTAATATCCGCGACGTAGACGCGAAAAACAAAAGAGCGCAAAACAATGTCTAAAATGTAAACAAAGGCCAATCTTACGATCATTTAAATTTCAGTTTTCTTCCAATTTCTTCACATTGTGACAATATAAATTGAATCTGATAGTTTATTATGATTGTTCATAATAGTATACTCGCTTTTTAGGTCACACGCCCGTGTGTTCCGTGAACATTTAGCTTTAAATGGTTGAAAATGTCAATATTTTTACTAAATCGATGTTTTCTAGAAGTTCAAATTTGAAGGAATTTTACGAATTTTCAGACAACATAACTAAAAATATATCAAACTATCAGGTAAGCTTTTACTACCATTGTGTAGAGGACTTTCAGCGCTAGGAGGCAATTTTTTATTTTTTCGATTATGGATTTTAAACTCGAGATATGCATCCATTTCTCGCGAAATGTACGCAAAAAAACACGACTTTTACACTTTTCCGATGTTTTTAGCAATATTTCCAAAACCAAGCTTTATTTTGGAAAAAGAAAAAATTGCCTCCTAGACAAAATTGTTTTGTTTACAAAAACGTATATTAGAACAAATTACCATTTTTTATTTTCTAGTTATGCTGTCTGAAAAATTTTGGGTAAAAAAATGGCTTTTTGGTTCATTTCTCAAAATTTAGTTTATTTGGTATCACATTGATATCACCATCGGCTTCCTTATCAAATTTCCTTTCTAAAAATGTATACTTTTATGTACTTTTATTCAATATTCTCAAACTTAGAAGCAAAAGTTGATCATCAAAATAATAGGGTTGACACTTCCCTTAAATTGGTACCTCATAATTGAAATTTAGCCTTAAGAATCAGGATATATGATGAAATTAGTATTGCCTTTTCATTTTTCAAGACATTTTACTTCATATCTAGAAACTAGAAAAACCAACAAGATGCATGTTTTGATGTGGTGGGTCACATATCGATTATCGAGGGCTCATAAACACAAGGCCTCATCTCCATTTTTTCAAAAATAAGATTTTGGTATCAAAATTTTCAGAAAGAAATTCTCTTTCCAGTAACACTAGCCTTATCTCCATAACACAACCCCTTTCAAAGTTATAGCCAGTATCACAAGGCCTCATCTCCTTCTCCCCAAGGCGTTTTAAATCTTCAATAGTCTTTTTCATTATTTTTGAGAAATTTTATTTACTAGGATCTCAAATTAGTCAAGATGTATCACACTTTGTGTGTGAACTTTTCATATAATGTGCGTCTTCCCTATTCTCAATTATCAACAATTGGAATGTAGACATTAGTTTATAGAGAAGACAAATTTCTGTAGCACTACGATGAAACCATATGCCAATAATGATAGGCACACAGACACTTTGCAGTGCAGAAGATCAAATAAATAAAATCCAAGCTTAAATTGGTACCTCATAATTGAAATTTAACCTCAAGAATCAGGAAATATGATGAAATCAGTATTGCCTTTTAATTTTTCAAGACATTTTACTTCATATCTAGAAACTAGAAAAACTAGAAAACTAGAAAAACCAACAAGATGTATGTTTTGATGTGGTGGGTCACATATCGATATCGAGGGCTCATAAACACAAGGCCTCATCTCCATTTTTTCAAAAATTAGATTTTGGTATCAAAATGTTAAGAAAGAAATTCTCTTTCCAGTAACACTAGCCTTATCTCCATAACACAACCCCTTTCAAAGATATATCCAGTATCACAAGGCCTCATCCCCTTCTCCCCAATATGATTAAAAATCTTCAATAGTCATTTTCTCAAAATGGTCAAAATGGAGAAGGCCTTGTGTTTCTGAACCCTCGATAAGTCATTTGGAGTATTGTGAACATATCACAGAAGTCTGAACATCCACAATTTGGTGTGTGTCCATGGTTGTGAGACACTTACAGTTCTCTTAGATAGACGGGAGGAACAATATAAATGATGGGAAATCAATCATTGTTTAAAGATGACTGACAAACTAATAAACAAATTTTGGTTTATCCTTAGTGTAAGACAGCACAGAATAAACCTAGCACAAAATCCTCTATTGACAGATTAAAAGATTATACATCTTTATTGCGTAATAAGGTCTTTACACTAGTCAATTTAATGAATGTCTTACACCAAGGATATACCCAAATGTCCTTTGAATTCTTGAACAAATTGAGGTATGCGGATATATTGCACAGACTTACCACTAGCACACTATCTTGCAGCTGCAGTACATCAACCAGTTCTTCTATAAGGCCATTGTACAGTAACGAGTTGGACACTTCTTGGATTGCACTTGAATAAACTGAAATAATTACAAGCATTTATTATGATGAACCATTAATCAATCTAATTTGTCAAAAGATGAATAAAGATTTGTTCACAATTATACTTCACAGATTGAAAATGTGTACAATCATACTGGACTGATGTAGCTTGTGAGTTCGTAACAATCGTCGCAAACTATCGTAAAACCACTTAATTTCGTGAATTTTGCGAGGGATGGAGATTCGCAAAATGAAATAACCGCGAAACTAACAATTTTGCATTAAAAGTATAAGTAAAATACCCACTAAAATAGCAGTCATTTTCAATTCGCGAAATTATAGTATTTTACAGTATTAGGCTATATTAAAAAAATCTTTTGTCTCAAAGCTCTTCAGTTTTTCAAAACCTAATGCGATATGCGGGGTTTTTTAAGGTTTTTTGTAAAAGTGACCTTTTGTATTTAAAATGATGTAATCAATAAAAATCTGAAGAAAAAAAATCGGTGACATTTTGGGATTTGTTTTTTGGAAGAAAAAAAAGAAGATTTTTTAAGATTTTTGTTTTTCTAATGCGCATCAATAAACTAACGCGCGCGGGAGATTTGAGACAAATGATTTTTTTTATAAATTTAGCCTTATATATAAAGATGTGTTTGTTAATTTTCAAGGTGGTCACATGACATACTTTTAAGTGAACATTAAGACTCGGCCTACCTTTCGACCAGGTGTATATGAAGAATAGACCTGGTCTAACTTCTTTTGTGCATATGCACCTAAAAGTTTTGGCAGCACTTGATCAGTAGTAGCTTAACCCGGTTGAAAGTGATTAAACCCGATTAGTAAGCTTAACCTAGCCATGGCTTTCGTCAACTAGCTATTAATAATAATAATAATAATCAGTATTTATATAGCGCCTTTTCCAAATGGCTCAAAGCGCTGTGATTTTGCTGCTGGTGAATCATCAGAATCATGTCGCATCAACTAGGGTGCTGCCAATTTCTAGCGCAAACCTATCCGCAGTTAGATTGTATTAAACCGTGTCAGCAGTGGTCCACTCTGGCCATAAACACCTTTCAATGATGTATGGGCAGACTTTAAACTACTGCATTTTATTATAGCACTAATTAGAATCCTGGAGCTACAGAGTAATGTTCTCCAGGGTCTTCAGTAGTGCATGTGTGATATTACTTTCGCAATTTTTTGGTTTAAAATAAATGGGAGTTTGGCGTCACAAGTTGGTCTACTTATTTGAAAATCTTTTGTCTCAAAGCTCTTCAGTTTTTCAAAACCTAATACGGTATGCGGGTTTTTTTAAGGTTTTTTGTAAAAGTGACCTTTTGTATTTAAAATGATGTAATCAATGAAAATCTGAAGAAAAAAATCGGTGACATTTTGGGATTTTTTTTTTGAAAAAAAGAAGAAGAAAAAGAAGATTTTTTAAGATTTTTGTTTTTCTAATGCGCATCAATAAACTAACGCGCGCGGGGGAGCTTTGAGAGAAATGATTTTTTTAAAAATTAAGCCTTATATATAAAGATGCGTTTGTTAATTTTCAAGGTGGTCACATGACATACTTTTAAGTGGTCACATGACAACAGATTTGAGATGGCAGATAGAATGCAGTAGATATCTTGATGAGGGTGTCTTTGTGACCTAGCAAGTTACATCACCAATGGCTTGATGCAAAAGGTGAATGGTCGTCTTGTCTAAAACAGACAGGACTTAGCTTAAGCCTCTACACATTTTAATCTCTGCTCAGGGTGGAAAAAAGCAGTGAGCTAAACATATATGGGTAAACAGCAAAGTTAGTATTGAATTCAGTTTAGGGACCGTTCATTATTTATGGTGGAGGGCGGGTTGGGACAAATTCGAGACTCGTATGTTAAAATTACCTAACCCCCCTACAGCTGAAACTGAAAATTACATGACCCCCCTGCTAATCAGTAGGTTTTTACACAACCCCCCCCCCCCTCCCGAAAAAAATCAACTTGTCACATTTAAGGGGCTGTCTTTACCTTTGGAATTTTGTTCATGATACGTTGGCAAATTTTGTTTGTGCCCTATCTAAACGGCCAATAATTTTATGATGCCCCTTCTTTTTATTGTGAAAAAATAAGTAATTGCGAGCGTATATAGCGAGTTGGAATTTTTTTCTTCATATTTATACATTTTGGGTGGTTTTGTGAGTCTTTTTATAACCCGAACAAGTTAGAATATTCTGAGCAGAAACGTATATTAATCCAGTGAAACGTTCTACTTTTGTGAGCATTGGTGCAAAGCAGAGATGAGGTGAAAAGCATGCAATAAATCACATTTTTAAATCATGAAATTGGATTTTGTAACATTATACACCCTGTGGCTCTAATGTCTCGACCGTTGATGATTATATAGATGTTTTTCCACCATATCGTCGATTTGCTGTCCAGAAGTCGTCTCATAGTAAAAGTTTTTGAAGGCGATATGTTTTAAGAAAATATGCGCGAAGCGCAGAAAAAAATGGCATTTACATTCCAAAATAGCCTCTAAAATCACTCCAATCACCACCATCTTTATAGTTTAAACAAATTTACACAACCCCCCCTGTTCAAGAATAAAAAGTTACATAACCCCCCTATTTCAACATATGAAAGTTACATGACCCCCCCCCACCATAGTTTACCCCCCCCCCCCCACCCCCCTCCACCATAAATAATGAACGATCCCTTATGGGTATTGGCCGTTTACTTACCTAAAACGGACAGGGCTTGTAGCCTAGCTTGAACACACTGTAATCTTTTCTCATGATGGGAGAAGCAGTGAGCTAATCGTATGTGGGTAAACAGTAGAGTCTGTTGCAAAATAAATACAAAATATTCACATAAATTATCCATAAATGACTGTTGCCAACACAAGTCAGAGAGAGGCTAGTTGAACGACCCCATCAACTTTTAGAAATTTTATTGATACATTGCGTAAGCCTAAATAAATCATGGGTGGATTTGTGTTTAAAGTTCGAGTCAGGTCTGTCATGACAGAAAGCAGTTAGCGCCCTCAATTTGCCGGAATGTTGCAAAAATATTATGGATTTCACTTACACTCGGGCCAAATTACTTGTGACTCGACTTGACTTGTGACAGGACCAAATAAATTGTGATTTTGACTTGTGACTTAACCTTAACCTCAACTTGACCTTGCCGTGACTCTAGTCAACTAGCTAAACCTTGTCAGCAGTGGTCCACTCCGACCATAAACACCTTTCAGTCATGTATGGGCAGACTTGTAACCACTGCATTTTATTATAGCACTAACTAGAAACCTGGAGCTACAGAGTAATGTTCTCCAGGGTCTTCAGTAGTGCAAATTGTACATCCGCAGCAAAAGGGTGCTGTTGTCTCTCGGAAAAGTTGAGATCGAAATACCAACAAAAACAAAGCTTTTTGAATGCTTCAAAATGATGACCTTTATGTGGTTAAGATCGGATACTGCTTTCTAATTTTATAAAGAAACATTCCTGTAAAACTGTTTTTATTTTCTTTGTTTTTCCATGCCTAATTCCATTTAATATCTCAAAATGCATTTTACCGACAACTGCGCCATTTTGCAGCGACAGTACATATGCGATGTGGCGTCATAATGTTTTGGTTTAAATTGGAAGTTTGGCTTCACAATTAGATCTACCTATCCATTTTGGAAACTTGAAAGACTGTTGTAATAAACCCATATGACTTGAGACTTGACTTGGACTTGCAAAAAGTGACTTGTGAATCACTTGCAAAAAATGATCTCTGGTCTTACATCTCTGAATGATAAGTACTAGTTTGGGCCAAGATTCCCACCTGTTACATTTTAAATTTTGCACAGAGAAATGTTCCTACCCTTAGGCCAAAAAGAAATTGGTTGATTGTCCATAGATCACTTTCAAAAGTTGGGTCAGTCGGTCAGGAAAAGGTTTTTTCATTTTCTTTTTTTTTCCATTGCCCTTTTTTCAGGTACCAAAAATCTGTAATATTTTGTTGAGTATTTTTATTTTCTTAACACTATAAAAAAATTAAAGGAATAGTATTTGATTTTCGACTAAAATGTGCAAAATAAAAAATAAAAAAAATCCATTTTGGGTCGGAAGGTCGATCGGGCGGACGAGGACAATCAAACATTTTTTTATTTTGCCTTACCATCTTCTCTTTCGGTATACTATAATTCCTGAGCAAATCTTCCATAACATCAGCTGGACTATGCGCCATCTACAATGGAAATGAAAAATGGAATTTTATTAGTTATGTGAATATCTGCAACCATTTAATTTTTCAATATCTTCTAACCATCTTTGACGATATATAATTATTACCATTCAAATTCCATATTCAATATAATCATTGTGATGACTTCACATGCAAAACATGATAAACACTATTTTCAGAGTTGAGATCACTAATGTGAATATTACATGCACAAGGCTTTGGCAAATTTAATGGTATAGCAGATATGGTATAACATCACATATTTCCTTATTACTTTCATTATTTTTGAGAAATTTGATTTGCTAGGATCTCAAATTAGTCAAAATGTATCACATTTTGTGTGTGAACTTTTCATGTAATGTGCGTCTTCCCTACTCTCAATTATCAACAATTGGAATGTAGACATTAGTTTATAGAGAAAACAAATTTCTGTAGCACTACGATGAAACAATATGCCAATAATGATTGGCACACAGTCACTTTGCAGTGCAGAAGATAAAAAAATTAAAACATTACAAATTGGAACTGACTAAACTATAGTACATCTGTATGCTCACCAGTTTTCCCTTTAAACCCACTGGTCCACTCTAACCAGCCAGATCCTTTGCGAAAATCTCAAGGTTGAGATTTCATCTGTCATCAAATAAACAGTTATAAGCTAGTTCACACTCGTAGACCAGTCAAAGTGGACCTATGCCTTTTAAAGACCATATGATGCACAATTGGCCCAGCACTTTGGCAAAATAGCCCAATCAAATTTAGGCAATTTTGGAATGAAGAGCCACTGAGTCATTGAGCCACTTTTCAGCCTAACTGCCGAATTTGGCGTAAACACTCAACCAATTCAGAACAACTTTGTCGAATTGGTCCAAGCTCAAAATGCCTAGAGGGAACACTGATGCTCACATTACTAACGTGGCCAATACAACAATCACACTCCTATTTGACACAGATGAAGAAACTATTTCCTTACCTTATCTACATTTTCTACATGAATGACAGTGACTGTGTGGGGAACATGCTGAAAGGAATAACAGGTTAAAATATGTTGCTGTATTATTATTATTAAGACAAAACATTCAAGTTGGGAAACACACCATTTGCTTGGATTTCTACTTTTACTTGCTTGCAAATGAAATATATTTCAAGTACAAATTGGTGCTTACTATAGCCAACAAAAATATAAATTTGATTTAAATTGTTCATATTTTTTTCAAAATCAATACAGTAGCTATGCTCAGGAATGGTTATTAGCGATAGTGGAGGCATCAAATTGCCTTGTTTCGCTTATTGTACACAAACATTCGCCAACAGGAGATTTTTACTGTAATACTCCCAGGTTCTAAAAATCGCTACAGCTATCAGACTTCCCTTCTCTTTGTACAGTCATGGTCGGCTATATCGAAAAACATCTGCATAGAAAATTCCATTTGGCATATTATAGAGAGAAGGACTCTCTCTCACACTTACACAGGAGGACTTGGGATCGATACCTGACTACCGCTTTAATCTAGTTTCATGGCAGATAAAACAGCTCAAATGTTAAGCAAATTTACATTGGTTTTTAGAGACCAACATACATTAATAAGCGTGACCACCCTCTCTCGCATTGCGTGGTAACTAAAGTTTTCTTCCATAACGTGCACGTCTACTACAATTTTCCGGCGTGCTTATGCGGTGCATTACGCCGATGCATGGTGTACTCACAGTACGGATTGGATGGAATATCTTTTGGTTATTCGATAAGTTGACAAATGTGGGCAATTGTATGTATCACACTTTGTGGGTGAACTTTTCATAATGTGCATCTTCCCTATTCTCAATTATCAACAATTGGAATGTAGACATTAGTTTATAGAGAAGACAAATTTCTGTAGCACTACGATGAAACCATATGCCAATAATGATTGGCACACAGTCACTTTGCAGTGCAAGAGATCAACAACAAAATTTGTCACTAAAGTTTCCTTCCATAACGTGCACGTCTACTACAATTTTCCGGCGTGCTTATGCGGTGCATTACGCCGACACATGGTGTACTCACAGTACGGAATTGGATGGAATATATTTTGGTTATTTGATAAGTTGACAAATGTGGGCAATTAAAGTTACAATTTTGTTGTGGCGGCGTCGTTGTTCCACTTTAAATAATATTACCGCCCTCATTTATGTCAGACAATATAACACGGATACTGTCTAAAAACAATACCTTTATTCTCTAAATAAAACTCATGATGGTTGACATACCTTCTTAGAAGCAGCTTTATCTTCAGTACCTTCGGAATAAAACTCAAAGTGAAGAGTTGTAGCACTGGCAGGGAATTTCTAAAATAAAGAGGAAAATAATCAGTACAACAGTGTTAGTCAGAGATGATGTACATGGTATCTCAAAAACATACATTCTTATTCTTAAGTGATTGTAACTTTACTATGAATCTGGTACAGTATTATTTTTTATCAAATGGTACCTTTATGTTCTTTATATGCCTAATAATTTGCATGCCTAGTACTAGTTTATGTAACACTTCGAGAATTTCCAAAACGTTCCATTTTCACATTTATGTGACATGATCCTTTGAAATGTTGGCAGTTTTAAATGTTGAAACAGGTGGAAACAGGTGGAAACTTTTAGGTTTTGAAGTTACAAACAATTTACCAACTGAGAAACATAAGAATTTGTCACTTCTGTTTCCCTGTAACTCAAAATCAATTCCCGACATTCGATCCAACTCATTCCGCTTGATTGCGTCACATATATTTAATTCTGAAAATTCCAACAAACATTGTTTCGAGACCATGTAATTTTGTGAATATGACAGCCTCGCAAAATAAGCAAAAATTAGTAGGTTTACAAAAGTCAGTTTTAGGGAACTTTTATCAGAATGTTTTGTACAGGCTTAACAAAACCCAAAATGAGCTACTTACAGGGCTGGGTTCATTAACACAGCATTCTGCGAGACCAAATCCATTGTCCTTTCCACCCCAGCTCTCAGCAAGGAATGTCAGCCTATTGAATAACTCCTGGCGTTTCTCTCCACCCAACTTGATCAAGAAATTGGACCTTTTACTGAATAATGAATAAGATACAAGGTATAAGTAGTAGATAGGTAGGTTTCATTGACACACAGATGGGCCTCAGGATGATCAGCCCCCTGGGGCAGCACACCTTGGAGAAATTATGTTATTTTAATATATATGTTATTTTAATATAACCTTTGGAAATTAAATGATATTTCTTGCCTATTTTGAACACATTGAACATCACTTCACACTGTCATGTAGTAGGCATGGCACATTTTAGTGTTCATGAAATAGTTTAGAACATTGTATGAAACAAACTGAAGCACTTCATGAATCGTGACAAGGGGGTGTACCAACTCAGTCACCTTTACAACTCAGTGATCCAGAGGGCGTCATCAACATCAGATGACGTCATCAAGAAACATCCTAGAAACACTAGCTCTGGATCAAACACAATCCACTGAGGAAGAACACAGATTGGTTGTAGAAAACCGCATGGAAAAATAGTAAGTCTCATTCCTACATAGCACTTTCAAACGAAAATTCATGCAACATGGTGGTATTTTGCTTCGAAAAATGAAATTTAGAACCTTTATGCTCAATCAATATCATATCCTTTTCCAAAACAAAAATTCATGCAACATGGTGGTATTTTGCTTCGAAAAATGAAATTTAGCACTTTTATGCTCAATCAATATCATATCCTTTCTTTCAATCTGTATTCATCCTTTCCTTCTCACAACAAAATGGTGAAATGCGTACGGATGATATCGTGGCATAGACACTTACCTAAATACATATACAAGATTAAGTACAGCCAGTACTGTGCTCATATCAGATGACGACAACAGTGTAGTCAATTTCTGAAACAAGAAATAAAGCAAATATAATATCTTTGAATAGCGTAAATTTAAATTAAATGCAATTATAAAAAACATCAATACAATGTTATTGGGGAAGTTCAACTTTTATGCCATGAAAAGTACTTGGTGTGATCTTTCCGATTAAATTTGATGCATCATTCCATACTGTATCATAAAAATAGTTAGTAAAATTCAAAGGAGATTAAAGAAAATTAAAATTGTCAAAAGAAATGTGTTAAATATTTGAACAAATAGGTTGGTGGGGCGGCCCATAGAGACGACGGTTTCTTTTCTTGGTTGCCTTACCTCAATAGAGTTATACAGGTGTCTAGAGAAGCTGTGTTCAATGAGTAATGCAGTGAAATTAAGTACACTATGTATTGTATGCTTCAGCTTGGTGTTACTTGGATGGTCGCAAGCCAGATGCCAGGGGGTGTCGGTCTCTGTTTTGCAACCGTCTTCCAAAATGCTGTCAAAGCGATCCAATACGTCCACCCAGTGATAGAGTTCACACTGCAAAATGGAAGACAAAATGTACAACTTGATAATTACAAAAAAACAAAAATGGTAACGGTTATATATAAAGGGAATAAGGGATCATATTATTGTGGAAACACCCATAAAGAAAGAGCTACATGAATAAGTTGACCTCAAAGTCAAAGGCATCTATGAACACTTTACAATGGTCTACTTCTGCCTAAAAAAAATCAACAACTTGGAGCAATATTACGCACCGATTTCCTTTTCAAAATGTCAGTTACTTTATTTTGATTCAAGCATGAGGAAAGCTTGCATATATTGCATCAGTACTTTGCATCATAAGATTTGTTACAATTCAAGTCCCTGTTCATCACAAACAAATATTTATTCCTGAACTTACGAATGGGAGAGTTATTGAATATTCGAGGGTTGACAACCAGATGGCCTTAACGCCAAAAGGACATTCTGATAAAAAGGAGTTATAATATTGTCTTCCTTTGAGTTGCATGTAAAAATGAACTGTGATTTTAACTCAAATGGGCTATTTTTTTAGTATTGGGTAAGTATTTTTGGTATCTTTGGACGACAATGATTTTTTTGGTACCAATATCGCAAACAGACCAAAAAGTGAGTTAAGACCTTTGCTGGTTGTCAACCCTCGATATATAAAGTGACAAGTTGGTACTGAAATATCGATGAAGACACAGAACATTCCCATCCATCCCATACCTTTCCATGGTTCCACGTCTTGTGTTGTTGTAATTCTGCATGAAGCTCAGAGCAGCTCTTCAATTTCTCTATAAGAGCCTTACAGTCAGCGGGCTGTAAATAAATAAGAAATGAAATTGTAAAGCGACGATATGTACAGGGTTATAGCTACGCCGGTCGGGTGTAGCCGGCATACACACTGGCCGACCAGCACTCACACTGACCAACCAGCACTAACAAAATATCTTATGGATAGAATCTTATTAAACTGCCTCATAAATTAAGAAATTATGTGGCAGGAACCTTCAAAGTGCATTAAAAACAACCTAAAAACCATTGAGTAGGCCTCTGGACCCCATGCCGTGATCCACTGCACTTCGTTCGCTTCACTTACTCTGTTCGCCGTCAGTAAAATTACTGAATCTGGCCTAGCTATAACCCTAAATATATTCATTAACTCTAAAAAATAAAGCACTAATTCTTCTATAATAGCACTAGACAAAACGTATAACACATCAGACAGGTAGAGATGACCAGTTGTAACCTAGATTTTCCCCGGACTGAACTTATGTCTGCCACAATGAAAGGATGGTAAGGTAGTGCACCTGACCAAATCCTTTAGAACGTTTTCCCCAAAATCGAATAAGATTTGCATGCCCCCAGTTACAGGATGTGCAAGAGTTTATCCATTCAATTCCTTTCTTGATTTTCATGCAAATTTAGGTCATACCCAATGTACGTAAAGTAACAACAATGAAATTATCGTTTCTAAAAATAGGTTTATTTCTGTTCACATATCCTGAAAGTTCAACCCTACATGAAAGGTTTGCCCACCAGTGGCATACATGCCCCCCCCCCCCCCAAAAAAAAAAAAATTAGAAAGGAACAATTGGGCTGAAAAGAACAAATCCTGCTAAATAAATCAGCCCTTTTTGGACCCCTTTTCCCTTCCGCCACTGCTGCCCACCTACATTACGACAAGTTTATTTTCACTGCCTACTCTCCATACGCTACTTACCACCTCAGAGGTGCTTTTCTTGAGCTTGCTGCGATCGACCTTCATATTTGGGAATGTGTTCTACTCGACTAGAGTATCACAAATGGCTGCCTATAACATAAGAAAATGAATGCCTTAATGGTTTATTATATAACATGGAATTAATTACAGAATACAGATTCAGGCCTACAGACATCTGAGAATAGGTGAGAATACACGGCTGTTTGACTGTCCGCTTTATAATTAAAATTATGGAATAAAAAAAGATTACATAGTGGCCCAGTTATGGTTTGACCTAATTAAGGTAGCGCTAATGAATACGAGTATACGGTGAAAATTTCAAGAAAATTGTACGAGCCCGTTTTAAATTATCGGCATTTTCTACTTAACACACATTTTACAAGTAACTCTATGGGAAATGTGGCAGATGAGGACGCTATTATAGTAAATAATAATATTCAAAGCTCTATTTCTTAGAAATGGCACCAACAAATGTTCTGAAATTTCTGCAAAAGATGGCCAGTATATTCAGGTACTTGAATCAGTTAAAACAAGAACCAGGCCGGCAAGTTACGGTATTCTCAGAATAAAACGGACAAATTATGTGGGATCAAACAGCCGTGAATACTGGCTTGAATTTGGATCGCCCTATTCTTGCTACAGTAAAAAATGATACCGACCATCTATTGCTGGTTTTCATAGCTATATAGTCTGATTAAGTTGATCTGTCTAGAATTAGCCAAACCAGAAACGATGCCGACTCATATGCTTTTATTTCATAGCTAGATATTGCCCAATGTGCTGTGTATTTATGACGCACTGCAGTCATTGGGCGCTCTTGCACTTCATGAATCATGGCTATTGCCGTTATGCACCAAAGAATGGCTTTAGCAATTTCAATTGTTTGAAATGATCAAGAAATCATTTAACTTTCAAATTTATTGAACTGATTGATAACTTCAATTCTAGCTAGTCAGTTGGCACACTACACACATTAGCTACGAAAACAAGCAGTCTACTCTAGCCACACACGTCCAACATGTAGTGTCGAACGCTGTAGACGTAGTCCAATTCGGCTATGTGTTCATATTAACTTTTAAATTATTTTGCAACTGTAGGCTTGCTGTATTTTCTATGCACTCTTTCGTGATTAATGCAGACATCAGCATTTTTAGGTTAAAAATATCGAAATTTAAAAGAGATGCGCCACTTGTTCAAAAAACTAAAGAAAATAGTGGTAAACAACAAATTATCACGTAAGTTGATTAGTCATAACCCTAACCCAGAGGCAACTTTTACAAAGATTTTTTTTTCGCGGCCAAATAGCGAGGGGAAAAAGTACCCCCACTCCCCCGGGACTTGAACCCCGGACCTCTGGCTCTGGGTTCAGAGACAGACGATCTACCGGTAGGCCAAGGGGGGAATGCATGCATGGCGGAGTATATTGCGCCGTGCATATATCTTGGGGCCATTATTTCATCGGAAAACTGCCGAGCCGGGTGACACAAGCACTCCGCATCGTAGTGATTCGTAGGACTCAAGAGTGTTAGGGTTAATGTAGATTTGTTATAAATGCAAGCGGCAAAACACTGAGGCGCTGCTGTTTCCAATTCATTGGTACACGTAAGTATGTCCGTCTGAAACCAGTCAATGGTTAGAAAACAAACTAAAATGACTCGATGATACAGCAGTGTTTTCACTCACCCCATACAAAGGGTGAAATACCCTTCACCTTTGAATTTCACCCTTCAACATTTTTCTCAAGAGTGAAAAATGTTGAAAATTCATTGTTTTACTGCCCAAAACGCTGCAAAATCACACGTTTTGGCCATCATTTTTGTTTTCACCCTCGAGAAAATAACCCAGTGAAAATGCTGGATACAGCCATTGCCACGTACAGCGTACGCAAAAAGAGACCGACTTGTACTGCCCTCAAACATGCATCGCTACGTCGTCAGTACATTACTGCATGTTAGCGGTTATTTTAAAATTCCGGGGACGTACCCCTTACAGTAATCGCACGTCGCCAGTCACAACAATTTATGCAGGTAAATTGTCATGCGCCGGCAGATAACAATGGGGAAAACGCATTATTTTGACAACTGGTAAGGCATAGTAAAAAAAATTACATGTTTCCCGTCCGGACTTTTTAAAAAAAGGAGGAGGGAGGGTCTTACTATTTACTATTTTCCCATTTTTTGCTATTTTTTCAAGATGGCCGCCAAGTCGAAAGTGACCAACTGACTGTGTTGCAGACACTCCTAAACAGGATGTTCCACTCTAATTGCCAGAGGAATAAAAATATGAAAAATAATATAATATATAGAGCCAACTACACATTGTTTCTTTATGTTTTCTTCATTTTTCAGGTTGAATGAGGAACAAAACATCATTGATCGAAAGGATGTAGGCCTACATGTATAATTGGTCCCCATACTATTTCAATTGAGAAGCCATGTCAATAATTCCGTGTCATGCATGGCATGAACATGCTATGAAATGATACAGCATTTCTATTACACCTGCCATTCCTATGGGCAAAGGATCAATCACTAAAAATAAAAAATAAAATTTTCTTTT
Source organism: Ophiura sarsii (assembly GCA_035610835.1). NCBI lineage: Eukaryota > Metazoa > Echinodermata > Ophiuroidea > Amphilepidida > Ophiuridae > Ophiura > Ophiura sarsii. Next base: position 20,919,208 of record CM069445.1, on the reverse strand, counting down.
TATTTATTTTTATTTTAATTTTTTTTTTTTTTACAGAATTTTCGGAAATAGTAAATAGTAAAAAATAGGAGGCGGCGGCCAAAAAGGAGGCGGGCGGGGACGGGAAACATGTTAATTTTTTTACTAGGCCTAAGTAAGTAAATAAGCTCTGCTCTAGCCATTCGCCGCCATTTTTTTACAGTAGTAGCAGGATTTTTGGCAATCCTGTATTTTAGGTTGATAAATTGATTGACAGAATAGACCGTATACTTCATGAATTTGACTATCTACATACATCTATGCAACTACTCGTCAACGCCTTTCAGCAACTAGACAAGGTATCCCTGGAACCTAGGAATACAAACATGAGCGTACAGACACAGACCGGAATGATCCCCTACTCTTTCTTTACGAAGGAGTCTGTGACCTTTTAACGTGCTCGGGGATAGCTCTTCCGATACACGGGACCAACATTTCTATGTGACTTCCGAACCACTATGCGCCATGTACACACGAATTCTACCCCGCGATCGATCGTGACGGAACCCCCGCGTTGTGTGGTGGCATATAAACCCAATTTTCAATGGTATGCACTTACCGTCCAGGCTACATTTGACGTCTTAGAAAATGTCACTTGGGCTTAGCAAATAGTTACAAATATAATTCAAACATGAAAATCGGTGGATTACATCGTCGGCAAATTGTATTTGAAGAAAATGGTGTGGTCGGAAAAAAACATGATTCGGCGACATTGTTTTGATAACGTCACGAGGTCTCGCGATATTTTGCGAGAATTCACGTTGATTCGGCGACATTGTTTTGATAACGTCACGAGGTCTCGCGATATTTTGCGAGAATTCACGTTAAACGTGGCGCGATATTTTGACAGTATTTTGACAGTACTTGACAGTTGTTGAAGAGACACAGGTGGTACACACAAAGGAAGTCGATATCTTAATCCGTTTAGACGACATGTTTTCACGAATTTTCATTTTCGCACCTCAGATAATGCGCTGTTTTTCTGCTTCCGTTTTTCGGTTTTAAAAATAAGGTAGGTAGAAATGCTCTGTAGGAAAACGTATTACTGATAATCTTATTGCAAACGTTTTACCTTTGCGGTGTTCAAGAAATATTTTTATGTGAACTATTCGCTGCTGTGACACAGTTTTATCGGCTTTGAAACCAGGGGCTATTTCATTTGGTTGAATCATAGATCCAACCAAATGTAGTTAGTTGTAGCGCCATGAACATGCCTACTTCAGTCTGCACGGTCTGAAGGAGGCATGGGGACGAGGCTGTGTTACAGGCATGATTATGAAAAAACCTGAATAGCCTGAAAAGATGCATGAAATCAGCTTATAAAGGCCAAAAACGGGCTGAAAATAAAAGAAAGTGCTGAAATTTGGAAAACAAAATAGCCTGAATTCAGGCAAAAGCCTGAACATAATCATGCCTGGTGTTAATCGTATTGAACTCACGCTCAAACGATCCACCAACAGAACAACGATGCGCAGCAGTATTACGACACGCTATATCGACTGCGCCACCTCGCCCCTTCGGGATGATGGTAGGCCTATGTATAGTCAATTCATAAAATTGAAGTATACGGTTTATTCCGTCAAATCAATTTAACCCCCCCCCCCCATTGGCATTAAATATGAGGATTGCCTGATATTTAAATATTAAAATAGGGTGACCAAATTCAAGCCAGTGTTTCTTGTAATAGAAACAGGTTGAGCGATGATTGGGCTATTTAAACCAATTCAATTCATACATAAATTCATACATATTATTTGAACATTAAACATTAGGCATGCGAGCGGGACACGGTTCGACCGTGTCACGCACGTGTGACCCGTGGCCCGTAAGCAAAACACTGTATACGAAAACACGAACTAGATTTTACAATTTGAACTAACACATTTTCGTAATAAAACACAAGGAAATACAAGGAAACTAATGGATTATTAGCCATTTATTTAGACTATGTGCATGAAAGTTCAAATAAAAAACAATGATTCCGTCCCTTATTACTGCTAATTAATATAATAATATGGAGTTTACCAGGCACTTCGATCGCTCGCGAGTGATACTAAAGCGCCATTGTTACAGCTAGTCTTATTCCCAATCATTTTTATTGCTCCTTTTCGTAACACTCAGCGGCATGAGAACAAGACTAGCATTAATTTAAAAGTGACGTCATGATTATAATTGATAAATTCTCCGAATTGCGGCTTTCTGCCATTTTGTACACATTTTAAACCGACAGAAAAAATTCTGCGCAACTACGTGTAAAGCAATGGGATTTTTAACTCTGGACGAAAGTGAATATGAACCGCCGATATTTAAGGATTTACCATACTTTGTTTTAGTTATTTGAAGATGACACTCAATCTTTAGATTTGGCTTTGATGGTACGTGATCAGAGATCAAGTAGGGAATCTTTTTGCGTAGCTCTTTTTGCTACATATTTGTGCATTAGTGTTCAAAAGTGTGTCGAATTTCGTGATGCTACATTGCTTAAATCGAACGCTGCGTGGTGGTATGCACTATGCCGGTTATTACGGGGCTTGGGCTCTACTGTGGGTTGGGTTTGGGAATTCACGGAGAGTGAGACTTACGGGATACGGGTACCCGTGACACGCACGTATAGAATGACCCGTGTCACGTAAGAGAAAAAACACGGGATAACTCATACCTATTAAACATGATATCTGAAGCAAACATTTGCCTAATTTTATTCAGAAAATTTGAAAAATGTTGATGAAAATATCCGACGCCGACTCGAATGCTTTTTTAGGATTTTATTTTTTTGAAAGCTATACTGGATACACACACACTACGCTGTTAAGGATAAAGAATTCCGAAATTGACAATAAACGATACAATGGAGCCTGCCTAACGCAGACTTGCCCTTTATTTGTAAAAACCCTGAAAAGATAGATTATTCGCAATTCCTGAAAATAAGCTTATCAACACTCACACTGCCGGTACGAAAAACGTGTCGTAGCACGCAATTTTGTCCATATTTCATCATTTAACTGTATACTATAGCTTCATAATTGAATAAACATTACACAAAAGTCTGTCTCTGCATAATTGAGCAAGTTACAAGGGTGTAAAACCTTTTCTAAATCAATTGCTAATTATAACTACGGAAATGAGAAATTTTCGTGAAATTGCGAACTCACATGCATGGACGCCATCTTTTTCGAAAGTGCCCGGATCACAGGCTCGTTCAGAAGAATTGAAATGCAGAAAGTACAATTTGTAACTTTTCTTATAATTTAATAATTCAATGATTTATTTATTCATATTAATTCCATCGCTCTGCTAAATATAATTTTAGTATTTAAGATTACATTTTAAAGATATCCAAACACGGGAAACGCAAATCAAGGAAACCTTCAATCACACTCTTACACAAGTGTTCATGCTGGGTGATTATATAGTAGTTGAACAATACGATTTGAAAAATAATTGTGTAAGAGATGAATATTTTTGTGTGGAAATTTGGAGGGAAATTCAAAATAAATTTGGACTAAGTAACTAAAAAAGGGACCTTTAAAGGTAGATGACCCGATTTTCAACTTGATGTTTTCTATTTTACATGAATGGTCATCCTTAATGGTTGCATTCCAAAATTTGAGTTGCATAACTCCAATGGTTCTATTTTTAGAAGCGCAAGGTCAAAAGACATGTGCCCATTGAGTAGTACACAGACTGGTTGGTGGTTAACCACCTTTGGCAGTAATTCACCACATTTTAGCACATAATTTCCAAATGAAACATTTCTTGCCCCTATATTTGACAGACATAATGAGAAAAATATGGGGATTCTTCTGATACCAAAATATCTTGATGTGAAAAAAAAATCATAGCCCCCAAAAAGTGATCGGGTCATATACCTTTTAAATATTTTGATAAACCTACAACTTTATACCACATCTTTTCTGCACTAGGATACAATACAAACAAAAGACTGATAAGAGGTGCACTAGGCCTACAGGGTATGTTAAAAAAAAGTGTCCCATGAGTTAGAAATTTAATTAAAAATACATCCCATGTCTTTTTGTTTTAAAAAACGAACAGTTTATTAGTCCGCTATCAAATAAACTTTATCCCATTGAATTTCAACAACTACCTACCGAGAGATATGATCAATTTAGTAAGGGGGCTGGCATTTTCTTCAGAAGGGGGTGGGTCCCAAATATACTGGGGGGGTCATAGTTTTTTTGACATGAAAACAGGGGGGGTCATACAATTATTTCATTGAAAATGGGGGGGTCACAAATTTATCAAAGCATGCTTGCGTGAAGAAAAAAAAAGAAGCACATTTTTTCATGATACACTTCGCACAGCTATTCGACGATATTCTCATTTCTGAAATGTGTGTTGGGGGGGTCACAAAATAATGGACTGTATTGGTAAGGGGGGTCATAAAAATATGCAGCTCTTGGATAGGGGGGGTCATGAAAAAATTGTCTGGGTCTATCCACATTTTTGGGACCCCCCCCCCCCCCCCCCCCCCCCCCCCCCCCCCCCCCCCCCCCCCCCTTCCGAAGAAAATGCCAGCCCCCTAAGTAGAGTGTGAATCCCACTTTGGCCACTTTTGAACAAGAAAATGACTTTTAACTGCAAAAACTGCCTTTGCGATTCTAATGGTGATTTTAAGATATGTCAATGTATTGTTTAAAATACCGTCTAAAATTCAAATATTTTATGGTATGTCATGGATATGGATGAACATATTTATTTTGTTCAACTTCAACTAACTATCAACATTTAGTATGTAGATTATTATTGATATTATTGATTTTGTTCAAATTACACACTGAATGACGATTCTAATAAAAGGGCTCTCTTCACATAAAAAGTGGCCAAAGCTAAATTTGAACATGCCTGAGTAGATTTGCCATATTAAATATGATTTCGGAAGCTCCAATGGATAGAAAAAAAATATGTGTATGGCACATTAAAGATTGCTCAACATGATTACTAGTATTTCGAAAACAATTTTTATATTTTTTCATGGCCAAACAAAATAATGTTTCACATGGGACACCTTTTTTGACACACCCTGTATAATATTATCAGGTTTTCTCGGGCAGGGAATGATGTAAGCATCTATGACCCAAGATTTTACCAAACCAGTTTTCCCCATAAGGTCATGTTTTTTATATTGGGTACCCAAAAAAGGTGGATCTGTTACATTTGCACTACATATTATTACTTTGCATGCATATATTTTGGCTATTCTTTATCACACATACTTAAATTTGGTCTTATTTTGATGAGAAAGTATTTGGCCTTTATTTTAAAAAGAAAAATTTAAACTACCATGGTTCTGTTAATTACAATAGTTCGTTAAACCTAATTAGTCAGGGGTGGAAGAGTATGTGGAGGAGGAGTATGTGGAGGAGGAGGAGTGCATAGTTGAACAAGTATGGTGCAATATACATTGGGCAAACATAAAATGCACTGGTTTCACTCTTGGTACAATTCTATATTGAAAACATAACATTATTGAAGTATATTTGAATTAAAAATATAATTAGTTAATTAAGGAATCATTAATTAGCATTAAATAAGAAGCTCAAAAAATGTTAAAAAACGTAAGTTGGTCGCAGTTTGCAAATGTATGCAAACATTTGCCTGCACCAAACTGTCCATTTTAAAAATATAGAAAGGTTGAGGTACCCTTTTGAATAAATAAATTTAACTATTTAATTAAAAATTAAAAGAAGATATGTAATTAACCTCATGTATTCTGTATTGTCTGGATGTTACTTAGCACATTTTGTTAAATGCGTTTAAGTGTGGTGTTATTACTTGTTTTTAACTGTGTTACCAAATAAGTAAAAAACTGCTGGTTTTCATCAAGCTTGTAAACTCAGGAGAATTATTAAATTCTTAGGAATGCAACTGACCCGACCTAGTATAGGATGACCAGCATAAGCAGTTTGCCAATCAACATTGGATCACCCTATATGTTGAATACAACTTAAAACGAAAACAATTATATTTCAAACTTAAATCAGACTCTTGAAATTTGAATACTGGGTTCAAACATTATGGAAACTAACCTAATTTGTTCATTTGAATGTGCTTTGCACATCATGAAGGTACAAGAAGAATGAACGCAATTAATTGTATGCCACTAAACATGTGCCATTGGGAAAATTTGAGTCACCCTGTAGTTAAAGGGCCCCTTTTTATTGAACATTATTTGAAACTCATACCACTTTAAGCATTTGCCACATCAAATTGGAATGTAAAATCATGTTTCAGATGCAAATATAAATTCATTCAATTTAATGAGTTGTGGATAATCATGTATACCTATAAACTAATGTTTTAAACACCCTATATGTTAGAAAAGGGTGACTTTTAAAATCAATCAATGTTCATGTACATGTAATTGATGCATTTTTATTTGAAATCTACTTGAATTTTGTTAAAATACTAGTCTTTGTATGTATGTAGTAATAGAAGCATTTTTCTGGAACTAAATAAACAAATTTGTAGACACCCTGTATGTAGAATTTCAGATTCGTAATGAAATTTAATTTGCATATGTCTGGATGGGTATTTTATTAAACTACTTTAAATCTGTACTGAACTTTTCTCTCATCACTTCATATACATAGTGGAAGTAATTATTGTAACCCTTCTTTTTTAAGAAGATTTTGCTTGTTACACCCTGTACAATTTCGGACCACCCTGTATAATCAACTTGATTGTATGCTATTTGCATCCGTTACAGTATATGCTTTCAGAATATGTATACTTTTACCAACTTTAAATGTAAACTTTTTCAGATATAATGCATAAACTGAAAAAAGAACCTAATTTATGGAAAAGGGGACATGTAACACAAATTGTACCCAGTATAAAAAACATGACCATAAGCTAAAATTCACCATAAAAAAATAATGGTAAAAATGTACATGGCCCAAGGGCCAAATACCCCAGCCCCCCCCCCCCCCCCCCCCCCCACTTTTTTGATGACTTAACTTGACTCGCTCAATCGACCGAGTTACTGAGAGCAATGACATGACTTGACTTGTGAATTTTCAAACTTTTCAAAAGACTTGACTAGTCACATTTTCAAAAGATTTTACTTGACTTGACTCATGTCATGTGCTAAACTATCTCAAGTAAGTTGAGTCTAAACACATTTTTTTACTTCCAAAATTAAGGGGGAGGGTGGGTGGTCAATAGGGCCTAAACAAATGATTGACTTGTCCTTTGTGAATGACACTAACATCTGAACATCTAGGGTCGCTTTTTTCTTCTTCTTTTTAAAATAATCTGTATCGTGTAGTATGTGTTTGGTTTTCTAAAAATATTAAAAAATATAAAAAATCCAACCGACCGACCCAAATGTTGGCACTCAAAGAGGCACAGAGAGATTTCTCAAAAAATGAAATTCAATATTTTCACCTTGTTTAGATGGATAATATACATAGACACCCTCTCATGTAAGATTTGTTTAAACAAAATAGTAAAAATGAAAAATAAAGAAATTTTCTCAGCATTTCCAAAGGTATATGTATATTAGTGCTTTTCACTTTTTTTGTGTATTTTGGTTAAAAATCATCACCAATTGAATCAGGGAGGTCATGGCTACGCATCACGCAACAAGCCATGGGTGGTCTTCAAGGTTATTTTGAATAAACATGAAACAAATAAGTAAGAAGCCATCTGTGGCCTTTTAGATGAATTTGGGTAGTTTGATGTGATCTCATCGAAACTCAAAACGCTATTAAATCCATTAATTTCACATGAAATACTGCAAATTTTAAGTGGTAGTTAGTACGTATATAAGCATTGTATTATGTGAAAAACCCAACTTCTGAAAAAATTGAGGGCTCCCTCCATGAAGGATCTCTTAGTGCCCCTTTAAAGGGCAAGTCAACTTTTTTGTGGACTAGTGTGGTGCATCACATGAGCACCTGGATGTGGGGGGGGGGGGGGTCATACCCCAAGAAATGTTAGGAGGGACTATGCTGATGAGGAGGCCCAAAAAAGGAGGCTAGGGTTAGGGTTATCCCCATATAATTTTTCAATATGAGGCCCACCCCCAGAAAAGATAGCAGACTGATCTGCAAAAGCCACATGAAAACAAAATTACAAAGAGAGCATTTGCTGGGATTTTTCTTCAAATTTTATTATTAAATGTTTATAATCTTTTCAATCTTTTGTCTTTCTAAGATGGTACTTCAATTTTGAAAGACACCAAATATAGTGCTAGGGTACAATCTGTACACAAAATGACAAATATGATAAAAATACACAAATCCCATTTCAGTAAGTCTGATTTGTTAAATCAATTAAATACATCATCGTTTTTATAAATATTAAATCAACAGATAAAGTGTGTTTTTCCAAAAGTGGAAATAAATTAAATGGCAGCTTCCTGTCAAATTTCAGATAGACAGAACAAAGTTAACCAATTAAAGGCATATTATGTGATTTCTTTTTCCAGGGGAGCGCCCTCTATTCATGATTTTTTTTAGAAACTAGATTTTCTTGCAGATTTACATTTCTGATCATAAATCATAAATATATTCCGAGTTACAGAGCGATACGATTCCTAATTACTTCAAAAAAGTGAATTTAGAGTGAAAAATAAACTGTCTAGCAGGACAGTTTATTTTCACTCTTTATACCATGATGTTAAAGTAATTAGGAATTGTATCGCTCTGTAACTCAGAATATTCATGATTTATGATCAGAAATGTAAATCTGCAATAAAATCTACTTTCTAAAAAAAAAATCATGAATAGAGGGCGCCCCCTTGGAAAAGATCACATAATAAACCTCTAAGGGGGCTGTAAAAGTCTCAAGAATAACCTCTGTAAAACTGCCGTAAACTTAGTATACATTTTTGGAAAGGAAATGAGTATAGGAGATTAGGTATCAAAATGCTGAATTTTTTTACTTTTGACCAAAAATAACTTTTTGGGGCTCAAAATTTAAAAATAAGCATTTATAGAGAAATTTGATACCAGAAATGGATTCTCTGGCTCATTTTCTTTCTAAAAATGTATACTTTTATATACATCACATTAATAGTTCAAAAGTTACAGCACTTGATACATCTCATGCTTTTTTGGGTTAACAGCATTTATATCAATATTCATAATTAGGCCAACAACAAAAAAGTTGTGTTGCCCTCACAAGCCTAAAATCGGGAAGGACGGCCGGCCGGATTTTAAAAAAAAAAATTAAAAATTTAAAAAAAATTAAACAATTTTACCAAAATTTTACCAAATCAATGATTTTATACCTATTATTTCAGTCAACATATGTGAAGATACTAAGGAAAATGCTTACTGGATGTAATTTCAACCCAATGGTGAATATTTTAGTTTCTTGCCCATCACTTTTCACAGATTGAAAGATCTTGAGAAAAAAATCTTGAAAAAAAATCTTGGAAAAAAAAAAATCTTGAAAAAAAATTTGTAAAAAAAAAAGAGAAAAGAGAAGAAAAAAAATCGTAAAAAAAAAAAAAAATACCCGGCCCACATTCGCAAGAATTTTGACCCGGCCGGATAAGGGCAACACAACTATTTTTTGTTGTTGGCCTTAGCATAGTCATAAGTCTTCTGATTTATAAATGTTGTCCCCATTTTGAGAAAAATGAAAGCAAAGTGTTTACATAAAATCTGACGATACTGGGATTTGAACCCAGGACCTTTCCGTCCCAAAGCGAATGTCAAACCACTGCTGTCGGTGATGAGGTAGCGGATTTAATCCTACAAAAGGGGTAGGGTCGCCCAAAGTCTTTTCGTGTATTACGGAATAAATCAGTATAACTGTATACAATTTGCATAGACTTATTTGTGATAGCTTAGTCATAGGTCAAAGAAGATTTAAAGACGACAACACCACAATGCATTGCATTTGTGTAAAATGCCCTAATTCTGGTCTCCAATTTGTCTCGATTCCCATAGACATATGCACACAATCATAGCTTCAAGGCGCGTTCATCGTTGGAGCTCTTAGGTTCTAGTTTACATCAATAAAAAAAATTGTGTCCTTGGGCAAGTTATCCGTGTTCCTTTTTCTTATTTCTAAATCTTAAGAGCTTGACAAATGCATCGTGTGAAAAAAGCTTTAGTTGGCTGGCGTTCGCGCACTGGCGTTCTTGCAATGCATTGTGGGAAGATCTTAAAATATTCTTTGGTCATAGATAGAACCATATTTATGCAATTACTCCTTGTTTTCTCTGTGAATGATGTAAACAAACAGGTTAGAATTACTATGCAATATTGATATGAATTTGGTTAAACTGTGAAATTTATTTTATTTGTTGAAATTTTATAAGGAAGTAGCCATCGGATTAAACCGCTTTAGGAACCTCTTCAAATCAAAACACCGCAAGTATCGTAATTATATACATACACATTATACAAGCCCATTTACAAGCCATAAAAGCGTAAAACAATTTGTTTGCCTTTTAACCCAACAACAACAAAAAATTCCTTTTCTTTTCTTCAAATTTCTATAACAAAAAATTAAATCCTATCTATTTTTTGTAAATTGTTTTCATCTGTTTATCATTCAGTACAATATTAAATGTAAAATAAATAAATTATAAAACCCGACCGGTCGATTTATTTTTATTTTTATTAGTTTGTTACCGCAAACAAACAAACAAAATTTACACCTTAAAGGTAGATGTTCCGATTTTCAACTTGAAGTTTTCTATTCTACATGAAAGGTCATCCTTAAAAAAAGTCGTGTTCCAAAGTTTGAGTTGCATAGCTCTAATGGTTCTTATTTTAGACGCACAAGATGCTGTGAATTGTACCCATTGAGTAGTACACAAACTATATCGGTGGTTACCACCATTCGCGGTAATTCGACGTTATTTGGTTAGGGTTAAAAATTAAAGTTCTGGAAACAGTATTTGTATAAACAATCCGACGCCGTAACCACTCGGCCACAGAGCTAACTGACTATTTCGGTGGCGAAGAATTAACAAATACCTACTACTTAGTTAAAATTGTCGTTATTTCCCCAATAATCATAAAACTATAATATAAGGCCAGAATAACATCATGTATTATATACCTTTGCCTATGACTATCCCTTTACTACCATTTCGCCTCAAAATTGAGGTGCATAATTTGACATTTTGAGCTAAACACGTGACTAATTTAAAATTACCGGACATGTTTAAGAACTGTTTTTTAAACTTGCAAAAATGTAAAGAAAGGACACTTAGACTGGCGTTGGATATGGGATTATTTAATTTAGTTGTACCTAGGAATGTGATATTTAGAATTTTTCGACGGGTATGCGTGATTACGTGTTAAACCAATACAAATTGGCAAATGAAGGCAAATGGTATCCAGCATCGTCTGACAGATAGGGATTTTGCACACATTCCAGTATGGATTATGGTATGTAAGTTGAAGCCATGAATATGTAATTTTGTGGCAGGCATTATCAAAGAGGCGTTGAGAGATAAGTAAGGGGGTGCGCCCTCAATGTTCACTTGAAATCAGGTTTTTTTTGCACCACGTAATACTTAGGCATACTAACTACAATCTGAAACCGTTTACCTTAATTCGCCGTCTATCATGTAAAATTTCACGATTTGGTAATTTTGATGTAGATCACATCGAAATTATCAGCATGCACTCACCACATAAATGGCTTCAACCAAATTTCTATCTAGCGCCATTATTCAACCGTTTTCCATAAATCATTACACTTCAGGTTCCTATGTTCCTTACAGTCAGATTCAGAAACCCTTGAACCAAAACATCATGAACATACCAGCAATTAGATAGTATTATCACCCTTAACAGCTACCCAATCTCGCTTGAGTTAACACTTTCCACGCGTCTGCAGACGCATTTCAAAATTTCACAAATGTTTCATGAACATAACAGCAATTAGATAGTATTATCATCCTTGACAGCTACCCAATCTCGCTTGAGTTAACACGTTCCACACGGCAGGCGTCTGCAGCCGTCATTCCAAAATTTCACAAAATGTTTTATGAACATACCAGTAATTATATAGCATTATCACCCTTAACAGCTACCCAATCTCGCTTGAGTTAACACTTTCCACACGGCAGGCGTCTGCAGACGTCATTCCAAAAGTTCACAAAATGTTTCATGAACATACCAGCAATTAGATAGTATTATCACCCTTAACAGCTACCCAATCTCGCTTGAGTTAACACTTTCCACACGGCAGGCGTCTGCAGACGTCATTCCAAAATTTCACAAAATGTTTCAAAACGTCAACATTATTGAATTGAATTACAATATTTGGAATCATCATGAGAAATGCATTAAAATAAGTACAAAAACACAGGTTCAGAATTCCTTGAGATAGAACTTGAAAGTTGGGAAAGGAAAGTATCTTGCCCAAGGACACGAGTAAGTTGGCCAAGGTGGGGGCTAGAACTCAGAACCTTGTGATCATGAATAGGTGCTACTCAAACCAATGATAAATCGTGATGTGATCAACAAAATGAGTCTGAAGTCGAAAATATCACAATTTAGTTTTCTACTTGATTGTATTGGTCTTGTGCAATGCTACATTTAGCAGAAAATCCCATTAAGAATGGACAATTATTTCCAAAAATCAGAAAACAAAAGCAATTCTATTACTTCTTGGACTTGGGGTACGATTTACCCAGTGTCGCATCGCTAAATGCTCCACACTTTGCAGAATTTGCTATACAATCTGAAATGTGTATAGCAGTTTTATACTATGCATTTCAATGTTACAGTCAATCATTTTTAACAAACAGTTGAAATTTGACAACAAAAATTGATCACTGGGAACTTTGGCTATATCTCAAAATCAATATTTGCAACTAACGACTCATTTTGCTTGATCACATAACATATATATCTCAACAGTTCTTGATCCTTCAATACATCTACCCCCCCCCCCCCCCCCCCCCCCCCCCCCCCATCTCTACTTAAGTATATGAAATCTGCAATTTTGTGCGACAAGAAGGTTGTGAACATTTCGGCTGATAAATCACTTTTTCATCGCCTCAATGATGAAATGTGATTGAGTGGCTTAAGAAGAAAAAACATTCCTTCTAAAAATTACAGTACACGAATGGCACCCAATCTATTGTTCCTTGTCCAACTACTTGTGGAGGAATTATGACCACTTCCCTTCCCATGTTCAAAACTCTGCAAATACCAGCTGCAAGGTCCACGAATGTCCAGTGTGGGTAGGTTGATCTTGTGGGCAGGTTGATATTTTAATGTAAGGTCAACCTTAGAGGGTACTACTCAAAATAATTTTGGACGGGGGTGTGCCACTGGGGGTTTGAAATCCTGACCAATTTTTAGGGGTAATTTTTACCTCAAAAAACGTCTGATTTGCTTGTTTTTCATGATTCCTGCATAAAGGGACCCATGTTCAGGGATTTTCCATGAAGAAATCATACCCCATGTTTGACCTTTTAGAGCAGTTAACACGTTCCACACGGCAGGCGTCTGCAGCCGTCATTCCAAAATTTCACAAAATGTTTTATGAACATACCAGTAATTAGATAGTATTATCACCCTTAACAGCTACCCAATCTCGCTTGAGTTAACACTTTCCATGCGGCAGGCGTCTGCAGACGTCATTCCAAAATTTCACAAAATGTTTCAAAACGTCAACATTATTGAATTGAATTACAATATTTGGAATCATCATGAGAAATGCATTAAAATAAGTACAAAAAAACTGGTTCAGTAATCCTTGAGATAGACCTTGAAAGTTGGGAAAGGAAAGTATCTTGCCCAAGGACACAATTAAGTTGGCCAAGGTGGGGGCTAGAACTCAGAACCTTGTGATCATGAATAGGTGCTACTCAAACCAATGATAAATCGTGATGTGATCAACAAAATGAGTCTGAAGTCGAAAATATCACATTTCTAATTTCCTACTTGATTGTATTGATCATGTGCAATGCAACATTTTGCAGGAAATCCCATTAGGCCAAATTAAATTAATTGTTTGTCTCAAAGCTCCTCTCCTGTTGTAAAACTAATGCGGAATGCGGTTTTTTTCAAGTTTTTTTTTTTTTTTTAAATATAAAATATTGAAATCCTTGTAAAAGTGAACTTTTGTATTTAAGATGATGTGATCAATGAAAATCTGAAAAATCGGTGAAATTTTGGGACTTTTTATTTATTTATTTTGAAAAAAAGAAAAAAAGAAAAAAGGTTTTTTCAGATTTTTGTTTTTCTAATGCGCATCAATAAACTAACGCGCGCGGGAGCTTTGAGACAAACAATTAATTTAATTTGGCCTTATATGAATGGACAATTATTTCCAAAGATCAGAAAACAAAAGCAATTCTATTACTTCTTGGACTTGGGGTACGATTTACCCAGTGTCGCATCGCTAAATGCTCCACACTTTGCAGAATTTGCTATACAATCTGAAATGTGTATAGCAGTTTTATTATACTATGCATTTCAATGTTACAGTTAATCATTTTTTAACAAACAGTTGAAATTTGACAACAATTTGCTACACACACATTTTTCACAAAAACTGATCACTGGAAACTTTTGCTATATCTCAAAATCAATATTTGCAACTTACGACTCATTTTGCTTGATCACATAACATATATTACTCAACAGTTCTTGATCCTTCAATACATCTACCACCCCCCCCCCCCCCCCCCCCATCTCTACTTAAGTATAAGAAATCTGCAATTTTGTGCGACAAATAGGTTGTGAACATTTCTGCTGATAAATCACTTTTTCATCGCTTCAATGATGAAATGTGATTGAGTGGCTTAAGAAAAAAACACATTCCTTCTACAAATTACAGTACACGAATGGCACCCAATCTCTTGTTCCTTGTCCAACTACTTATGGAGGATTTATGACCACTTCCCTTCCCATGTTTAAAAACTCTGCAAATACCAGCTGCAAGGTCCACGAATGTCCAGTGGGCAGGTTGATCTTGAATATTTTAATACTAGGTCAGTCTTAGAGGGTACTACTCAAAATAATTTTAGACGGGGTGTGCCACTGGGGGTTTGAAATCCTGTCCAACTTTTAGGGGTAATTTTTACCTCAAAAAACGTCTGATTTGACTGTTTTGCATGATTTTCCGCATAAAGGGACCCATAGGAACAATTTAGAAACCTTTTTCGAACCATGGTGTTTGAGCTCCGTAGCTTTCGAGGACATCACGACCCCTTCATTCAGCGTAATGTTTACTTCCCTCCACTTGTCACATGACCACCTTTTGGACGATCACATGACAGCAGGTCATCGTAGATGGCGGGTAGGTCGTAGCTGGTGTCTCGGTGTGATGACCTCGAAAGCTACGGAGCTCAAACACCATGGTTCGAAAAAGGTATCTAAATTATTCCTAAAATCATGATCGAACCAAATATCAGTCTACATGCTGCTATAAAGGGACCCATGTTCAGGGTTTTTCCATGAAGAAATCATACCCCATGTTTATGGATTTGTTGCTAAAAATCCTGACCTTTGCAGTACATCCCCATAAACCTGAGCGCCCCCCCCCCCCCCCCCCAGTGTAATAGACCGCCCCCCTGGACACTCATCAACTTTTGACCACACACCCCTCTCTCAATACACTACTGCTACTGAATGGCAAATGTTGAGTCTGAATGGAGTTGTAACACTATTTCTGCTGCTAATGCATGTTCTGGGTTTTGTAAATGAATCTGGCCATCGGGTCCCTGTAAAAGAAAGAGAGAAAAACAAACCAACGGGTCATTAAATTTCCAATGACCTTTTGTAAACTTCATACCGTGACATTTTGTAATTCTTAATTCAATCCATCGAAATGTAGCCCAATTTGTAATAATGGTATTTCTGGAGCAGCTCAATTGGGCTAAAATCACTGTTTTGTTAACATTAAGAGCATACATGTACCTGTATTGTCTTTACAAAAGTGTTGCCAGTTAAATCCTGTAAATATATCTGTCCATCAAAATAAAGCCCAATTTGAAAGAAGGGCATTTCTGGAGTAGTCCAATCAGCCGCTCAATTGGGCTAAAATCACAGTTTTGTTAACATTAAAAGCATACCTGTATTGTCTTTACAAAAGTGTTGCCATTCAAATCCTGTAACTGTATCTGTCCATCAAAATAAAGCCCAATTTGAAAGAAGGGCATTTCTGGAGCAGCCAAATCAGCTCAATTGGGCTAAAATCACAGTTTTGCTAACATTAAAAGCATACCTGTATTGTCTTTACAAAAGTGTTGCCAGTCACATCCTGTAACTGTATCGATCCATCGATCCCCTCTTGTTGTTGAAACACCTGTATCGTTGCACCTGTCATGTCACCCTGTGTATTCAGCCGAACCGGTATCACTTGACCTCCGCCCTCAATGATCTGCCCGGCTTCGTTTGTCGTCAGTATCTCGTACGATATCTGCTGCTGCGGTTGCAGTTGCCCCTCTTGTGGTTCTTCGGCGTCCGTTTCTATGACGACGGTATTAGGTGTTGCCCGAGGTGACGCTTTTCTTATTGCAGCGGGGAATTTACCCTTCTTGTGAATTCTCTTGAGATGTTCGCGTAAATTGGACCTGTTTGAGAATGAAGGCGAGAACGTAAACAAATTGCACCATTACCTCTTTTTGAGTTGTGAGATAGGCTTTTACGACTGGTATTCATAATATAGGTTAAGAGTTTAAAGGGTTTACCATCGGACAAGTTTAAAACTGTCAAGTGGCAATCTCTATGTTTTGCTTAATTTTATAATAATTTGGTCCTGGAGAAGTCAGGGTTAATCCTGACAAAAGCTTGACAATTTTAAACTTGTCTGACGGCGAACCTGTTAAACTCTTAACCTATAATATTACTCTTTTGAGGACTGTTTACTTGCATTTAATCAAGTGATTGTTGCATACCATATGCCAAAAGGAAGGAAAATGGTTGAAACGTTTTACAGTCACAATAAAAGCTTTTATTTTGATTAGCTCTGACTGCTTCAGAACTAAACTATTATGAGTAAAACATGTCAATGGTCCATTGTCTTTAGAGAATCATTGTCTGAGCTGACCTTTGCCTGATGATGTGATACCACTGTGTTGACCATGTGATACCCATGTGTTGACCATGTGACACCAATGCGTTAACCATGTGAAACCAATGTGATACCCATTTGTTGACCATGTGATACTCACGTGTTACGTAATACATGTGTGGTAACCATATGAATCATATATGGAACGCATGTGTTGACCATGTGATAGCCAAGTGAAATCCATGTGATACCCATGTGTTGACCATGTGACACCAATGCGTTAACCATGTGAAACCAATGTGATACCCATTTGTTGACCATGTGATACTCACGTGTTACGTAATACATGTGTGGTAACCATATGAATCATATATGGAACCCATGTGTTGACCATGTAACTGATAGCCAAGTGAAATCCATGTGATACCCATGTGTAGACCATGTGATTACCTACCTATGACCAAATGTCCTACCGCACTGCTGACAAACAAATGGTTTTTCACCCGTATGGACCACAAGATGCTCTTTCATCCTCGTCCTATCACCAAACACCTTCTTGCAATACTCGCATCTGTACGCTTGTTTATGAGCCTGCCGATGGACGAACAGAGACGCCTTGCAAGCAAACGTCTTGGGACAAATCTCGCATAGATGAGGTTTATCTCCGGTGTGGGAGTTCATGTGGTCACGGAGTTCAGCATTGGTTGTGCACGGGTGTTGGCATATCTCGCAGATCTTACGCTTCAACTTACGAGCTAGAGCTACTGTTAGACAAAAGAGAACATATTGTGGTAAAGTAAAGTAAAGAAATCTATTTGCTTTAAATGCCTATGATTGTATAGTGTGATCAGTTCCAAGTTGGCGAAGCCTCATTACAGCAGCGAATGAATATAGAAGGACGCGGTCGCACATGAGCGGCCACAAGCGCACTGTGCAGCATGTGTGGGGCCAAAACCATGAGCGTGTGGCCATAATCGTTTACTTGGATTACTTTTGCGCGCGGAGAGATAACAATTCTCGCCAATTTTGTACTTATTAAACTATAGTAGGTTATTTTTAAATTACATAATTCAATATACCTATTAACGTCCATGCTTTGTTTGCCTATACAATTGTGACCAATATTTCCTCAGGCCGAGTGGCAAGACGTTATTGCATGATTCAGCTTATAGGAGAGTCCATTAGAGCTGTAAGGGTCACTTCCATTTATTGATACATTGGTAAAGAAAAATAGTCTACATCTAACACAAAAAAGTTCCTGACCAGGTGTTTTTATGTTAGCTAATTCAAAATCAATATTAAATCTGTAACAATAATCTGAGATATATATTATCACTTTCCACGCGGCTATTAGTTTTACCATATACAAAACATATTTTTCCGAAACCGTTTCCAAGTCTATCTCAAGGATTACTGAACCAATACTAGGCATGTTTGTACTTATTGCAATGCATCTCTCATGATTATTCCAAATATGGTAATGAAATTCAATAATGTTGACATTTGTGATGCGATCTGTGAAAACCCGCCACATGGTGGCATTTTTCATATTGGAGATATTTATATCATAAGAAAGCTAAAACTGTGCTGATTACAGAACTGTTTCGATCATTTTTCTACGATCACTACAAAAAAAGTTATGAGTGAATGATGATTGTGATGTCACCAAAAGCTACAAAACAAGAAATCATGAAAACAGGCCAAAAAAGATACATAATTCAATATAATAACATTATAAGGTTAATAATAAAAGTGACTGAAGTAAGTTTGTCAAGGTGAAATTTCATGAAAGATGATGACACAAAGTACTGGAAACTAATTTTCTTTAAAAAAATCTAAAAAAAGAAAAAAGTTTTTTTTATTTTTTATTTTTTTATTTTTTCTATTTTACCATAATCCCTAGTTCACATTTTGCGACATCCGTCGGGTTTTCTCAGATCGCATCACATTTTTGAAACATTTTGTGAAATTTTGGAATGTCGTCTGCAGTAGCCTGCCGCATGGAAAGTGTTAAGCGAGAACATTTCATCGCCATAATTTTGCATCTCATTCATAAAAATTGATTGGATACTTTTAAAAGGTTAGATGATTATTGCCCTACACATATCATTGACTCACTTTTTGAATTTGAATCATGTACTTGAAGCTGATGACGTCTCACATACTCTGCTCTCTTGAATTGCTTGCCGCATTCAGGGCACCCAAAGGCATTTCCTGTATGATCTGTCTGATGCTGACATATTAGACCTTTCAGGCGTAACTTTTTGTCACATAGCTGGCATTCAATTATTGGATCTTTGTGGATTTTCTGTCAGAAAGTATAGGAAAAGAGCAAAATTGTTTAAATGAAGATGCAGGGAGTTAGGCGATGAAAAAACACAAACCCGTTCTAGGGGCATAATCGATCCTTTTTTTAATTTCAAAAAAAAAAGGGGGTTAAATTCACCAAATTTTTTTCAGAAAAATATTTTTGAACAGAAAATTTGTTGTGTACACATCCAATTAAAGCAGATAACAGTTTTCATTCTTTCTTTTTTAGAGGTTCACAAAAAGCTAGTGTGCTCTATTCACTTCTACTGGACAGTGTCATCATTTTACAGATGCAACATTTACACCCTCGTTTATATCTTGTGTCTCTCTTCGTGTGTATATATGCCCCAGCCCCTGAAGTAAGTTGGTATGTTTATGCAGGGATTCAAGTAGGTGATTGATCCATTTCCTGAACTTTTTACACAAGCTTGGCCCGAGCGTGTGCGTGCGGCATCAAACTTATATGGGGGCTCGTCTGGAGAATAGGCTACAGGGTATCACCCTCCCAAAAACAAACCCATGTTTTCCTCTTTTTATGCTGAAATATCATCATCCGATTCCCGAAATTCAAAAACAATGACAAATAAATTTTAAAAATACAAAAATCCTGATTTTTTTATGGCCAAATATGTTATCATATTTACATATTTACCATATGCTCAGTGAGTTTATAGTTTGCATCATACATATTGGTATACTGATCACACTTGAACACAGCCGGTGTATTGTGCCGTTTCATGTGTGAGCTTCATCTAGACTTGGTGATGAACGTCCTATCGCATCCCCATCAAAAATAATATGAGTCCCCCCCCCCCCTCTCCCGGGAACATTGCTGACAGATATTTACCATATGCTCAGTGAGTTTATAGTTTGCATCATACATCTTGGTACACTGATCATACTTGATACCCCCACCCCCCGGGGAACATTGCTGACAGATATTTACCATATGCTCAGTGAGTTTATAGTTTGCATCATACATCTTGGTACACTGATCACACTTGATACCCCACCCAGCCCTCAAATTAACCGAAGGCAATTGCCATCGGTGCCCCACCTAGTTGCCTCGTTGCCGTCAACTTCTGGCTGTTTTTACTCCATTGAAAAGTACATAATTGCCTTGTGCCCCTTTCAAATTGCCTGAAATTGCTTTGCCCTTTCCATTTCTTAATTTGAGGGCTGACCCCACCCCCGGGGAACATTGCGAACAGATATTTACCATATGCTCAGTGAGTTTATAGTTTGCATCATACATCTTGGTACACTGGTCACACTTGAACACAGCCGGTGTATTGTGCCGTTTCATGTGTGAGCTTAATCCAGACTTGGTGATGAACGTCCTATTGCACCCTTCCTTCTCGCAGGTGTATTTTGGATCCTTGATGTGTTGGGAGATCATGTGAAGTCCTAATCCCCTCTTGGTGGTGAAGATACGTAGACATCCTTCCTCCACACATGGATAATCTCCAATAATCTCCTCTTCTTCTTCATCTTTTATTATCTCCAGGTTTTCTGATTGGGATTAAGAATAGAGTTGCTGTTCTGTCAAAACCCTCCATGTTTTTCTGGCCCTTAGCTCAGCATGTATACAGTAAAACTGCCCAACTGTTGCATAGGTAGTGTTGATTTATACATGTTCAGGGGAAAGAGCACTTACAAGAATTTGATAGAAGTGCTTTTGGCCCAAGAACATGTTTACAGCAGACTGCCCAAAGGTTAAACATAGGGAAGCATTACTTTATACATGCTGAAGGGCCAGATGGAGATACAAGGTTTGGACAGAACAGCGATGAATAGTGATTATATCAAAGGTTACAAAAGTACAGGGTGTCTAAAATACTTTTTTGAAATGTCATACATCCTATAAAAATAATCACGAATGTAAAAATGGAAACATAATTGGATAGAGAATGTGCATAACACTAATTTGATGCCAAACTAATTCCTGGTGCTTTTATATAATATGTGACATGATCATGCAGAATGAGTCATTTGTTAGGAATATTGATTTTGAGTTACGGGTAAAAAGAAGTGACAAATTCTTATGTTTTACTTTGTTTTCTCAGTTGGTAAATTGTTTGTAACATAAAAACTAGAAGTTTGATTTAAGTGGTGTTTGAACCATACTGTAGCATTTTCACCTGCTTTTAAATTTAAATGATGGACAAATTTCAAAATTCAAAACTGCCGACCTGTGACTCATTTTGTTTGATCACGTCACATATAATAACACCAGGGAAGGGGGAGGCAGAAGAGGAGGTGGAGGGGAGGAGAGAAGAGTGATGATGCTGGAGGGGAATGGAGGGGGTCTCTTCAAATGATGCTTGAGACCACAGAATCCATAGTACATCAAACTAGATACTATGTGTGTATAGCAGGGCTCAAAATACTTTTATGATTACAGGGCCAATTTTAACAGAATTGATAAAAAGTAGCCCTGTGTGTACTTTTTGGCATTGATTACATTTGTTATCAGGGGCTGTTTTGTCAAATTCGGGGCTAATCATCCTTAGCCCCGTCTATTTTGAGCCCTAGTGTTTAGTGGGGTGGATGGAGGCGTGGGAAGAAGGAAGAGGGTCGCTTATTACCTTCAGGATGAGATCTCTTCAAATGATGCTTGAGACCACGGAATCCATAGTACATTAAAGTACATATTGGACACTTGATGAACTCTTCTTTGTCTTCTGAATCTGCAACTGACAAAAAGTACGGACATACATGAATATGCAGAACTAGGGTTAAGCCAAATGAAAAATTGTTTGCCCAAACATAACTAACCCATAAAATCTTTAAAAACCTGCCCTTTTTTCCCCTGTTTTTGTGTGAAGATATTTTTTTATGGTAAAAATTGTGTCTTTTAAATGATATTTGTATATGAAGTTGCCAAATAGACGTAATAGTGAAGAGGGACCGGCCAGTTTGTCCCGGCCAGTTTGTCCCGGCCAGTTTGTCCCGGCCAGTTTGTCCCGGCCAGTTTGTCCCGGCCAGTTTGTCCCGGCCAGTTTGTCCCGGCCAGTTTGTCCCGGCCAGTTTGTCCCAAGTTTATATATTATTTAAAATATAAAACGTGATTATCAATTATTAGTCGATCGTGTAAGTGAGAAACCTAAGGTAGCGAACTGCTAAATAAAAAGTGTTTTATTTGATATTATTTAAAATATATATAGCATGAAAGTGTCCACTGTTACAGTATTATATATAATAAAGCGCGAAAAATAAATTGTTGTATTGGCGTAACATGCCATTGAAAATTAGGGAAGGGCGGGCAGGATATATTTTCTTCTTTTTTTTTAATTCTTTTTTTTTCTTTTTTTGAATTGTACATATCCTATAAATTATTAAATTTAATTTCACAGAGTCAAATTAATCACAAAACATCATGAGGCCATTTGCGATCGTCAGATTTGTACTGTATTCTTTTTTTAATGAGGAACAAAAACAAACAAAAAGTCAGGGTCGGGGGTAAATTAGGTTGGGAAAAATAAATTGTTGACCTAAATGAAAAGAGCCCTACCTTGTTTTTTCTCATTGTTAGCTTTGAAACACCTGTAGCATACTCTCTGCATCACTTTTTTACCTGTACAACAACAAAAATTAAAGAAAAATGCTCATAGTTGTTATCAACATACATATTTGAAGGGCTGATTCCAAGTAAGACCAAGAAAGAAAACAAATCTGTCTCACATACCCCACGCTCATAAGTATGTGGAGTCACTTTTGCCACCTAACCCTACGCGATGAGCGAAAAAAATGGCTCTGAAAGTACAAAAAAAGCGGGCCAAAAACACAATAAAAAAATAATATTCACATTTAGCATAGCTATTTTTTCAACAACAAAAAAACACTAAAGATGCCTATTGCATAGCTATTTTTCAAAATGTATGCGAGACACCTTTTTTTTTGCTTTCAATGTAAGCAGATTTTCTTGCAGATTGGCATTTTTGATCATAAATCGTGCAGATTTTCTAAGTTACATTGCCGCGCGATCAACTTTGTGCTGCCTGCGTGGTGTTTGTTCAATTTTTAATCATACTATAGTTCAAAAGTTACAGCGCTTGATTAACTTCATATCAAAAGGGTTAACACCCCTTAACATTTTTTAAAAAGGCAATGATGACCTACATACCCATTACCAAAAAGAAGTGCATGACCAGGGCTCAAATTACATCGCGGCCATCGCGGCCATTACCGCGATGCCCTCACATCTGGCCGCGATGCCCTCGGATCAGTAAAAAATTCACGGCCATTATGGCCGTGCCCTATTTTTAACAGAGGCCGTGTGTGCCCTTGGTTTGGCCTTGGTGCCCCAGAACATGGCCTCGGTGCCCTTCGAAATGGTATATTCTTAAGGCCAAAGTGGCCGTGCCCCTAAAATGACGAAATTTGAGGCCTGTGCATGACCTCCACTATCTCTTTCCGTCTCCACCAATAAACCTGTACTCACCAACATCACCACCCATTGAATCTACAATGCAAGGTATATGTCTAGCTTTCTTACTGCGTTTACCACACAGCGAGCAGGGCTTGACATCTTGGTGCCACAACCAACAACCATGCCCAAAACCCTTACTCACCCACATCGCCACCCGTTGAATCTACAATGCAAGGTATATGTCTAGCTTTCTTACTGTGTTTACCACACAGCGAGCAGGGCTTGACATCTTGGTGCCACAACCAACAACCATGCCCAAAACCCTTACTCACCCACATCGCCACCCGTTGAATCTACAATGCAAGGTATATGTCTAGCTTTCTTACTGTGTTTACCACACAGCGAGCAGGGCTTGACATCTTGGTGCCATAACCAACAACCACGCCCCAAACCCTTACTCACCCACATCGCCACCTGTTGAATCTACAATGCAAGGTATATGTCTAGCTTTCTTACTGCGTTTACCACACAGAGAGCAGGGCTTGACATCTTGGTGCCATAACTAACAACCATGCCCCAAACCCTTACTCACCCACATCGCCACCCGTTAAATCTACAATGCAAGATATATGTCTAGCTTTCTTACTGCGTTTACCACACAGCGAGCAGGGCTTGACATCTTGGTGCCATAACCAACAACCATGCCCAAAACCCTTACTCACCCACATCGCCACCTGTTGAATCTACAATGCAAGGTATATGTCTAGCTTTCTTACTGCGTTTACCACACAGAGAGCAGGGCTTGACATCTTGGTGCCATAACCATCAACCACGCCCCAAACCCTTACTCACCCACATCGCCACCCGTTGAATCTACAATGCAAGGTATATGTCTAGCTTTCTTACTGCGTTTACCACACAGCGAGCAGGGCTTGACATCTTGGTGCCATAACCATCAACCACGCCCCAAAACCTTAATCACCCACATCGCCACCCGTTGAATCTACAATGCAAGGTATATGTCTAGCTTTCTTACTGCGTTTACCACACAGCGAGCAGGGCTTGACATCTTGGTGCCATAACCATCAACCACGCCCCAAACCCTTACTCACCCACATCGCCACCCGTTGAATCTACAATGCAAGGTATATGTCTAGCTTTCTTACTGCGTTTACTAGGCATGCGAGCGTGACACGGTTCGACCGTGTCACGCACGTATGACCCGTGGCCCGTAAGCAAAACACTGTATACGAAAACACGAACTAGATTTTACAATTTGAACTAACACATTTTCGTAATAAAACACAAGGAAATACAAGGAAACTAATGGATTATTAGCCATTTATTTAGACTATGTGCATGAAAGTTCAAATAAAAAACAATGATTCCGTCCCTTATTACTGCTAATTAATATAATAATATGGAGTTTACCAGGCACTTCGATCGCTCGCGAGTGATACTAAAGCGCCATTGTTATGCGATTCCTCTTGTGCCAGTGGTGCACCGAAATATTAAAAAATGTCCAGACGGATGCGGCCGCAGCCGCGGCCTGCTATACTATATTGAATATAATGAATAATAGGGAGGTTAATAGGGAAGTTAAAAACTTAAAATCATTACTTTTCATAAGCATGTTAGCTGAATAAAGTGAGTCGAATAAAGGTTTCAATGTGTAATGTGTACATTGTATTCGAGTACAGATTTATTTTTATGGTGAAAAAAACATGACGAAAGAATTAGAAAGACGCAATTTTATCTTTCGTAACACTCAGCGGCATGAGAACAAGACTAGCATTAATTTAAAAGTGACGTCATGATTATAATTTATAAATTCTCCGACTTGCGCAGAAAGCCGCCATTTTGTACACATTTTAAACCGACAGAAAAAATTCTGCGCAACTACGTGTAAAGCAATGGGATTTTGAACTCTGGACGAAAGTGAATATGAACTGCCGATATTTAAGGATTTACCATACTTTGTTTTAGTTATTTGAAGATGACACTCAATCTTTAGGTTTGGCTTTGATGGTACGTGATCAGAGATCAAGTAGGGAATCTTTTTGCGTAGCACTTTTTGCTACATATTTGTGCATTAGTGTTCAAAAGTGTGTCGCATTTCGTGATGCTACATTGGTTAAATCGAACGCTGCGTGGTGGTATGCACTATGCAGGTTATTACGGGGCTTGGGCTCTACTGTGGGTTGGGTTTGGGAATTCACGGAGAGTGATACTTACGGGATACGGGTACCCGTGACACGCACGTATAGAATGACCCGTGTCACGTAAGAGAAAAAACACGGGATTACTCATACCTAGCGTTTACCACAGAGAGCAGGACTTGACATCTTGGTGCCATAACCATCAACCACGCCCCAAACCCTTACTCACCCACATCACCACCCGTTGAATCTACAATGCAAAGTATATGTCTAGCTTTCTTACTGCGTTTACCACACAGCGAGCAGGGCTTGACATCTTGGTGCCATAACCATCAACCACGCCCCAACCCCTTACTCACCCACATCGCCACCCGTTGAATCTACAATGCAAGGTATATGTTTAGCTTTCTTACTGCGTTTACCACACAGCGAGCAGGGCTTGACATCTTGGTGCCATAACCATCAACCACGCCCCAAACCATTACTCACCCACATCGCCACCCGTTGAATCTACAATGCAAGGTATATGTCTAGCTTTCTTACTGCGTTTACCACACAGCGAGCAGGGCTTGACATCTTGGTGCCATAACCATCAACCACGCCCCAAACCCTTACTCACCCACATCGCCACCCGTTGAATCTACAATGCAAGGTATATGTCTAGCTTTCTTACTGCGTTTACCACACAGCGAGTAGGGCTTGACATCTTGGTGCCATAACCATCAACCACGCCCCAAACCCTTACTCACCCACATCGCCACCCGTTGAATCTACAATGCAAGGTATATGTCTAGCTTTCTTACTGCGTTTACCACACAGCGAACAGAGCCTGACATCTTGGTGCCGTAACCAACAACCACGCCCCAAACCCTTACTCACCCACATCGCCACCCGTTGAATCTACAATGCAAGGCATATGTCTAGCTTTCTTACTGCGTTTATCACACAAAGTGCAGGGCTTGACATCTTGGTGCCATAACCAACAACCACGCCCCAAACCCTTACTCACCCACATCGCCACCCGTTGAATCTACAATACAAGGTATATGTCTAGCTTTCTTACTGCGTTTACCACACAAAGTGCAGGGCTTGACATCTTGGTGCCATAACCATCAACCACGCCCATAACCCTTATTACTCACCCACATCGCCACCCGTTGAATCTACAATGCAAGGTATATGTATAGCTTTCTTACTGCGTTTACCACACAAAGTGCAGGGCTTGACATCTTGGTGCCATAACCAACAACCACGCCCCAAACCCTTACTCACCCACATCGCCACCCGTTGAATCTACAATACAAGGTAATATGTCTAGCTTTCTCACTGTGTTTACCACACAAAGTGCAGGGCTTGACATATTGGTGCCATAACCAACAACCACGCCCCAAACCCTTACTCACCCACATCGCCACCTGTTGAATCTACAATACAAGGTATATGTCTAGCTTTCTTACTGCGTTTACCACACAAAGTGCAGGGCTTGACATATTGGTGCCATAACCAACAACCATGCCCCAAACCCTTACTCACCCACATCGCCACCCGTTGAATCCACAATGCAAGGTATATGTCTAGCTTTCTTACTGCGTTTACCACACAGAGAGCAGGGCTTGACATCTTGGTGCTATAACCATCAACCATGCCCCAAACCCTTACTCACCCACATCGCCACCCGTTGAATCTACAATGCAAGGTATATGTCTAGCTTTCTTACTGCGTTTACCACACAGAGAGCAGGGCTTGACATCTTGGTGCTATAACCATCAACCATGCCCCAAACCCTTACTCACCCACATCGCCACCCGTTGAATCTACAATGCACGGTATATGTCTAGCTTTCTTACTGCGTTTACCACACAGCGAGCAGGGCTTGACATCTTGGTGCCATAACAAAACAACCACGCCCCAAACCCTTACTCACCCACATCGCCACCCGTTGAATCTACAATACAGGGTATATGTCTAGCTTTCTTACTGCGTTTACCACACAGAGAGCAGGGCTTGACATCTTGGTGCCATAACCAACAACCACGCCCCAAACCCTTACTCACCCACATCGCCACCTGTTGAATCTACAATGCAAGGTATATGTCTAGCTTTCTTACTGCGTTTACCACACAGAGAGCAGGGCTTGACATCTTGGTGCCATAACCAACAACCACGCCCCAAACCCTTACTCACCCACATCGCCACCTGTTGAATCTACAATGCAAGGTATATGTCTAGCTTTCTTACTGCGTTTACCACACAGAGAGCAGGGCTTGACATCTTGGTGCCATAACCAACAACCACGCCCCAAACCCTTACTCACCCACATCGCCACCTGTTGAATCTACAATGCACGGTGTATGTCTAGCTTTCTTACTGCGTTTACCACACAGAGAGCAGGGCTTGACATCTTGGTGCCATAACCAACAACCACGCCCCAAACCCTTACTCACCCACATCGCCACCTGTTGAATCTACAATGCAAGGTATATGTCTAGCTTTCTTACTGCGTTTACCACACAGCGAGCAGGGCTTGACATCTTGGTGCCATAACCAACAACCACGCCCCAAACCCTTACTCACCCACATCGCCACCCGTTGAATCTACAATGCAAGGTATATGTCTAGCTTTCTTACTGCGTTTACCACACAGAGAGCAGGGCTTGACATCTTGGTGCCATAACCAACAACCACGCCCCAAACCCTTACTCACCCACATCGCCACCTGTTGAATCTACAATGCAAGGTATATGTCTAGCTTTCTTACTGCGTTTACCACACAGAGAGCAGGGCTTGACATCTTGGTGCCATAACCAACAACCATGCCCCAAACCATTACTCACCCACATCGCCACCTGTTGAATCTACAATGCAAGGTATATGTCTAGCTTTCTTACTGCGATTACCACACAGAGAGCAGGGCTTGACATCTTGGTGCCATAACCAACAACCACACCCCAAACCCTTACTCACCCACATCGCCACCTGTTGAATCTACAATGCAAGGTATATGTCTAGCTTTCTTACTGCGTTTACCACACAGCGAGCAGAGCTTGACATCTTGGTGCCATAACCAACAACCACACCCCGAACCCTTACTCACCCACATCGCCACCCGTTGAATCTACAATGCAAGGTATATGTCTAGCTTTCTTACTGCGTTTACCACACAGAGAGCAGGGTTTGACATCTTGGTGCACCTGTGAGTAATGTCTCCTCAGCAAGTTATGGTTCTTACACACTATGTCACAATCTGTACATTTCAGGTTTAGGTTTGAATGTCCTATCTGTATGTCAAATAAAAAATAATACAGTGTGAGAAGCAAAAAGTGTACATTTAATATATTATCACTTTAAGACTTTTTTTAAATTAAAGCTTTTTTTGCTGCAATTTTTTTTTTTTTTTTTATTAACATTTTTGATTTATTTTTTTAAATTGTTGAAATTTTATTTTAAAAAAAAAAATTATATTTTTTTTTTAGAAATTGTATGAAATTTTTGAAATTGCTGAAAATTAACCAACATTTTCCAAAAAAATGTGTGAAACAAAAATAAAAACGCTCGACTAACCGACTCTACCTGAGAGGTCTGTTTGCCTGTAGAATAGGGTTTTTCCCGTCGCCTAATCAATAACAAGTTCTTTTACACGGTATATTTACTAATTTATTTCAAGAACTTTCATCAGGTTATCATCCATGCAGGTGAAAAACACCCAACAATTTATCATGCATACTGAATATAATCACAAACATCAGCCAACATTTAGGGTTTATCGCAATATGCACAATAGCCGATTCCAGGCATTGCTCAATATATAGAATGTACGTGGGTTGCCCGAGCGAACCCACTTGGCCATTCAACTTATTGCTTCTCTCAATTACTGTCGACTTGACGATGCTCCGACAAATACGATGCAACTACGAATATGATTTATTTTTTGAATCTTTTTATATAAAATAAAACATTACATTTGGCATCTAGATTATCAAGGATGTAAGTGGGCGATTGATCAATTTCCTGAACTTTTTACATGAGCTTGGCCAGATGGCCCGAGCATTTGCACGCGGCGTCAAACTTTTATAGGGGCTTCTCTGGAGATTAGGCTATAGGGTATCACCCCCCTAAAAAAAGCATGTTTGACTGTTTTTATGCTGAAATATCATCATCCAATTCCGGAAATGCAAACAAACAAAAAATTGTTTGTTTTTTGTGTGTTTTTTCCTTCTTCCAAAAACCCGGAATTCATTTTGTATGGCCAAATATCCGGAATTCCGGAAGTATTGCATCCCTGATGTATACTTTTCGTAGCCTGACTTACCATATGCATAGTGAGTTTGCTGGGTGTAGCAAACGTCTTATCGCATTTCTCACACTTGAGGTCGCTGTTGTCTCCCTCGGCGAATGACTTAATGGATTTGATCTTGCCGATCCCCTTGTGTCCCTGGTTGGTGTGCTGTGTCAATCCTTTACTAGTTTTAAATGATCTTGTGCAGCCTTGTTCATCACATTTAAAATCGCCCTCTTCCTCCTCTATATTGTTGTCGTCTTGTACATTGAAATCTAAATAAAGAGACATGCAACAGATAATAAGCACTATAACCCTAACACTACCATATACCCCAAAATACCACGACTGGGCACGTTGGTACCACCCGACGTGGAAGTTTTTTGATGAAATAAATGGACCCAATACATACAGTCTGGGCAATACACTGCCCAGAACTGTGATACAGCCGTGGTGAAGTGTGGAATCCCTCGCCTCTGGTGCGAGAGGTCCCTGGATCAATCGGGGGGATATTTTGGTCGATTTTCCGCGTTGAAGAAAAAATTCTGAAAAAAGTGGGGGGAAGTGTTAGGGTTAATGCGACATAAAAATTTTAAAAATCAATTCTCAAAAACACAAAAAAGAAATTTACACATTTTGTGAACATATTTGACAATTGTTGACATTTTGTTATAAAAAGTGAAACCAAGAAATTGATCACCGCAAATTTTCAAAAAATAGCATGTTGAGAGATGGCAGTTTTTATTTGCTTTATCTGGTATGTTGAAATCTTAATAAAGAGACATGCAAGAGCACTTTATGGCAACAGAAAACAGACCAATTGTTTTTCCTATTTTTTTTTAAAACCTTTTTTTAGTTGCCTGACCGACCAACCCTACCTCAGAGGTCCTTTTGCCTGTAGAACAAAGTGGGTGTTTATGTCGCCCGAGCACTTTTAATTAGAGAGTAAAAGATAAACATTTTCTTTTGGTTGCCGTACTATAGTGTGAAAATGGATGGGTTTGTCCATAACTAAGATAAAAATATGGACAAACCTATCCATTGTCACCAACACCATAGTACAGCAACCAAAACAAAATTTCCATCTTTTATTATCTTTCTAATACATTTTTAAAGGAAATCCGTGCCATGGAACTTTTGTGCTCATATACGTAGCATTATTTAGAAAGGTGTTAACACTTTCCACATTGCAGGCGTCTGCAGACGCCATTCCAAAATGTCACAAATTTTTTAAAAGTGTCAAAATTATTGAAATTAATTACCATATTTGGAATCACCATGAGAAATGCATTAAAATAAGTACAAACATGCCTAGTATTAGTTCTGTAATTCTTGAGATAGACTTTGAAAGTGGGAAAAGATTTCTAAAAATCTGTCTTGTATGATAAAACCAATAGCTGAGTGGAAAGTGATAATACAATCAAAATCAAAACATAAAAAGGGGCCTAACCTTTGTTGTGTACTTTCTGGATGTGATACTTGAGTCCAACTTCTCGTTTGAAAACCATGTTGCACAAGGAGCACTCAAGGGGTGCCTCATTCTCATCCAAGTGAACCTTTTCATGAATTTTGAGATGTCCGATGTCAAAGAACTGTCGTGCACATACTTTGCAGCGCGCCTTTTCTTTTATTTCCTTTGCTGAAATTGAATAAAATCCATATGATCATAATCTACATGTACACTAGTAATTAGATAGTGGTACCGGATTGTTCTATAAACTAAGAGAGTATTGTTTTTAAATGTAATTTGACACACAAAAACCCATGGCATAATCAAAGATAGAGGCATTTCCAGACAAAGATTGCGTAATATGTCTTTAAAACTTGGATATCAATGCATGCTTACATGTATGTACGGAATTTCAGAATGGACATTTAAAAAGCCTGCCTTCTACTTTGGCAGTTCGCCAAGGACGTGTTCACTTGGTGACAGACAGTACAGAGTTACAAAGGAGGTATTTTAACCTTGTCAAATCACCAAGAGAGCTGGATGTGGCTAGAAACCCAAGTGGTAGTTTGCCTTTAAACTTGAAGTCTTTTTCTAGTGTAATTCACACAAAACCTTAACAAGTATTTCTATCCTACACAATATTTATATTCCCAAGATGTATGCTTCATTTATTTGTTGTTGATGTTTTAATATCCTAAGCAATGCATTTAAGATAATTAGACAACCTCCTTTTGTGAAATTACCCAGGTTTTTATATACTGTAAAACAAGTTAATTTCGCGAGCAATTTTCGCGAGAGCCTCAAATTCGCGAAATTATATTGCCGTGAATTAATGTGTTTGAAGATGATAGAAATTGTAGCATAATTCGGCAGCCTTTACACTGGATTCAAATTGATACTACCAGTATCTATGTGTACCCAGTGTACAAACAAACAAAGCTCAACTGACACACACGTTTCATTTTTAAAGTCATTGCAATGATATCAGTTGAAAATCGCATTACATTTGACTTTTTTCAGTTCAGAATTGTCGTATTTGCGATTGATTTACTCACTGTAATATCGCGACAGATTCATCCCTGTGCATATTTTTTACTGTGTTAGTTTCCTCTTTTGAGGACCAGCACCGGTCTGTGCTGCTGTAGCAATTCAACATCGAAGGAAAACCGAATAGCGACGGTTGACTTGCGTAATGCCTGCTTGAACCATAATTTATACTACTAGTAATTCGGATCGGTGGGGGTTTTAGAAGAAATGGAGGGCTAAAAACACTAATACTGTTAAGGAAAGGCACAGAATAGCTCAGAATTCTACCAAAAACCGTATCGTACTTATTTTATAATTGAGTGTAAGGTTCAAAATTTGGCAGTCTCGACGTCTTTTTGCGTGTAGCAAATAATTTTTAGTAAATGAAATTTTAGATTCGCGAAATAAGTTTCCGCGAAACTAGTGATGATTAGCAATTCGCGAAAAAAAACATGCCGCAAAATTAACTTGTTTTACAGTATTTTGTTTTAAACAAACATGATATATCCACCCAGGACTGGAACTTCAGATATTTTTTCAAACAGCCAGACAGGCAGGTAACTCACAAAAATACCTGCTCGACAGAAATTCCACCAGCAGTGCAACTTACTTTAAAAATACTGTGACTGTGAGTTTAAAAATGTTTACCCGCCAGTCGGTTGGGTACTTTAGTATTTTCACCTGCCCGAAGCAAAAATGTACCCGCTATGGGCGGGTGCTATTTCCATGCCTGTATCCACCTCTAAATTGTGGCGAGTTCATACTCCTGTCATTGCGCATTGGCCGACATCAGTTGATATCGGTGCGCAAGTTAAAACAATGTCAATTTTTATCCGCCGACGTCGGCCGATGCGCAACGACGGGAGTATGGGGCCATTACTTGTACAAGTAAGTACTGTATAAAGTTATTTACCCGTACAGATATTTTCTTGTGATTATATTTTCGTACTTTCATGTCCACTCGCGAAATGCGCGAAAATAAAACCTTTGCAAAAATTACCACCTACTGTAAAACACTATAATTTTGTTGCTACTTTATTTCGCGAATATGGTTAATTTCAATGCAAAATTGTCAGTTTTGCATATTAATTTCGCAAAATCCACATCGCTTGCGAAATTTGTGAAATTTAGGGGTTTCACAGTACACAGTACCCGAGACAGGTTACATTAATTTACATCCATCAAATACCAACCTTGATCCAATTTTTCCCTTTTGCGTTTCATCTTCTTTGCCTTTTTCTTTCGCTTTCTAGACGCCGACGCCTCTTCCTCCTCTAGCGCTTCCTCCGGCCAATCCTTTGGATCCATACTGAACCCATGCTTCTCTAAGACCTCCTTCAGTATATCCCTATTCAGTTTCAGAGTCTTTGACGTATCTGGTGTGCCGTCTGACGAGACCGGGACGCATTTGAAGACGAGCTGTGGGATAGACGGTTTAGTCCCGACGAGTGCCTGCAAATCTGTGATGTCACTAGATTCATCTTTTGTAGGCGCAGATATTCCTTCAGTTAATTGTACGTGTAGCTCAACGGTGTTGTTACCCTCATCTTTGGGAGAGTCTTGATCAACTAATTGTGCATCCCCAACCATTGAGGGCTCTGCACCACTATTGTCATTTGACTGTGCATTTGTTGACTGGTCTGCATCCTCCACTGAAGTCTGTTCACATTCACTACTATCCAGTTGTGGATCCCCTTTGGTCTCATGAATGTCAGCATTAGCTTGCTGCAATATTATGATTCGAGGCTGACTTTCTTGGCTGATATCCTTAGGCATAACTTCTTCTGTTGATTGCATTTCAAAGACGATGGTTTCAATTGCATCATCATTGCTAGCAACTTGCACCATCTCGCTCGCAGCTTGATCTTTGGATTCCGTCATTGTTATAGACCTGAGGGTTTCAATTGCATCAGCATTGCTAGCAACTTGCACCATCTCGCTCGCAGCTTCATCTTTGGATTCCGTCATTGTTATAGACCTGAGGTAAAGAAATGAACATTTAAGAGTTATAATTTGATTAGTGAAGACACCTTACAGCAGAGAAGGACACGCATAAAGGCAATAGGCACATCATGCATCATGTGTGTGACGCATGCGACCACAATCTTATGCATGTGATGTGACCATAATTGCATGTGTATGTATGGATTACTTTCGCACGCGGAGAGATAAAAACCGAATATTTCTCGCCAATTTGGAACTGATTAATTAAACTATACATGTAGTATGTTGAAACTAATTAATTGTATGTCAGACTTTTTACTCTGATCTTAGTAGACAAGTCTGTTTAATTACTCTGCCACCAAACATGAAACATGTACCTATGTTATTCCCTTGATGGGTTCAGTTAGCCCTCCTCGCAGGGCCACTAAAACCAGCCTATCCAGGGAAATGATCTACTAAGATAGAATATAGAAACACTGAGTCAGCCATCCTAGCTGAGCCACGGGTTTGGTTAGATTGGGAGCAATTGTCTATAGGCTTAGATAGAGTAGTCTTAAGGTAAGACTAGACTAGGGTTCAGTAGGCAATCCAAGAAGAAGATTACTGTAAAAGTGGAAATTTGTGCGCTACATTTATTTTTCGCGGACAAATTAATTTTGGGCTACACTTACACTTTAAAAAATGATGAAGGTGTTCTATGGTAAATTATGTGGCTAAAATGTGTGAGTCACCACAATTATTCAAGATGTTCATTAACTGTGAAGTAGGATTACTGGATGATCATATTTAGTCCAGGTTTAAACATATGGTACCTTGGCGTATGAGTCGATAACAAGCTGTTCTTTTTATCATCAACACTGATGCTCCTGCGTTGATAGGACACCATCTGGTATCTGGTTGCTTGCATTTCTAGATGTTTTAGCCACCAGCAGATCATTGAATATGTGACTTTGATTGAACTACCCCTCGTCTCTATTCAAGTAACAATAGTTAAGGAGGCCATAGAAATAAGAAAATAATGCAACACTATGAATAGAGACGAGGGGACAATTTATACTGTTAACACTATACATGTTGTCCGTCAGAGTCCCTGAGACAAAACAAAATCATGATGTAGGGCACATGACATGATACCTAAGGCCAAGAAAGAAAGAAAGATCTGACTCACATACCCTGTGCGCATAAGTATGTGGAGTCACTCTTGCCTCATAACCCTATGAGCCCAATTTCGGGCTGTCTGTTTTTAGTTATTTACAAAATATTGGCTCCCAAAGGCCAAAGGGGAAGTTGGCCAAAAACACAATACAAAAAGAATTCCTTCATTTGCATGTACATTGCAGCATAGCTATTTATTTTTATTTTTTGCCTAACGTGCATCTTTGAGCAACAAAATATTTTGGCTGATATGCACTCGAACTGATATTGGTCGCTGATGTCGGCAGAGATCCACCAAACCTGGCCAAGCAAAAGGACGGGGCGGTCTCCATTTATCATCCAGATCATTTTTGCATTTTAATACATGGGCCCAACCATATACTATTTCGCACAGATATTCTCAGTAATACTAAAAGTACTATAGAAGGGTTGAAATAATTAAACTGTGAATATTTATTTACCAGACATTTTTAATTAGAAGGAAACTATTCATAAACGTCAGAACAGTAAATTACAATTTATTATACGGAGAGTATTTGTATGTATTAGCATTAGATTTCTTTGTCTATTTCTCTTTGCATGGATGCTCCCTTAGGAGTCATTTAAAACGTACAGTGGATTATCCAGGTCCTCAAGGCTTGCCTTTCGTAATCAGTGTACAGGGTTGTAGCTACGCCGGGCGAACCTGCCCAGCTCTCACAACCTCCGCCCGGCACTCTAAAAAAAAGGGGGAAACCGGCACTCTAAAAAAAAATATTAAAAAAACAATTTTAATTTTTAAAAATGTGTGGATAAAAACATTAAACTGCCACATAAAACAAGTAATTATGTGGCAGGAACCCTCAAAGTGCATTAAAAAAACACCTAAAAACATATTAAGAAGGCCTCTGGATCCCATGCCATGATCCACTGCACTTACTCCATTCGCCATCAGTAAAATTAACCGGCACTAAATTTTGGCTAAGTGACATCAGAGTAATAAGGCTGTGAGTGACCGATTTGTTGTGATGGAATGAACTATAAATGCTGATTGCAAATATATAGTTAGGTCAATTTGTGATCCTGGTCATTTCCGATGTTGTGTTTGACGCCATTTTGTTGTTCAAACGAATACAATTAAGAAAGTGGCAACCGTATGCACTTTGCCAAAAACTTGGGACAGGTTGCTAGGCCAAAATTGCTGCGGTTAACTTTTAATACAACTCGTGCGCGATTGGTCATTCAATCTAACAAGCAGCTGTGAGCAATTTGTGTTCCATAGTTGATTTGAGTGACTCCGAATTGCCAAGACAGTCTGCCACTGGCTAGCACGGTATGTAATCACTAATCAGCATACATAGGCAGGCGCGATCCAGGATTTGTTTAGGGGGAGGGCCTAATATTTTAATATTCGAACCACCAAGTGCAACTAACGCGGTGCCCAGCACCGCACTCCGCACTAGCGCATACAGGGGGTATGAGGGGGTATTTGGAAATGTTTTCAATTGTTGAACCCAATCTGGTGTATACTTTTGACCAATATTTGATTGTAAAGCCACCTCTTCTTTTCCAATCAATATTTTGGTTTCTATCAATGTAAGAAAGAAGTTGATCATATACTGATATTTTCCTTGATTTAAGTATAGATGGTTCAAAAGTTTGGACAAGGGAGTACCCCTCACAATTGGATTTTTTTTCTTCAATTTTTGAACTCATTTGTTGCGATCTGGTGTATACTTTTGGATAATGTTAATACAGCGTACAACTTTCTAATAAATGTAGATAATATCATTAGTATTTATTCAGCTTCTCATCTCATCATCACAGTAATGTCATAATATCATTATCACTGTACAAACGGTACCGCGTATATAAGACCACAGCAGAAAATAGGCCTCTCTAAACTTATTTTGGACAAGTTTTATCTTATTTTTAAGTTGGCATGCGACACGGTTGAAAAATATGACACACCAGTGGTGTAGCTAGGTTTTTCATATTGGGGGGGGGGGGAAGAAATGAATGTTACCTGAGTAACCTGACAAGATTGTTTTGACAAAAGAAATGCGTGTGTAGCACACAAACATTTGTACTATAGAACGGCGCGGACATACAGGCACTTTGAGATTTTTTAGCAAATTTGCTTGGCAACAAGCGTTTCAAAAGCATAACATTCCATGCACACACTCAACGCTGAGCGTTACGCACTTGATTTGCAGTAGGCGCAATGTGCGGTTGCCTTAATTGATTGATCTGCATTTGATTGTTTTCACCGGCATGACGTAGGTCTGCCCCAACCTATATTGGTAGGCCTACTATACATACGTCATAACACTAATTACTATGGTAAACACTAAAACAGTCACAGTGACAGACAGTGTTATTTTTTTATTATTTTATTAATTTATACAACAAATACCAAATAGCACGGCTTATTTCACTTCTTTCGACTCGAGTGTGCATACTTCTGACTAAAACTATGAGTAACGGGACTGTAAACAAGGTAAATGATACCTTTGCTTATTATGCTTTATTTCGATTGGTAGATCTGCCTTATTTGGAAAAATAAGCTTACTTTTTTTTAGTAATTAGTTATTTTAAGCTTTTACTTTTAGTCTACCTCCTAGACCCTTTTTATATTATTTTGTGGTGAAAAGAAAAGAGTTTATTACTAACTACGTGACCTACCAACGTCTTCAAGAAAATGAGTAGATATATTAGACAGTCACAATAATTAAACGGGCCATTTTGGAACCATGTTTAGTCGCCAATTTTTCGTATCAATGAATATTGCAGCAAAATTCTAAATAAATCAACCGATGTTGATGAAATCCCTCTTAAAGTATGAGCGCCCAATCAATTATCTCTGTAAACTCGACCCTTGTTTAGGTCGACCGACATTAATATACTCAGTCTGTTTCGTCGTATCGTGTGGTTGATCGAAGTACCACATTTCGTCTATAGCTATTGTCCGGATTATTTGATTATCAGAGATGGTAAGGGAGCGTTAATAAATACTCTGGTGGGGGGGGGGGGGGGGCAATTTAGGGGGGATCAAAAAAATAATAAGCTTCAAAAAGGGGGATCAAGCAAAAAATGTTGCCGTTAAAGGTATATGTGATCTTTCCAGGGAGCACCCTCAACATCGAGAAAAAAAATTGAAAGAAGATTTTCTTGCAGATTTACATTTCTGATCATAAATCGTACATACATTCCAAGTTACAGGGCGATACGATTCTTAATTACTTCAAAATCATGATTTTAGAGTGAAAATAAACTGTCCGATAACACCGACAGTTTATGTTTTCACTCTAAATTCACTCGAAAACCATGATGTTGAGGTAATTAGGAATCGTATCGCTCTGTAACTTGGAATGTATGTATGATTTATGATCAGAAATGTAAATCTGCAAGAAAATCTACTTTCTAAAAAAAATAATGAATAGAGGGCGCTCTCTGGAAAAGATCACATAATATGCCTAAGGGGATCAAACAAATTACTAATGTAAAAAAGGCACAACAAAATTGGGGGGATCAATAAAAATAAGACTTTCTCGAAGGGGGGATCATTTAGTTTTTAATGTACGGGATGCCAATTTGCCCACCCCACCCCACCAAAGTATTTATGAACGCTAAGGATACATGATATTGCTTTGCCTGACGATTTATCAAATAAAATGTTTATACAATACTACATAAAATCACATACAAAAGCAAGCATAGTGCAAGCAAGCAAGCATAGTGTTCATAATATACCATCTGGGCCTGTAAAATACAGGTTAGAAAAGTAGTCCCCCCCCCCCCCCCGGGGGGGGGGGGGGGGGAGGTAGTTGGATTTATTTTGGACGGGGGTGTGCAGCTCCAGCCTCAAAACCCATACCCACTTCCAAGGGTAATTTTGCCAGAGGGGCTTCGGTACATGAAAATAGATGGGAGTTAATCTCATGGTTAAATGGGTTGAATTCCGGGGTTGAATTTATCGAATTGAATTCAGGTTGATATTGAAACTCCCGGAAAAAACGTCGTCAACGATGTGCTCAAATCTGACCCATTGCTAAGGGCTAGTGTCAATAACAGGACCCATGTCTAAGGATTTTTCAGTTAAGCCTACCCATGGCTAAGGATGTCTCATGAAAAAACGACCCACTGGAGCGGCACGTCCCCGTATGCCTTACATACGTGAGTAACCCCCCCCCCCCCCCCCAGGGTAGTCCCCTCCCTGTGCGTGTCTAGTGTTGGTGTCATGATAGAATGTTTTGTGAAATAGTTTTTGAAAGACATATCATTTATTGAAACTATGTGCATAAAGTGCGTCATGAACACTTGCCCCGGGAAACTAAGTTGCATTTTTCGGTGTCTTAACATTTTTTACTTTTACTGGAAAACTGTCCCCCCCCCCAAAGGAAAATGTTTTGACTGCCCCGGTTCATGTGTGTGTATTGTGTATTATAGGCGTTTATCCCGGGGGATGGGGGGGGGGTTGACCAGGGAGTTGGCCTATGTAATAATACACCCCCCACAAAATGTAAAATGTTTTGACTGCCCCCACCCCCGGTTCATGGGTTTGTATTATAGGCGTTAATCCCGGGGATGGGGGGGGGGGGGGTCTGTTGGCCTATGTAATAATACACAACCCCCCCCCCCCCCCTCCCCCTAGTGTTATGCATATGTTTTATGATTAAATGATCATTGACCATTGGTAATGCCACATTTGTTAGAGCATCACCCTTGTAACATGTAACAGACCTGTGATGCGTTGCTGACGCGTACGGTAGACGCTTTATCTGCGTAACTTTGTGATTAAATAAGGGCGGCTCTGGCAATAATAGATATCCACTGCCCAGATCCAACATCAGGAATGCAGTGAATTATGATTATCAAACTTCATTAAATGTGATGTAGGTACCCGCTTTATTGGGGTCACCCAATCTTGGTCCATAGAACTTCAAATTGGCCAAAACACGTATTAGTATTATAGACGCATTAAGGTTTATAAAATTGTTGAAGGTTTTTAAAGAGTCCATAATTCAGTTAGGGGTTTAAATATAATTGATTCTATTTAAAAGTTATGCCCACTTTCAAACAAAGAGGTCGTTAAATGAATTGGGCCGGTTTCGCCGTTTTTCGAGCTTTGAAAAGTTTGTTTGGAATTATTTGCTTTGTGTATAAATCATACAGGTCTTATGAGAGAGGACAAAGCCAAATTACTATTGTTTTTCACTTTTTTACTTTTAGAAATAATTATATTTTGTTATTTGAATATGTTTTAAATAACTAATCTGTTGAAGCAACCCATGAACTCGTTTACCATTGATCTTATTAATTTTTTAAAGTAAAAGACCTACCCTATACAGGGTGAGTAAAAAACCCTGCAATAGTGGAAAGAAGCCATCTTGGTTTCAAAACCAAGTTGTTAAGGGGGTCAAAAGTTTTTCAATTTGTTAAGGGGGGTCAAAAAAGTGTCGACACCAAAAAAATCAGTTGCCCAGCCGCCGCCCCCCCCCCAACCAAAGTATTTCTGAACACTCCCTTAAAACCTTTTTGGTCTCTTTTAAACCATTTGTCCAAAATGGCCCAAATTT
The DNA here is from genome assembly GCA_035610835.1 of Ophiura sarsii. Taxonomy (NCBI): domain Eukaryota; kingdom Metazoa; phylum Echinodermata; class Ophiuroidea; order Amphilepidida; family Ophiuridae; genus Ophiura; species Ophiura sarsii. The sequence goes on along the minus strand of CM069445.1, from coordinate 20,877,972 downwards.
TCAATCTTGAACCTTTGAATCAAGAGAAAGGCCTCCTCATAGAAACTTCAAATGGTTCTGCAAAAATGAAGAACCATTTGGAGAATTTTTAAGGTTTCATAAACTGGTACCAATTTGTAAAATTGTCTTTGCTTGCAGATTATGCTATAAGCTTTTTTACAGTGCCTTTAATCAATGAACTCCTTGCTGTAATCAGTGGCATACATTTGTTTTTGGCATTGGGGGAAGGGGGGATGGGGTGATTGGCCCATTCGGGCGGCCAGCATCAACATTTTACTGGTGGTGAATCGAGGCATGCCTCCAACCCCTCGGGATTTACGCCTATAGTCGCTTAGTGCCTTTATCATCAAAGAAGGTCTGAGAAAGAAGGAAAGGTAGCGCACCTTTCAAAGAAAGAAAGTAAAAAAAGTTAGAAAAAAAAGAAAAAGAAACACCAAAACAAACAAACAAACAAACACCAAAACACCATATATACCTATAAAACAAACAAACGTTCCAAAAAATAAACAAAAGGAACCACACAAAGCTAACAACAAACCGAAAGAACGAATAAACCAAAAATAAATCACAACAACAAACAAGCAAACAAATAAACCAAACAAAAAATAGACCGACACCACTATTAAAATGCATGGCTGTAAAGCACTACTACACTCAAACAAACAAAAACACCATCAACAACAAAAACGTCTCCAAGTCCAAGTTACGCACTTCCTGTCGCCCGCCCCCTCCCCCTCCCCCTCCCCTAGCATTAGCATTTTAGGTTGCTAAATAAATGTGAACATTATCATGTCGTGAAAATTCACTGATTCTGACAGAAAAACTAGATTTAGTCGCTCACTCAATATGAAACTTACGCCCCTGCGCGTATGCTCGCCGCGCCCTGGCATTGATAATTGATTGATACGCTATGCAGGCCTGAGCAAGAGACTAGATTACGAGCTGTTGATAAAACACGCGTCTCTGCACTCATGTACGCGTGACGTAAATTGTCCGTTGGTGTACGTGTACATGTACAAAGGCTGAGTTAGAGACTACTACGAGCTGCTTGTCTGGGATGGCGAACATTTTCAGTTGAATTTTAGGATAATTCTTCTCAAATTTAGTGGCCTAAACGAAGGTAAATTACGATTAAACATCGGATTTAGTAAGGTATAATATTATAGTTAATGGTTGCAAGATTTAAAAAAATTAAAATCGACAAAATGTATGCGCAAAGGGACCTATAAACTGATGCGAATTTTATGCTTAAAAATATAAATACGGCGGCATACGGCCTTCGCCTAGCTTAGTACAACAACAAGTCAGAATAGTATATTAATTTGTCATCAGTTGGTATTATTCATCATAGGGTATTTTGCATGTTTCACTATCTTTCCCCATCCTGGTAGGGAAAAAAACCACCAACGTATGGGTTTCCTGTACTACGCCTAGCTAAAATAAGCTAGGCTACGCCTACGCCTATGCCACGGGTACGCAAACTTTAATACAATACAAGTTACAACAGTTTACACTTTACACTTACAGTTACACAAAGCTTACACTAGTACAGGAAACCCATACGTTGGTGTGTTTTTTCTTCTTGTTTTTTTCTTTCCCCTACCAACGTATGGGGAAATTGTATTGCGAGAAACTGTCAATTTGATTTGCTGTATAAAGTGAATCGAACTGGCTATTCCCAGTACGATACTGCGAATTATAACAGTTTGTCTACTATTCGCAGTACGGTTCATAGCCAATCACAAATCAGTTACCCGGAAAATATCCGGATGTCGTTTGGTCTATCCCTCAAACTTTCACTAAAGTTATTAAAATTTGCAAATATACAATGCTTTGGACACTGGCACTTCAAAGAAATGAAAGTTTATTTGACTTTTGCTTAAATACTGACTTCTTCTCACTCACTTCCAATTGCATTCGTTAGTGATGGTGACAAGGGAAACTTTTACACATATTGACATATTGATGTATTGATGTATTGATGTAATTCCAGAAGTTTGTTTTGCTGCAATTGATTAAAATATTTACTCTATCCAGAATCCGGAACATGTTTGTTTTATATTTCACACAAGCTTTGACAATCAATTTGTTGTCCATACTAATTTTAGGCCAAAATTAAACTGGTTTGGTTGCCCTCCCTCGCCAATTTGGGAACTGAGTTTACCCCTCTCAACCTAAAAGACCCTAATTTTTTTAAAGCCAAAATCTATTGTAATGACATTTAAGAGGGTCTTAGGTTAGTAGTTTACCCCCTCTCAACTACTATGAGACCCTAACTCTTTTGGCACCAACATCGATTCTAATGACATTTAAGAGGGGTCTTGTTAGTTACCCCCTCCCTCTCAACTACTTACCTGAGACACTAACTCCCTTGGCACCAACATCGATTCTAATGACATTTAAGAGGGGTCTTGTTAGGGGGGGGGGGGTCATAAAATTATTTTGTATCAGATAGGGGGTCATAAATTTATTAACAACAACCATTAACATATTTGTGACCCCCCCCCCTCCCGAAGAAAATGATAGCCCCCTAACCCCCCTTTCAACTAACCTAAGACCCTAACTTTTTGGCGATGGCGCCAAAATCGATAGGTTACCATTATAGTAGGCTAGTTTATACCCTCTCACAACTACTAACCTTTTTGGCGCCAAAATTGATTTGAATGACATTTGATACCCAAAATAGAGTCTCTGTTCTGACTCATTTCATTAAAAAAAACCCACTTTTATGTACACATTTATAGTTTAAAAGTTACAATGCTTGATAAATTTGGCGCCAAAAAAAACCACCACTTTTATGTACACATTTATAGTTTAAAAGTTACAATGCTTGATAAATTTGGCGCCAAAAAGGATTGACACTTCATAAAAACGTTAAAAAAGTCATTTTAAACTGTTGCACTGTCGTACTGCGAATAAGCTGGCAACCCCTTCTTATTCGCAGTATCGTACTGCGAATAAGCTAGCAACCCCTTCTTATCCGCAGTATCGTACTGCGAATAAGCTGGCATCCCCTCTTATCCGCAGTATCGTACTGCGAATAAGCTGGTCAACCCTTCTTATCCGCAGTATCGTACTGCGAATAAGCTGGCAACCCCTTCTTATCCGCAGTATCGTACTGCGAATAGACCCTTCCAAAGTGAATGGTGTGGCTTTGGTAGGCATGTTCATAAAATTTTGAAAATAAATTTATCTCTTTGAAAATGGATTACATGGAAACAAAGTTCTTTACAATAAAAAAAGATGGTTCAACCTTGTCTGCAGGCTGAATAATAAAAAAGTTATAACCAAAAGTAGTTTAAGTCATGCACATTTTAAAACCATTTTAGGTAATTAAGGATTTACTTTCATGATGTCTCGTTGCTTGTGTGGGGTTATTTAGACATCAGTGAATACACCCTAGCCACATCGCACTAAATCGCTGTATTTAAAAGAGGTAAACATGAGTTTTCTACATATTTTGGTCAAAAATGTCGCCCTCTATAGTCAATGATATGAACATCCCTAGCTTTGGAATGAGTGATGGGGTGAATTAGCAAAACTGCATTTCCATTGATTTTCATACTAGCTACGCACCTTCATAAAGTCCTCATCTTTCTTTCCAGCCACTTTTTAAAACATGAAAATGCTAAATTATTCCATATTTAATCGTAATTCTCCGCCGTGTAAACGCAATGGCAGAATTTTTTTTAGACATTTTGCGAGTATTGCGGTCCAGATTAGTCTCATTCCCCATCGCAAAATAACAAACGTCTATATACGCTACGCACACCTCTGAACTAACGAAAATATTAAAAGAGACTATTTATTAATAAAACATGGCGCCGATTTAGATAAACACCGCTAGTGCCGTTAAGTGAATGGACTTAGAATTTCACCTTAAATTTCAAGGGAATAGTGCATTTGTACAAAATGTTAAGCGAATGGCAAGATAGATGAGAAAGAGTAGATAAGAACAAGCACAAAGAAGTGTGTTTTTGAGCTCTGGTAAGCGATACAGAAATTACCACAAAAATCATATTTAGAAGGAGTCATACTTAGGATGGGGACAGATAGTGAAACATGCAAAATACCGTATGATGAATATACCAACTGATGACAAATATCACTAAGTATGATTTGTTGTACTACACTTACACTTACACTTTACAAATTTAAATTACAGTTCACAGTACTTTTTTAGACTTTTTAGTACAGTACTATTACTAACTACTATACTTTGTCTTTTGCATATATATGTTTTGTTATTTGTAAGTGTTCTATGAGATTGAGTTTCATTTTCAAATAACTAAAAAAAGTATGATAAATCCTCCAGTATTGGCAGTTCATATTTCGTTTTCGTAAAAGTTAAAAATGCCATTGCTTTAATTACACGTACGTGTGCAGAACTCTTTCTGTCGGTTTAAAATTTTAAAAATCTCTGTTTTCATTCATGCAGATGATAACAACATTATACCTGACTGCCCCCACCCCCAAAAAAAAGAAAAGAAAAGAAATAATAGAATGGGGGAAAAAAGGAAGAAAGTGGAAAGAAAGAATTGTTGATCGTCAGGATGGTGTTTAATTCTGATCTGGAATCATTAGCCGGGTGATACTCATATAGGCCTGATCATATATCCTTGACGGGAGGTGCCACTCATTCGATTTTTTGTAAGAAACCATAAACATGTCACATTGGAATCCCTAAATATGACACTCTGTATCCGGTCTGGGACAGAGCTATGATTCAGAGCTAGTAGTCAATATGAGAAGTTCTTAAGAGGATGATCTTCTGTCTTAATTATGTAACAATACTGAAGATTTTGCTCATGTACTCTGCCCTCTGATCATCATCTAGGTATTAGTCACACAGCCACAGCTTTCTCATGTTCTTGTTGTGCTTGTTGAGTCAATGATTCACTCATTTCTGTAATCACCCGTAGCTGTATCACATAACCACCTGTACTTGGGCTATTAGAGCAATATTATGTTATCTTTTTCAATTTTTTACACATATTTTTTTTTCCTCTCTTTTTTATGAGGAAGTTTGACTTATCAGGAAATACTTTCATGGACTCATAAATCGATCTTGCCTGTATTTTCTGTGAAAACCATCATAGAACTTCTAAATCATTATGGAAATCTGCTTCCAATTTAAGGAATTTCTTCAATTTGGATCGCCCATTTATTCTCTGCTCACTTTGCCAAGGGTTTTACTTCTCATGACTGTAAATATGATTCACAGCGCCTGTTCTATCACAGATAGTCAAAACCATGACTATCTGTGGTTCTATACAACTGCATCCTAACAAAATAATTTCCTTTTTTGTGTGCACATTTATGTGACATCAGGCTGACTGTGAGAATTGTGTTGACATATTATTTTTTTGTTATTGAAAATGTGCAATAATTTAACATACTGAACTTTAGATCACAACATGAAGATGATGTATGGTACCTGTAATTCTACCAACTCAGATATGAAATTGTATGCCAAATGTGCAATATTTTTGAATTAAATTCTTTTGCCATTTGGCATCACTCAAAATTTTATTGGTAGGGATGTGCAGCCAGCAAAAAGACAATTTACCATACAATTTACCAATATTTTTGGGGAAATAGACCCATGTTATTTGTTAACCCAAGATCCATAATTATCTTCCCCTTCGCCAGATTTCACCAATTTTATTACATTCAATCAGAATTTAGAAAATAAATTGTATCATATTTCTGTTACACCAAGGTACTACACACAATGGAATCTGACGATGTCAATCCAACCCAGAGCCTCTCCAAGCAGGAGTCGCCCGTCAAAGATGCCGTCCGTTCCTTAGAAGCACAGCTGGCTTCAGAAGTGTCTATAAACCCCACTTCCACAGAGGAAGAGGTGCTTCCTCAAGAGCAAATCGGTATACCATTAGAGGAAGTGGTGATCAACACACAGGCCACACAGGAGAGCAGTGAAATAGGCATTGAGCAACAAGAGGTGGTTGAGAGTGTATCATTGTTGAATCAGAACGAGCAAGTCCAGGAGCATGTTATTCCAGTTCAAGTGCATGTAGTACAAGAGCAACAGGTGCAACATCAATCTTTACAAGAGCAACAGTTACAGCAACATCAACAGCAGTTACAGCAATTACCAGAGCAACACCAACAACAGTTACAGCAGATACCAGAGCAACACCAACACCAGTTACAGCAAATACCAGAGCAACACCAACAGCAGTTACAGCAAATACCAGAGCAACACCATCAACAGTTACAGCAGCAGATACCAGAGCACCACCAACAGCAGTTACAGCAAATACAACAGCACATAGAACAGCACACTGTGCAGGAGCAACAGTTGGAGCAGCAACATGTAGTGCATCAGCAGATATTGGAGAAGGCTTTGTTAGCACAACAGCAGATACCGCAGCAACTGCATGTCCAGCTTGTAGAGGAGCAACCCATGGAGACGGAGCAGCAAGATCATGATGGAAGTGCCGTCGTATCCATAGGAGCGGATCATGGAGCAATGCAGATTGAAGCCAACGGAGACGCTTCCCAAAGTGAAACAGCAGGGTCAGATGGAGCGGCTGCTCAACCATTTTTCAAATGTGTGGCTGTCACTTCAGATGGCTCGCCGGACTGGTCCAAGGTTATGAATCTTAATAGGGACATCTTGAAGGAAGTGCTGGAGAAGCATGGCATCAGTATGGACACCAGCGATTGGCCAGCACAGACAGAGGAAGATAGTGCGAGTCGGAAGAGGAAAAAGAAGGCAAAGAAAGCAAAGAAAAAGAAAATGAAAGAAAGGTCAAAGGGACACAAAGGTAAGGTTCTATAAGCCTTATCGCCAATCGGAAAAAATCCAATGATTATCCTTTTCTGATGCATTGTGGGATCCAGAATGGGGCAGATTTTGCACTTTTGCGATCCCACAATGCAACAGAAAAGGATAATCAATGGCTTTTTTTCGATTTGCGATAAACCTTATGGAGCTTGTAAAGATTCAGGCATTTTCAATTTCATACAGATATCCACATTGTTTTTATTTTAAGCATTTTCAGGTCTTTTAGCCTAATATCATGAATATTTTCATCCCGTTTCTTCAAAAGTTTCTTGACAGTGAGACCAGGGGAATGGGAGCTGCTATAGTATGATCAAATCCAATGTGATACACAGTCCGCTTGTTGCCTTCGGTGTGTCTGCTTTCTTTTGTATTTATTTGCTGCTGTAAAGAAGGCTTCAGCAATGTGGAACTGATCAAACTATAGATGAGGTGACATTTGTTGACATTTAGGACGCCCACTGTTGGTTTGAGACAAAACACACCGGGCAAGAGTTCCTATAGTTTACATAGGCCAGATCAGGTTTTCTAACTAGATTGTGGTGTCACAGCAAATTGTTATCAAAACTGTCTTTAAACTTGCTTAGGAATGCTATAAGCTATCGCATTTCACACAAAAAACTAAAACTAAATGAGTTTTACAATTCATTAGAAAGAAATTTCATGTTGTCTTCATTAACTTTACTGTATATTCTGCCTGGAGGGAAACAACAGAGGGTGTCCCATTTGTAAATACATGACATCATAGGTCACCTCATCTATAGCGTAGTGCTGTCAATGTATTTTGTGGTATATGATAAAGTTCAGGTTATAACATTTAGGTACACCAGTAGAACTATTCAACCTTCCTGATGTGAGTGATGTCCAATCATGGTTTCTTTCTGGATGATATAAAAAACACCTTCTTTTTAGGTACAATGAATACACATAGATAATTTCACCATGCCACATGTAATAACCGTGTAGCCAAAATCCCATTGGAATTGGGGAGGGGGAAGGCCAGCTTACAAAACTTGTCATTATTTTTCAGTTGATTTCAGTTTTTCGGAAAATGAACTAAAGTAGATATGCTTTACGTAAACAACAGTAATTGTATGCTTCATTTCATACATCAAGGTCAAAGGTCAAGGTCAAAGGGCTGTATCAATCAGTGCACAATTTATTTGTTTGATTCACCTTGTATATAATAAGAACTGTCCATTGTCAACTCCCTGAGCACTACCTACATGTTACATGTACCTATGTATCGGCATCTAAGTACAATTTTGATTAGTTAGTTACAAAGAGTGCTATCATACAAATTAGCCAATCAGATATAAAGTAAGAATGGTGATGGTTGATAAAGATATAAAAGCACTTGATTGGTTAGTCACAGAGGTTTATCACATTATATCCTGTAATGAGCCAATCAGAGACACTGTATTATTATCCCCTTTTTCATTTCAGCTGGTGATTCATCTTGGTGTTCCAGATGCTGTCGTCAGTTTGAAAACCAAGGCAGTCTAAAGAATCATATGCGTATGCATGACGAGGAAATCAGCGAGGGGCCAAGAAAGTGTTCTATATGTAGTCTGGTCTTCCAAAGAAAAATCGGTCTTCGTGCTCACATGAGAAAATCTCATCCAGATGGTAAGTGATGAAAAAGGTTAACTTGGAATGGACCCACGTCGCATGAGGTTGAGCTCGCGTAAAGTACGCGAGCTCAACCTCATTTCAAAATGGTGCAACGGTCATCCGTGGTGCGCACTACTTCATCACGACCTCACGGCTCTGATTGGTTGGTGCTCAAACGTGAGAACTGAAAAACTCGTGAGAACTGAAAAACTTGTGAGCTTATTCATGCCCCACTGCGTCGGTGAGTACCACTGCGTTGGTGGATACGGCGCAGTGTGACGATCGTTAAAAAGGCTTCAGTTTAAATTTGACCAATCAGGTGCTTTGGTGTTGTTGGTTGGCATTATTTTGTGAGTTCAAGCATGCGTGCGCAGCCTGATCGAAGTGCGCCAACGTATGTCGAACTGTGGCCAGGAGATTATGTGCCGTATATCCATTGGTATCAGCATTGTTGCCAATCCAGGATGAGTATTTAGTAACCCAATTGGGCTAAACTCAGGTAGTCTAAAGCATCTTATGTGACATGATCAAGCGAAATGAGTCGCATGTCGGCAGTTTTGAATTTTTATATTTGTCAATCATTTAAAAGCAGGTGAAAATGCTACTGTATGGTCCAAACGCCACCAAATATCGAACTTCTAGTTTTGAAGTTACAATCAGTTTACCAACTGAAAAAACAAAGTAAACTGTAAAACATAAGAATTTGTCACTTGTTTTTACCTGTAACTCAAAATCAATAATCCCGACATACGACTCATTCCGCTTGATCGCGTCACATGCGTAATCATGATAAGAACATCGTATCAGTGAGGGCCAAGAAAGTGTACTACAGTCAACACAAAGTAACTAACCAGGTAATAAATGTGCTGATAACTCTAAAAATATCTCATTCCGCTTGATCGCGTCACATACGTAATCATGATAAGAACATCAGTGAGGGCCAAGAAAGTGTACTACAGTCAACACAAAGAAACTAACCAGGTAATAAATGTGCTGATAACTCTAAAAATATAACTCCTACATAAACATATTAAATGTATAAAGTGTCTGATTAAATATATCATGGAATGTCAGATTCTTTCTCCTGCTATGAGTATCATGCCTGTTTTACAGTATTTATATTTGTTTATAAATCAATTTGATTGATTCCTTTTCAATCCTAACTTCCCACTTCTAGAATACAGTAAAGATGAAGATATCAAAGATGATGGTGATTTCCTCTGTGAGGAGACGGGATGCGACAGAACCTTCACAACCAAGATGGGCCTGAGCCAACACATCAATCAGCATCATAAAGGTCTCGGCAAGAAGAAATCTTACATCAAAAGAGAGCCGGGAGAGTTGAAGTGTACTGAATGCGATAAGACATTCACTATGCCGCATAAACTCACCCAACATATGGTAAGTGTACTGAATGCGATAAGACATTCACTATGTCGCATAAACTCACACAACACATGGTATGTAAATTTCTTGTTTTAGTTTTATTGTCCTCTGATTTTAGCTCTAAATTGGTGGTAAGCAGTAAAATTGTGTAAAATGATACTATTCAAGAAAAGCTAGAGATTTTGGGCCTAATGTGGAGGAAATAACCTACAAATGCCAAATTATACAGCACCTTTCACCTTTTCTAGGATGTTATATTTAGATTTATGGTGGGTCAATCTTAATTTCAAACACTGCGGGGTATTGCCAGAATGCAAAATATCATTTGGTGGTGTGCACTTATATAGGGTTAGGAAAATAACATGATCACATATTTTCCCTACCTAGATTTTTCCTACCCCTTTATAGTTGCATAACGAAATTATGCTGCCCAGGGCCAGGATTTGGCTGGGAATGTACTATTTTGGTCTCGGCACTGCCGGGACTTAGTTGGAACATAGCTGGGATTTAGCACAATATGTACATCCCCTGCTAATTCTTCTTTACCTAGTCAACACATTCCGATGCTCGACCCTTCTCATGCACGCAATGTGATGGCACCTTCAAACATCATTCATCACTTCGAACACATGAATTTGGATTTGATTCCGATGCTCGTCCTTACTCATGCACGCAATGTGACGACACCTTCAAAAATTATTACGTACTCGTGAAAATTTGTATTACGTTTACTTGGTGACACTTATATTTTTGAATTGTTCTTTACCTAGTCAACACATTCCGATGCTCGACCCTACTCATGCACACAATGTGACGGCACCCATCATTCAACTCTTCGTACACATGAAAATTTGTATCACAATGTTTTGCTTGATGACACTTGTATTTTTGGATTGTTCTTTACCCAGTTAACACATTCCGATGCTCGTCCCTTCTCATGCACGCAATGTGACGGCACCTTCAATCATCATTCATCATTACAGATACATACAAATTTGTATTGCAATGTTTTTGCTTGATGACACTTGTATTTTTGAATTCTTCTTTACCTAGTCAACACATTCCGATGCTCGTCCCTACTCATGCACGCAATGTGACGGCACCTTCAAGCATCATTCATCACTTCGTACGCATGAGTTGATCCACTCAAACAAAGATGCCTGTTCCTGTCCAGTCTGCGGTACCATGTTCAAGAGGGCGCAATATGTCAGGCGACACATGATACGTGTGCACGACCTTCTGGGCGTCAACTACATTCCACGTAAGTCTGGCATGGCAAACAACCTGTATTTATTGTTTTTTATATGGGTTCAAGCATCACACAATTCAAATGAGCATTGCACGCAGCAATTGACCTTAGGCCAAAAAAAATAATTGTTTGATTGTCCATAGATCACTTTTAAAAGTTGGGTAGGTCGGTCGGGATTTTTTTTTCTTTTCTTTTCTCACCTGCCTTTTTTTCAGGTTCTAAAAGTAAAATGAGATGTACTTGTTGTGGTAAACCAAAACAGGGAACAAAATCTTTAATATTTTGATGAGTGTTTTTATTTTCTCAATACTTAAAAAAAAAATGAAAAATTACAATTTTGATTTTCGACTAAATTTGTAAAAAAAATGAAATTTTCCTTAAAAAAATTGATTTTTTTATTTTATTTTTAAATTCCCAAAAAAAAAGAAATAAAAAAAGAGGTTTTTGGGTCAGAATGATTTTAATCATTCCGACCCAAAAACCTCTTTTTTTCTTCTTAAAAGAGGGTCGGGCGGACGAGGACAATCAAACATTTCTTTTATGGTGGTATTTTCAAATGATTAAAACCAAGGCACAGAGAAGACATTCAGTTTAAAGCTTCCCGAAACAAACTTCACAGAGTGTTTATAATAGAATTATCATCTTAACACTTTCCACGAGGCAGGCGTCTGCAGACAACATTCCAAAATTTCACAAAATGTTTCAAAAATGTCAATATTATTGAATTTCATTACCATATTTGGAATCACCATGAGAAATGCATTGAAATAAGTACAAACATGCCTAGTATTAGTTCAGTAATCCTTGAGATCTATTTTGTATATAATAGTAAAACCAATAGCCACATGGAAAGTGTTAATATTGTTGAAATAAGGCTCTGGCAGTGTCTGCAATAGTCATCTACAAATGATAACTTTCTCGCTTTTTCATCCTGTGAATTGCAACACATTGGAAGAAGTTTAGCAGCAAATTATGCATTTCTGAATACCACCATATTCTGCAGGGATTCATGCATGGGCACTACCTGTTTTTTTTGTACAAGAACTCCCATTGGTCAATTACATGATATTATTGTCATGATAACCAATGTAATGTTTCCTTATAAATATTTTATGCTAATCTTTTTGAAAATTGGTAATTATTCTAACAAAGTCTCTGATTGTCACAATTTTTGACACATCCTTAATTTCAACCGATCAGCAGGTAATTCTCATGAGGCTAAAGCACATGTTCAGGTATGAGTGTCAATGGGTGTGTAACTGGGTGAAATCCAAATATCTCCTTGAAAAGTACATAATATAAGTCATGTGATATTTTCAGTTAGAACCAATAACAATATTTTACTACTTTTAGTACTATTTTTTTCTTTCTCCAACAGCTGCTCCTGTGAAACGTTATCCCTGCGAGATGTGCCACCGTGCATACGAACGCCGCTCCGAACTCAGTGATCACATGAATTCGCACACGGGTGCCAAACCTCATCTGTGCGAGATTTGTGCCAAAGGGTTTGCCCACAAGAGGGCACTAGATGTTCACCGAAAGACGCACACAGGAAAAGGGGCCTTCCACTGCGACGTTTGCGGGAAAGTTTTCGGGAGTAAATCTAGGATGAGGGAACATAGAGTAATACACACGGGAGAGAAGCCATTTATTTGTCAACAGTGTGGGTCTAGATTTGCTCACAGGTATGTGTTATTAGCCCAAAAGTAGCCCAATTTTTGGACCAAATTAGCCCAAAGATGGTATTATTAGCCAGAAAGTAGCCAAATGTATAGATCAAAGTAGCTCACAGGTGGTATTATTGGCCAGAAAGTAGCCCAATTTATGGATCAAATTAGCCCAAAGATGGTATTATTGGCCAGAAAGTAGCCCAATGTATAGATCAAATTAACTCACAGGTGGTATTATTGGCCAGAAAGTAGCCCAGTTTATAGATCAAAGTAGTCCATTTTCACTCTACATTAATATTTATTTTGTGTATTTTGTCTATTTAATGAACTTTCAAATCGCAAAATTAAAAAACAAGCGAAATGGCTGAAAGTCGGCAAAGCGCGAAAATGTTATCGTGCGAAAACTTCCACTTTTACAGTAGTACAAAAAGGTCAAATTTTTACAGTATTCAAATCATAAAAATTATGCAAAGAGTCGTTGAATAAAACAATATGGTATACACTATTTGGCTTCCTCTGGACAGTGACATAACTAAACAGGCGCAGCTTTTACGCACCCGTATGTATCTTCCGCCTTTCAACGCTTGTGAGTGTACGCCAGCGCCGCGAGTAGTCGCGCGCATTATGTGCTGCAATTAGTAGAATACGCGGTTACGTCACTGTCTCGTGATGGCCAAATAGACTATAGTTGTTATGCTATATAACAGTATATCATCTGTGTTCTGTCAAAACCTGGTATGTTTTTTTGGCCGTTTAGCATGTATAAGGTGAAACTGTCCATGTTTATTCATGGAAAGTGTTGCTTTATACGTGTTCGGGAGCAAGGGCACTTGCGTGTTTGATATATGTGTTTGTGGCCCTTGAACATGTTTAGAGCAAACTACCCAAAGGTTATATATAGGAAGTATCCCGTTATACATGCTTAAGGGCATGATGGAGATACAAGATTTTGACAGAATGACGACGATATTTAATTTGATTTTTGAATTAACCAACCAACAGAGCCAATCTACGAGAGCATCTGAAGAGCGTTCATAAAACTGGTGTTGAACCGCTTCCCAGAGGTAGAAGAAAAGGACAGAGAAAGGATATGACAGTGCAGATGATGGAGTCTATAAAGGAGCCAGAGCAACAACAGGGACAGCAGACATTACAATACGAGGTGCTGACCACACGGCCACATCCACAGATAGATCAAGCTGGGCAACAGCAGGTAGGTTTGGTTTAGACTGGGTCCCCGCGTCCCTCTACATGACCGCCATCATTTGAGCACCCTCGCAGCAGCCGTGTGTAAAATAGGGAAGACAGGAGGATCGAGTCTAGGTTTGGTTTGAGAGAATAGTTTCATCAGGAATCCATGGAAACATAATACTGTAAAAGTCAATATTTTCGCGGGAAGATATTTTCACAAAAAATGGTCATAACAGGCATTTCACGATTTTTTATTTTCGCGATTTTCAACATTTGTGAACAAAAGTCAATGGAAGTAAATAATTTTTGCGAGTTTATATTTTCGCGGATGTAGATTGATTCGCGAAATTCGCGAAAATAAAAACCTCGCGAAAATTTCTACTTTTACAGTAAGACAATTAATTCCAAATTTGAACTTACTGTTCAAGACAGTTTCAACGTCCCATCAGATGTCTTTATCAATGGTGTATGACAATTGATCCAGAGTCGCCAGAAAGGGGTGACTTTCCGGTGACGTCACAAGATGTTTTTGGATGAAGTTAATCTCGGTCAATTGATCATATCTTGATCAATTGATCGTACAGGTGACTAAATTGGTAGGCCCCCTCGTTGCCACTCATAAGGTGCTGTTACATGCCAACATAAAAGTGATATCAACTGTCTGGAACAGCAAGTTCAATTTTGTTAATGAAGGTTTGTTTGTTTGCATCCTTTTCCCCCCTTTTTTGTTTGTTCACTTATTTACTTTTTCATTTAAAGAAGAAATAGATCCACGTGTTATCATTTTCATGGGAGCTGCTTCGAAGCGTGAAAATAAATGTAGCGCAGAAAAGTCCACTTTTAACAGTAATCCATTCTCTCTCATTGCAGGTACAGACAACCCAGATTGAAAATGAATGTAGCATGATAATTTCCACTTTTAAACAGTACAGGGTGTCTCAAAAAAAAAAAAACACACCTCAAATGCGGTTTGATTCAAATTATAGCCAACTAATTTGACTTTATTTTGTTGTTTAAATTGTTTTATTCCGACACTTATTTAGGAAGTTACGTTTGTTTTTGTTTTTGAAACCCTGTATTCCATGATCACCCTTTGCAGGTACAGGCAACCCAGATTGTACCCATCGGTATACAGCACCATCAACAACAACCTCAACAGGTGGTACAAGTACAGCAAGACACACAGCCACAACAGATTATGTATCAAGAAATACAATTACAACCAGTAGTAGTACAGGGAAACTCTAATATGAGAACTATGCAGGTACGTTAGATAACACAACCCCGGGGGAGGGGTACTCACATAATACACACACAGCCACAACAGATTATGTATCAAGAGATACAATTACAACCAGTAGTAGTACAGGGAAACTCTAATATGAGAACTATGCAGGTACGTTAGATAACACAACACCGGGGGAGGGGTACTCACCTATACACACAGCCACAACAGATTATGTATCAAGAAATACAATTACAACCAGTAGTAGTACAGGGAAACTCTAATGTGAGAACTATGCAGGTACGTTAGATAACACAACACCGGGGGAGGGGTACTCACCTATACACACAGCCACAACAGATTATGTATCAAGAAATACAATTACAACCAGTAGTAGTACAGGGAAACTCTAATATGAGAACTATGCAGGTACGTTAGATAACACAACCCCGGGGGAGGGGTACTCACATAATACACACAGCCACAACAGATTATGTATCAAGAAATACAATTACAACCAGTAGTAGTACAGGGAAACTCTAATAAACATGGGGTATGATTTGCGCTGAAAACCCTAAACATGGGTCACAAATCATAAAAAACACCCAAACCTGGGTCCCAAATAGTCCAAACCCCAGTCGTATCAACCATTTTGATCACTTATGATCTAGTGAGTGTACAGTCATCAAAAAAAGTAACTATACAGGTAATAAATGGGCTTCTAACTCTTAAAATATATATCCTACCTAAACATATTTAAATTATAAA
Organism: Ophiura sarsii; assembly: GCA_035610835.1. Taxonomy (NCBI): domain Eukaryota; kingdom Metazoa; phylum Echinodermata; class Ophiuroidea; order Amphilepidida; family Ophiuridae; genus Ophiura; species Ophiura sarsii. Next base: position 20,862,058 of record CM069445.1, on the reverse strand, counting down.
GTTGTTGAGAAATTTGTCTTCTTTAATATGAGATATTGCACGCTAGGATCGGGTGATTATTGAAGAAGTGGCACTCAAAAATATAAGGAGAAGTCCGATTTTCATTTTCACATTTTTATTTTCTACACGTGGGCCAATCTACGGGTACCTTATCGATTACCGGTAGTGCAATTGGGGGATGCATGCGCAGGTTGGACAGTCGGCCGCACACACGCTACATGTCATTCTCTCTCCCGTGTTGAAATGTAAAATGTGAATTTGAAATTGTGACTCTACCTTACATTTTGGATTGTCGCTTCCTAAATATTTAACCGATCCTAGCATGCAATATCTCATATTAAAGAAGATAAATTTCTCAACAACTTTATGATTTGATATTTCTAGGTAGGATATATATTTTAAAGTTAAAAGTACATTTATTACCTGTATAGTTACTTTTTTTGATGACTGTATGTATGATACATGTACAGAGGAGGATCTAAGTGTGATGACTGATTTTGGCAAAGGGCATGGAAATGGAAATGGAAACTGATGTTTTTAAGGGCCATAGCAACCAGTGAGAGGGAGGCTGCCCTGCAGCAGCTTGAATAACTGATACATTTTGAAATATTGGGACAAGAACAGTATGAGACAAGGGGTTGTATCCTTATTCATTTGTAGAGTTCCCACACTTAGAACATTAATCCAATACTACTGAAAGCTTACTTGGTATGAATCAGAACCAGAGAGAATGGAGAATTTGCGGCATGGAATTGGTTCTCCAAATCATTATATGACTCTCATAAAGATACCATAACTGACAGTGCCAATCTCAACCGACAAGACTGGCATTCGCCTTCGCCCCCCCTCTGGCTACGCCACTGCGAACAGTTTGAGACAAGGGATAGTATCCTTATTCATTTCTGAATTCCCAGCACTAATACCTGAGAACAGTAATAACCCAACATTGCTGAAAGATTTCAAGACTCAACAGAAAGTTAAATAACTGCACTATAGTTTGATTCGTTTCTAATTGGCAAAGCCTCCTCACCATGCTTACAGCAGCGGATGAATACAGAAGGATGTGGGCGCACATGAAGGCAACAAGCACACTTGGATTACTTTACAAGCAGAGAGATCAAAACCAAATATTTCTCGCCAATTTGGAACTGATTAAACTATAGCACCTGGCCAATTTGCGTTCCCCCCTTGGTATGTGTTGACTGGTATCTATTAGAACCAGAGAGAATAGAGAATTTTTGGCATGGAATTGGTTCACCAAATAATTATATGACTCTCATAAAGATACACCTCATAAATAGATCTACAATAATACATGAGGAAACATGAACCGCTTTAGAACAAAATAAAAACATAAATATGCTTTCTGTAATAATGATAATACATTTCTTGTATTCCTTATATCTTGTAGGTCCAGCAAGTTGGACAAGGTGGACAAATAGAGACCAGACATGATGACCTCGCATCAGTAGCACAGATTGTATTACAGCTTCATACTGAAGGAACGTACACAGTGCAGTAATAAGGGAGCCATTTCCTGAAAAATGCCTGACTGATCAACCCTACCTTAAATGTCCGTTTGCCCGTAGAACATAACGGTTCTTTTTTCTCCACCTGAGCCTGGACTAGACTGGGTCTCTGCGTCCCTCTATATGGCCGCCATCTTTAAAATGGCGGATCAAAAAGAGGGACTGGGAAAATAGTACGTCCAAAAAGTGTGTGGTTTTGTCGTGGAATTCCACAACAACTTTATGAATATGCATACCAATACCGAGCATGCGCATTTGTACACTGCTACAACAGAAATACCACCCGATTGGTCCAATTCCAAGGCAGTGCATCGAACGATCGTCACGCTGCGCCCACTGGGAGGCAAATTGTGCGCCCTATCGCGTCACGCGGTGTACAACGCCGCGTGAAACTATCGGCGCACTGTGGCGTGACTGGTGCATGAATATCTCATGTATATTCAGCACTTGATCAGGGCACACTTATGGAACTGTATTTTTTCCATTCTTCACATTTGAGGACCCTCGCAGGGGCTGTGTGTAAAATAGGGAAGACATGAGGATCCAGGCTGAGCCTGGACATGACAACCCTGTATCCGTAGCACGGATAGTTTAACAGCTTCGAAGTAATACAAAACCTATTGTTTGACTTCTGGAATCCTGCAAATCAAAGTACTGTGCATGGTACTTTATAAGGGAGCGAATGTTCACAAAATAATACCCTATCGCCATTTTTATTTTCAATCACGGGGGAAATATTCTACAATATCTTGAAATAGTAGTGTAAATGTTTCTAGAGAGCAGATACAACCATGTGCACACAGTGGCGGCACTACGGGGGGCATGGGGGATACCCCCAGTCACAACCTTTTCCCCCTCTTGCCCCCCAGTCAGCTCAAGCTCCTCCCCCCCCCCATTTTGTCCCTCAAACAATTGAAAAACTTAAAATTACTTAAAATTGGTCTGAAATGTCTAATTTAGAACAAATTAAGCTAATTTCCGGCAATTTTTACAATAAATGCCCCCCCCCCCCCAACAAAAAAAAGTTTTTTTGATGTTGGTGCCACCACTATGTGCACATACCAAAACTGTGTCTAGACTTTGCACTATGAAAGATACTTAATTAACAGGAAATACACGCCAGGAAATAGGTTTTTCCCATTTACTTACCAACATATTCCCCTTGCTGGGATGAAAAATTAAAATGGCGTCTGCATGTATTCTCCTGTGTACTTCTATGTTGCTTGGACAAGTCAATGCGCATATATAATCAACCAATTCAAAACCATTTTATTTCTTGATAATAAATTTGCTTTGAGTAATCAACCAATTCAGTCCAATTAACTTTATTGATGACTTCAATTATAATATTTACATTTGGTCAATTGTTCTTTATTTTTTTCTTATATTATGAAAAATATGTTTATGTTTCGCTGGCTACTGCATGCGAACAACCAATCAGCCCATCTCCCGTCTAATTTTCTGGACTCCTCCTGGTGGGAAAGCTAACAGAGGCAGAAGACCCCGTCAGTATCCTGATACTGTCAAGAACGATATGGGTTTAGATCCACAAGAGATCGGCCAACTCATGAACGACAGGAAGTCACAAATGCAGTAAACAAATGAAATGCAGAAATTGCACCCAAATCATTTACAGACACTTCTCTAGTAGCACATTTGTTTCATAAACATTTTTAGTTTTTTTAATTTTTGATTTTTTTTTAAACCTCAAAAATGCCTACAAATGTCCACGTTGTGATTACTATTCTATTTTAGGGCACAATATTGTAAATCCAAAATGTAAGTTTCATTGCTCCAGTGGTTTTTATAATAGAAGCAAAATTTCACTTGAGAATTCCAACAGTATATAAATTCTTATATAGGTAAATCACTACCTTTTTGCTCGTAGCATCTTTAAGCGGCAGGTGTCTGCAAACGACATTCCAAAATGTCACAAAATTTACAAAAAACTTGTATTTAATTACCAGATTTGGTATTACCAAGAGAAATGCATTACAATAAGTACAAACATGCCTAATATTGGTTCAGTAATCCTTGAGATAGACTTTGAAAGTTGGTTAAGGTTTCTAAACATCTATCGTATATAATGGTAAACTAATAGCCGCGTGGAAAGTGTTAACACTTTCCACACGGCTATTAGCATTAGTTTTACCAAAACTAGGCATGTTTGTACTTTATTTAAATGATTTTCTGATGGTGATATCAAATATGGGGTTGAAATTAAATAATGTTGACATTTTTTAAACATTTAGTGAAATTCGCAAACTATCGTCTGTAGACGACTGCCGCATGGAAAAGGTTAACAAATCATCTTCTAAGCCTATGAAATTTGAGAACAACCCTCATTTACTGAAAATGCATTACCATACAAATGTAAATAACTTGTGTATATAATGATTGTATATTGTATAAATGTTATTTAAAATTCTGCTAAGGGGTTGTAATTAAAAAAAACATCAAAATACCTCATTCTGTGTTTGTGTGTATGATTATTGGAAGACTGTAGGGTTAAGTGGGGTTACCTTGAACATCAGGTAAACTACAATCGTGGTCATATTTAGATGGATCTCCTTGATAATAATTAGGTTTCAATTTAATGTGTTATCGTTTCTGGAGAAGAAAAAACACTATTGAAAATAGCTTTCTTTGGCAGAAAGCTTGAAGCCTTTTCTTGACCTGAATAACCCACATCCCTACCCCTCACCTCACTGGGCAATGTTGACCCCTTCCAGTATCCCATAACCTAAAAAACATGTTTCAACATTGAACCGGGGGGGGGGGGGGGGGGGTATTGACACACTCAAAAGTGTTCCAACAATAGTGACCACGATTGTAAACCACTAGCATAAAATTTGTACATTGTAGTAGATCTGAATCCATAACTTAAGGGGTGTGAACTCTTGGGCATAGCCTCCGTAAAACTGCTCTTACTTCTTCATTATTCATTTAATCTCTATTAAAATTATACATTTTCTTGAAGAAAAGGGTTCAATGAATCCAACTATGAACATGAAATTGACAATTTTGGAGAAAATTATAAAAAACACCTTTTTTGACACTTTTTTGGTTTTGTCAAGATAACTAAAAATATATTTTGTCAAATTTTGTCGTTTTGGTTTTATAATAATCCTATTTAAATTCTCTAGGATTTTGTTGTTGTTGTTGATATCTGATTTATTTTGTGAATTATTGACCAAAGAGTGCCAACAAATGTGATTTTATACCTCAAAAAATTCATCACATAATTATGTCAGCAAAAGGCGGTGAAGCACTGAGACGAATTTGACCCTGTATATAACCCCTGTTTTGAGGGTAGCAGTTTTGAATGACTCCCTTGTCAAGTGGTTAAAACCGGTGAAACTGAAAACCACTTTGGGCAAGAGATGTGTTGGAGGATGCGCCCTCAATTATGATAAAAACTGGGATTAGTATATTTTTATAATTGTATTACATGTATGAACTTACACCTATAAGGATTAAGAAAAATCAGCCCTCTTTGTACAAGAAAAATGTCGATTCAAAAATGCTCGTCCCGCGGGACGAGCATTTTACGTCCGACAGTATCCCCCTGCAGTACGCGTGATACATAACGCGAACCATATTTGCATAGAGGGCGTTTTTCAATAAATAGCGATGATATTGTTTTAATCAAGTTCTGCTGTGGTTTTTTTTAGTAGAAACAACAGTAATGGCCATTTTTAATGTTCATCTTGAATTCTGAAGTAAATTTTTAAACATTTAAAATTTTCAACACCACTTAATGTGCCTTTAATTATGTCAGCAAAGGGTGGTGAAGCACTGAGAGGAATATACAATGATGTTGGTATATATTTCTCTGGTGAATTACAGGTTGAAGGATATTCAAAATATCCAAGAATAGAGCAAATATCGGCCACCTAAAGACCCCCAATTTTCAATTTTGACCTTTTCACCCAAAGAGCCATTTTTCACTCAAATACCCAATATTTTAAAATTATGGTGAAATATGGAGCAGATAATCAAAATGTGAACTCAAACTTTCTAGTTGTAGATGTTGATTATTTTTATGAACCCCCCCCCCCCCCCCCAACACACCTTTTAAGTACTATAATAGTACTTGGCCATTGGGAAAACAGTTGATGTAGAAGTACAAAAATAGGGTGGATGAGCCCAATTTGTGTATCACAATATTGGAACACGAAGCACTCAAACATTTGCATTTATTAACTAACATTTTGTTTTGACTCCCCCCCCCCCCCTTTTTAAAAAAAATGGTATTAATTTCATGACCCCCCTATTTATTATCTGTGTAAAAACACTATGACCCCCGCCCCCTTCCGAAGAAAATGACAAGCCCTAAAATGCTTGATGCCACTACATGTAGTCTATAGGGCAGGGGTTCTCAACCTGGGGGTCGTGACCCCCATGGGGGTCGTTTGGGGTTTTTCAGAGGGTCATGAAGAGGTCATAAATATAGCTTTTGGGGAACCATTTTAATAATTCGCTCTAAAAAGGCTTAGAAAACCTAAAACTTTCAAAAATACTAAATTTCCTGCTCGCTATCGCATCATATAACTAAGCAGTTTCACAATAAATCGGGGGGGGGGGGTGTCTTTTTTTTTTTGGGGGGGGGGGGGGTCACGGTACTGACCAAGAATGTCAAAAGGGGTCTTGGGCCAAAAAGGTTGAGAACCACAGTACTGCTATAGGGCGATTGCAATCACCTGTGTAACTGATATTGATCCAAGTTATTGGTATTGTACTCCATGAATGCATGAGTCGTTCTATAGAAGAGCTTTTAGTAGATGATTTGAATTAATGACCCTCCACGAAATCGCCCTATACAGGTGTCTCAGAATTATTTAAACCGTGTTTGAAAAAATCCTGGGGAAAAAATAGATGCATAAAAACAACATTGCAGTCCAGGTCAAAGTATATGCCGCAATATAATGGGGAACATGTTTTGTTCTTTACTCTGTTCATGTCATCAAAATATCTTTATCCATTCTTTTTCCTTGCTCCTAGTCCTTCTCCCTTTCCTTTCTTCAGCGCCTTGTCTACTTTGTAAAAGGCGCTTTATAAATCTCATTATTATTTTTATTCAGATAGTGGTGGCTTGACATTATTGAAAATGTGTGAAATCCTGTTCTTGGATCTTGGATGGTGTTAACCTCCAAATACTCAAACAGAGTTTTGACTGGAGGTGCGACTTTATAGGGGGTGGTTAATTGGTGGAACGGAGAGGGCGGGAAAGGGCAGTTCTAAACTTAGACGGGGCAGTGTTTTTGACCATTTCGGGTGCGAGTTTGTTCTTCACTTTAAGCATTTTACTCACACGCTTATGAAAACATGATATAAATCAATCAAGCAGACCAATTATACCCTCACATCATCAAATATTGCCTCATAAAACATCACTGAACAGTAATTGTTATCTATTCATTTTGTAGTGGAAATCAAAACAATCAGGAAACAGCAATGATTACCTGCAGTGTGATTTAGATTGAGCTATATGCCCCGAACATGGTCAATGATGCCTGATACCCCATATCATAGTTTCAAAATAGGTAAATTTTGTTCAAACTTGGAATTTACTTTTTTACAAATTCCTAAGAAAGCTAAATATATGTAGATAGATGTTACATAAGCACTTTGACGAATAACAATAAGTTGTATCACATAAATAAATGCACCTTTCCCGGTATAAATAATCCTGGGACACCCTGTATGTCACATTCAACATGTCCGGGCCAATTGCTCATGCCTAGCGCCTTTGGACGAAGTGAGATCAAGATGGTTTGGGGCGAGTTTGGTTTGAACGGTTCATACTGGGATCATAACAAATGTAAAAGTTCATTGACCCGCACCTATGGACTTTTAGGTAAGGAGGCGGGACAGAAGAGTTTCTTTGCAGAAAAGTTACTGGTAAATTATATAAAACTGTAATAGTCAAAATGTAATTCGGGTATCAGTGTGCTAAAATCTTACAATTTTATGCCAGGTCAGGGCTATCTGGGAACAATAGTGGGCCGCAAATTCAAATTGTGACAAGAAAGTGGTGTGAAATCAAAATGGTGTGCTGAATTCGACAGGTTGACTGTCATGACTGTATGTGTACTGTAAATTTTACTGTGTAAAAGTATTCTTGTGTAGATAACAGTTTGGCAATGTCTGGCTAGACGTCCCGTAACTCAACTTGATACGTTGTAACGTTGTAGGTATACCATTCCTAGCACGTGTCCGAATTGTCCAGCCCTGGCAAATTTGCCAGTGCACTGGCAAATATGCTCGCTAAAGTAAGTGGGCATATTTGCAAGTATTTACAGTTAATCCAAAAGTAGCGCTTCCACACAAAAAATGGCATATTCTACCTTTCATATATATTGTTTAACTCAATACCTAAATATTTCGTGTCGATTCAAAAAAATTCTTGGTTGCGTTTTGCCAGAAAAATGATGAAATTTCAGTCATTTTGTGGCAAGTGGACATTTTGCCAGTATTTACAGTTTCCAAAGGTAGCGCTTCCACACGCAAAATGGCATCTTCTATCCTTCATATATCGATAGCTGAACTTGATACCAGGGAGGTGTTAAATAGAAAGGAGTGTGCACGACATTTTTAATCCCATTCGAGTACCCTCTCAAGTACCACTTATCCGATTACGCCTTTGTACCAGTCAGTTACCATGAAAGGCCCTACCACTGCAAGCATCCTATTCATTAGAAGCCTGCGTTACGAGTTTCTGTCACAGTCGACCGCGCATCACTCTACTTGATCGTACTAGGGACCTGTTTTGACAACGACCGGTTGTGACCTTTAGCGGAGAAACATTTTCGAGAACATTTCTTCGTGATGTAATTCCGGCCAGTAAATAAATTTCGCCAGTATCTAATTCCTTGCGAAGTTACAAAATTGGACGATTATAGCAAAAGTTACAACATTTTCGGCAATTCCCCACAATTTATAAGTATAAAACACTTATTTTTCATACTGTTATCATATTTTTACGCGGAAAAGTGCGGACATTATAACATAAAGCAAATTAAAGTAGACTATTTTCCGCATCTATTGCATGTAATTTTGTTAAGGCCCAAGTTGGCCCAAATGTAAAAAATGTGTGACAATTTCGAAAAAAAGTACCGGAAGTACTTCTGTCTGTGGATAACATTAATGTGTGCGGCACTAGGTTTTGATGTAGGTGTCGCTGAAGCAATGTCTTGTGGGTCAGTAAAATGTCCATTTGGTTCGAGTCTCGGCGATCGATCATCATCTAACGGATTAACTTAATGCTAATCCCGGCATTGATAACTAATGGGCATAACGCACGTGCGGACAATAGATTGCCTCTTCGTGCACTCTCCTTTCTAGTTTCTATTTAACACCTCCCTGTTGATACCAAAATATTTTGCGTCGCTTCAAAACAATTCATGGTTACGTTTTACTAGAAAAAAGATGCAATTTCAGTCAATTTTGGCAAAACTATTTTTGAAATTTCATTTTCAAGCTTTCATTGAAAGTGCACTATTACACTAACAAACAGGGAATGCTTATTGTGTACTTATTAGTGTACACACACCAATCCCCTCCCCCACCACAAACCCCTCCCACCCCATCCCACATACACAAACCCCCTTCAACCCGCGCGACACCTACTCCACCTTCCCACAATGCCCTCCACATCTAAACCACCCCTACAACCTCCCCTCCCCACCACAAATCCCCACCCCACCCTCCCCACAGTGGCGTAACTAGACTTTTTCATTGGGGGTGGGGGGGGGGGGGGGGGCAAGAAGGGGCAGTGACTTGAAATGGGGGGGGGGGGGGCTCCACTACACACCCACACCGATTGATTTCATTTGGGGGCAAGGGTTCCAAGTGGGTGGGGGCCTCCCTGCCCCCCCCCCCCCGCTGGTTACGCCACTGCCCCCATGCCACCACAATCCCCACCACAAACTCCCTCCCTTCCCGTCCCCACCACAATTTCCACAAACCCCCTCCCCTTCCCATCCCCACCATAAAACCCCGCTTCCCATCCCCACCACAAACCCCCTCCCCACCACAAACCCCCTCCCTTTCAGGCCTAGAAATTCGCGCTGCAGTTCGAGAGTCCATTTAGATTCTCGCGGAATTATTTTATTGCGTTCCAATTGGTTATTTAGAACCGGAGATATGCTTCAGCAAACATGAGGAAGCAAAATCGGCTTGGTCCAATCCTCTCAGTATGAAAGTAAAGCTTTTAAAATGCACGAAGCAAGAAGCAACATGATTAAGTCACACACACACATCAGTTAATCTCTTCTTTGTTCTTTTCAACGCATTCTTTCGATTCTTTTCAAGCTTAAAAGACATAAATAAATATATTCCACTCTTTTTCCATGTGCAATGGGTAGCTGTCAGTAAAGCAGTCTTTAAAATTGAAATTGAAACATTTCATGTTCTTTGTTGAAATGGTCCATCCAATTAAATAAATTAACTAATATTGCACTGAAATAAAACTAGTATTGCACTGAAATTAACCATAAATCAAAATACCTATATAATTTATGTTTTGTGCTTTTTGATTGGTTCGACACTACAAGGGGCCTTAATTTTTTTTATTTGAATGATTCTCGTAGCATGCCCGCCTCACTTTTATGCATTTAGGGGTGTCTTAAAATCTCTTGAGTCATAACTCAATACTCAAAATAAAGTGACAGCTTACAAGTCCAAATGCATTTTAAGGACAACCATCTATCTCAATGAGGAGAACGCTACACCGTTCATGTGAAGTCCAATGATGTTGTGGTCACAGATTATTTTGTGCCAATCGGCAAATTTATTATCATTCTAAAGCATGAAGCTGGCATTGATCAAATTTATTTATTGTCTTTTCATGCATGCATGAGTTTTAGGCCATGACATGAATTGCAGGTGCCCGACCGACCCTATTTTAACCCCTAATTTTTTTTTAAATTTTAATTTTTTTTTTTTTTTTTTTTTAAATAAAAAAATAAATAAAAATAAAACGTGTGTGAGAAAAAGAAATAAAGACAGTGAAAATGTGTATTTGTGCCATTTGTTTATGTCTGTATGGTATATGTGTGCTGGTATATAAAATTTCATAGACGTTTTACAGATTAAAAAAAAAAATCCGACCTACCTACCCTATTTTTTTCTTCTATGTTACGCCAATCAAACTTTTTTTTTAAGGCCTAAGCATAATAACTCGCACGTCTATTTGATACCTGTTTTCTCTTATTTACAGATTGAATAGGTGTATCATTGCATGGTTTAAACTGGTTTGTGTTATGGATGAAGACAAAGAACATAGCAGCAAACCTACTAGTAAATCGCCAAAGAGTAGTGCAAAAAAGGTTACAACTCCAGTGGCAGTTACAGCTAAAAAGACACAGGTGAAATATTTCATTTAATATTGAGAAGTAGTTGTGATCTGATTCTGTTAGTCATGCCAAGTCATGATTAATACCTAGGACGGAAGGGGTAGGATAGCCTCAGGTGTGGGGTGGGGAAGTGTAAGCATCATGGGCATAATCAGAGAGGGGGGCAGGGGCATTTACCATCCCCTGTCAGTTGTGAGAAGTAGTTGTGATCTGATTCTGTTAGTCATGCCCAGTCATGATTGATACCTAGGAAGGAGTGGTAGGGTGGACCCAGGGGGTGGGGTTGGGAAGTGTAAGCAGCATGGGCCTAACCAGAGGGGCTGGTGCATTTACCCTCTACTGTCAGGAAGCTCATCCCCGTTTCCCCCAATGAGAAATAGCAAATCATGTATGAACCAAAGGCAGGGAGTGCTGCCAGCAAATGAGAGTTTCATAGTTTTCAGGTTTTAAGGGTAAATATAATAGGATCAAAAAACAGACTCTTACTCGTATAAATAAATAATTTTCTTTTGCAGAATAAAAGTGGTAAATCTGGTAAGAAACCTACCAAAGGAGGAAGCAATTCCGCACTGCAAGCGTTAAAGAAGAAAGGAAGAATGGAACAAGAGAGAAAACAACAGGAGGAGTTGGTAGAAGAAATGATTGGAATGGTAAGATCTCCTGGTGAGGGGATGGAGTGGGGGTGCAGGTTGATGGGGAGAGGGAAGGGGCACTCAAGGAAGGGCAGTGTCAATTCTGAGGCTGAGGGGCAGTGGGATGGGCGTGAGGAGAAGGGGATATTAAAAGGAAGAGTCAATTCTGTCTGCAAGCTTTGAAAAAGAAAGTAAGAATGGAACAAGAGAGAAAACAACAAGAGGAGCTTCTACAAGAAGAAATGCCATGATTGGTGTGATCTCTAGTGAGGGGAGAGGCAGGGGTGGGTGAGAAGAGGGGGCACTTACAGGTAGTATCAGATCTGGGCTGCAAGCTTTGAAGAACAGAACATAGAGAAAACAACAAGAGGATCTAGCAGAAAAAATGCATGGATTGGTAAGATCTTCCGGTGAGGGGGAGGGCAGGGGGATGGTGGAGAGGAGATGAGCTCTTAAGGGAAGAGTCAGCAAGCATTGAAAAACAAGCATTGAAAAAAGGGAAGTAAGCATTGAAAAAAGGGAAGAATGGAATGAGGAGAAGGAATAGGGTGGGGTTAGGAGAAGGAACAGGGGTGGGATGAGGAGAAGGAACAGGGGTGGGATGAGGAGAAGGAACAGGGGTGGGGTGAGGAGAAGGAACAGGGGTGGGGTGAGGAGAAGGAACAAGGGTGGGTGAGGAGAAGGAACAGGTGGGGTGAGGAGAAGGAACAGGGGTGGGATGAGGAGAAGGAACAGGGGTGGGTGAGGAGAAGGAACAGGGGTGGGGTGAGGAGAAGGAACAGGGGTGGGGTGAGGAGAAGGAACAGGGGTGGGATGAGAAGAAGGAACAGGGGTGGGGTGAGGAGAAGGAACAGGGGTGGGATGAGGAGAAGGAACAGGGGTGGGTGAGGAGAAGGAACAGGGGTGGGGTGAGGAGAAGGAACAGGGGAGGGATGAGGAGAAGGAACAGGGGTGGGGTGAGGAGAAGGAACAGGGGTGGGTGAGGTGGAGGTGGGTGAGGAGAAGGAACGGGTAGGGTGAGGAAAAGAAACAGGGGTGGGGTGAGGAGAAGGATCAGAGGTGCGGTGAGGAGAGGGGTTCGTAAGGGTAGAGTCAATTCTGGCTACAATCTTTCTTTGAAAAAAAAAGGACAAATGTTACTAAGGTGAATACAACAAGAGGGTCTATAGTAGACAAAATGCGAGGATTTGTAAGTTTTTTCTGATGGAGGAAGGGACAGGGGGATGGGGGGGGGGGGATAGGGACACGGAGATGAAACTGGGAGAGGGGGTAGGGGACAGGGGAATGGGAAGGGACAGGGGGATCGGGAGGGTGGTGTGCTCAAAGGTGTAGGAAACCCTAGAATGCAAGCATTGAAAAAGAAAGGATAAATAAAACTAGAGAGAAACAAGAGAAGGCGCCTATAAAAGAAATACTGTGATATGTAAGATTCTCATAGGGAGGTGAGCTGGAAGGCAGTGGCTGGGCTGCCATGAATAAAAGTTGGGGTGTAATATTTGAGACACCCTGTATAGCGTTTGGGTCATGGGCAAAAGGTGATATATACCCAAGCTAATGTTATCATTATTATCTTTAATTTTTCATTCCAGGTTATATCAGACATTCCACCATCGTATGCTACAGAGTAAGTTTTACCCGCACAAGATTAAATAGTGCTTAGGCCTAACAAAAATAAATTGTTGTTTCCGGTAACCCGACCGACCCTCTTAAAACCTGCCGACCGTAAAAATGTTATCAACATTTTGAAAAAATAAAATTTATTTTTTACCTACCGTTCGTATTTTTTCAGTCCAAATTTACGGAAATGTATTGAGATAATAAAAATGTTACATTCCCATTTAGTTTTACATTCCCATTTTGCCGAAGGTCCAATTTGAATGTACCCATTTCCATGAATTCTGCAACAATTCTGAAGTTTACTTTCCGTTCGTCCATACGCCTAAAAGTTTATTTCCATTCATCAACAACAGCGGTGTAGTTGCGGTTATCGCAATAATGATGTTTTTGGTACCACCAACAAACCAACCAACCACATGGAATGACCTAGCGTAACATGGTAAAAATAACACACTGGGAACCGTGTGGAACAGAAAAAAAATATCATATTATTAACCTCAGTTCGGGCATGCAAAAGTCTCTCGCGCACGTGTTGAGAAGTAAAGCGCATTATCACGTTGTTCAAAGCAGATTGCTAAAAGGTTAATGCTTGTTTACATCGATAAAGTAATTACCCAAGTTTAGCAAAGTACGATCGAAGGAAAAACATTTATTTTTTAATGAGAAAATGCAGTGTATTTACGATGACGCGATGACGGTCAAAATTCGGAAGCTTTGCAATTAATTTACATGGTAAATCTAAAATAATATTTTTTTGTAAAATAAAATTGTTTCCTGACCAACCGACCCTCTTTTTTGTCGGAAGCTTTGCAATTAATTTACATGGTGAATCTAAAATAATATTTTTTTGTAAAATAAAATGGTTTCCCGACCGACCGACCCTCTTTTTTGTCAGCATGTTACCGGAAACATTTATTTTTGTTAGGCCTTAGAGGGTTGAAGGTTTGTCTCAGAAGGCAGCGAGCATTGGTATGTGAAATGAGCTTTGGCGCGTAGGTCTACGCGATGAGGCCCCTCCCCCCCAAATCTCTTTTTTGTTTGGATTAATTTTGGTTGTTGATTTTTTATTGTTTTTGGATTCTTAATAAAAACAAAATATATAGTTCTCTGTAAGCTTGGATCAACAACAACAACAAATCGCATACCTCATAGCTTTTTTTCTGAAAAAGAAAAAAGAAGAAAAAAAAGAATTGCACAGCACTTAGCTTTTTTTGCAAAATGTTTCTGAGACTTACCTAAAAATATTGATGTTATATTTATAACTGAGTTCCCCAATCAAATCCCATGCTTTCATACTGTACACAGTAAGGACAGGCCTCGGACAGAACTTACTGTGCTGTCAACTCTTCCCGATTTATTGTTTTAAACTATAGACCAGTTATTAATTTGAAAATTAAGCTTATGATCTCAACACAATGGTTTGACATACCTCAAATTTTCCACCGATCACATCGATCTTCATCTGGAGACTGGCAATTCAGATTTGGGGTCAGTGACCTTTCGGACATGTGATCCCAAAATCGGGTCGAACACTCTTGGAAGCTTGTATCGGCCCCCGAAAGGTCACTGACCCCAAATCTGAGTTGCCTGTCTCCAGATGAAGATCGATGTGATCGGTCGAAAATTCGAGGTATGTCAAACCATTGTGTTGAGATCATAAGCTTAATTTTCAAATTATTGTCTACCAACACAGATGAACTTTCACGCTAATATATACCAGTTGTTTAAATTAGTTGTTGTTATTGTTGTTCTTTTGTTGTTGTTGTTATTTGGTGATTAATTGGTCAGCAACACAATGGATGGAATTCTAGAATGTTGATATTGCTGTAAACTATCTAATTGTTTAATTTTGTTGTTGCTGTTTATTGTTTAGGACTGGGTTGGTGTATGATGAAAGGATGACTAAGCATGATTGCCCTTTTGGCAGGTAAGTCATTTAACCTCCTGAGAACTATCTGCTGATTGGTCAAAATGATGGTTACATAATTTCTTGCACCAATCACACACATTGATTGAATTAAATGGTAGGCCTGATAAAGAATTTAATTGGTTATTCAAACAGGCATATGATGTAATTAACCAATCACAAACTCTGTGAGATAGACAAATAGGCATCCTCTATAAATATATAGTGTATTAAGGTTGGTGTCAACCCTTTTTGGGCCAAATTTATCGGGCCAAATTTATCAAGCACTGTAACTTTTACATTATTAATGTGATGTACATAAAAGTATACATTTTTTGTAATGAAATGAGTCAGAGAATCCATTTTTGATATCAAATTTTACTAAAATTAGTGATTTTTACATTTTTTGCCCAAAAATCACCTTTTTGGCGTCCAAAATTTTCAGACAACCTAACAATATCAGTTTTTGATTAAAAATTCCAAAATTTCACCAAAATCATCTTAAGTCAATTATCTAGGAGCGAATTTTTTTTTTTGGCTTAAAATTTGTTTGTTTTAAAAATATTGACCAAAAAGTGCCAAAAAAATGTTTTTTATCTCAAAAATCTCATTTTTGGCACTTTTTGGTCAATATTTTCAAAACAAACAAATTTTAAGCCAAAAAAAGAAATTCGCTCCTAGATAATTAACTTCAGATGATTTTGGTGAAATTTTGGAATTTTTAATCAAAAACTGATATTGTTAGGTTGTCTGAAAATTTTTGGCGCCAAAAAGGTGATTTTTGGGCAAAAATGTAAAAAACACTAATTTTAGTAAAATTTGATACAAAAAATGGATTCTCTGACTCATTTCATTACAAAAAATGTATACTTTTATGTACATTACATTTATAATTTAAAAGTTACAGTGCTTGATAATTTGGCGCCAAACAGGGTTGACACCAACCTTAAAGTTTAATGACTTCTAACCAATTTCTAGGATAGGCATCCTCAATAAATATGAAGTGTCCTAAGGCGACAAAAATAAACCCCTTTGTTTTACAGGCTCGACTGACCCATTGTTTACGAAAGCAAATAATATACAAAATAAACTAATTTTTGAATTTTTTTGGAAAATTCTACCAAAATTCCTGAAATGTTTGTAACCCCTCCCCCCCCCCCCCCGAAAAAAACCAACAAAAATGCCCCTGACTGACCGACCCTACCTGAGAACTTGAGAAGTCAGTTTGCCCGTAGAACAGGTTTTTATTTTTGTCGCCCAAGGTTTACAAATGATGTTGCAGGCGTCTGACTCTTGTGATAGAGCATGATATTTATAATGCCGCAAGGTATATCATGACCGAAAACCAAATCTAAATCTTAAAGGAATTTGTGAAAATTGAGTGTAAAACTCTGCCAGAAATGAGTGTAGTTTATCATAGGACGCCAAATGTTGCTTTATAACCTCTGTTAACACTGTGAAATTATGTAGAACAAGTAGCTATAAAACTTTATGAATGACAAAAAGACAAAAACAATGACAATTTTTATTTCATATTTTGGCCGGAAAAACCCAATTTGCAGAACCCAAACACATGTAAACTAATTAAATGTCGCTACAAATTATAAAACCAACATATATAATTGGTCAAAGTGTTAAAATATGTTAATTTATCACAGTTTAATGAAGTTTGAAATGATTTTTCGATAAATGTCAATTTGGTTTTCGGTCAAGAAATACCTCAAATCACATCTTGTATTTTTTTTACATCTTATATCTGCTGTAATAGTGAGATGGGGAAATCTGAAAACCCACAGCGTATTACAAAGTGCTATGAGCGACTTAAAGAATTGAATCTTGTGGAACGATGTACTCCAGTACCGGTAGGTGTCTCATTAAGCGTATAGATCCGCAGTAGTGGAAATACCCACATGACGTTCCACCCGGGGTTGACGATCATGTGTGTCGCAGCTCTATTAATGATTTTGTATGTATTGATCATAATAGTAGTATAGCTTTATTCCGTAATAATAAGAGCGATTAAAATCATGTCTTGGCCAGTTCACCCTTCGCTAGTCTAGTGGTTGATTAACACACTTTATAATGCAGAGGTCCATGGTTTGATTCCCAGTAGGACCACCTTTTCAAACCATTTTTTGTTGTTGTAAAAGTTGGGTTAGAGCATAGACGGTAACCGTTTATGGTTAGAAATATTTTTTAAGTCCACAAAGTGTGTAGTTCCTAGTCAACCCGGGTGGAAAGTCATGTGGGTATTTTCATCACTGCATATAGATACAGTATGTGGACCATTTTCAGCACAAATGAACCATTTGATGTATGCCTCCATTAATCAATGTAAGCTCAAACAGAGCAGTAAAGTTAATCTTGAAAGGATTTTGTTTAATTTGGGAATTTCATGTTATCTCGGGTAGGGTCGGTTGGTCTGTCTTTTTTTCCTCCCACAATTTTGGTGAACATTTTTGTGAATTTCAGCAATAACGTTTCAACCCTGACTTAATGTGTTACACGCATAACACACCTTATCTATAACCCCCCACTTGTAAAATGTTTGGGAAAAACAAAAAGAAACAAAAAAAAATGGAAAAAAAATTGTGTTGGTGGGGCCCGTATAATAGGGGTTTTCTTTTTCGTTGCCTAATGCTTATATGGTATCTTATTCATTGTGTGCCATATAAGGCTATATTAAAAATCTTTTGTCTCAAAGCTCTTCAGTTTTTCAAAACCTACTGCGGAATGCGGTTTTTTTTAGAATTTTTTTTTTTTAAATATAAAATATTGACTATGTGATCAATGAAAATCTGAAAAATCGGTGAAATTTTGGGATTTTTTTGTTTTTTGAAAAAATAAATAAAGTTAAAAAAAGTTTTAAAAAAAAGATTTTTTAAGATTTCTTTCTTTCTAACGCACGTCAATAAACGAACGCGCACGGGAGCTTTGAGACAAATGATTTTTTTAATATAGTCTTAAGCTGTATAAATAATCAGGGATGCAAATCTTTTGTAATTTTTTTTTCACTTCCGGAATCAGATATTTCAGCATAAAAAGAGGCAAACAATTTTTTTAAGACAGTGATAACCTGTAGCTTATTCTCTGGACACGCCCCCATAAATGTTTGATTCCGCTCGCAAATGCTGGGGCCGTCTGGCTCGCGTAAAAAGTTCAAGTTATGGATCAAACACCCATTTACTTCTCTGGCTGTAACTACTGTAGCTGTACTGGTACATCAAATGACAACTCAATTGTAATGCTATCTGGTGCCCATAACCATCTTTGTTGTTATCATGCTATGATCTGTTTCAGGTGAGGTTTGCCACGGATGAAGAAGTGCTTTCTATTCATGAGTAAGTTGATGTTTCTCTTAACACTTTCCACGCGGCAGGCGTCTGCAGACGACAGTTTCAAAATTTCACAAAATGTTTAAAAAATGTCAAAATTATTTAATTTCACCACCATATAAGGACTCATCCTGTGAAATGCATTGAAATAAGTACAAACATGCCTAATATTGGTTCAGTATTTCTTGAAATAAGACTTTGAAAGTTGGGAAAGGTTTTTGACTAATCTGTTTGTATATAACAAAACTAATAGCTGCATGGAAAGTGTTAAGAGTATCTTTTCGTAAAATGGCTCAAAATTGTAGAAGTTTTGTTACAGCTGTTGGGTAGATATATTCTGGTTTTTGATTGTCTAGACAATGTACTGTAAACGTGGAAATGTTCGCGCTGCATTAATTTTTGCGCTCCAAGCAGCTTCCGCAAAAATTAAAAAACATGCGAACATATTTATTTTGTGTATAAGTCTATGCAATGAATTTTCAAATTGTGAATTTAAAAACAAACGAAATAGCTGAAAGTCGGCAAAGCGCGAACATTTAATCGTGTGAAAATAACCACTTTTACAGTAATTGAACACATGTATTTATAATTCATTTAAATATATATATATATATATATGCATAAGTTTTAAGGTGACAAGTGCATGGCTCAAAATACACAAGAGCAAAGGCTGATTACCCCCAGCTTTCACAAAATACCTGCTTTTGGCAGAATTTGCTTAAAATAGCCCATGTAGCACCAAAAAGTATTTTGACCCCTGGACAAGTGCTAATATAATACCATTGTTTGTTTTTGTATATAAAGAACAAATACACACGAATGACGTGAGTGATTAAAAATTGTACAGATCGCTAAGTTGGTAGGCCCCCTCGTCTCCATTCATAAGGTGCTGTTACATGTCATAATTGGCTTTGTGACAGATCCACATAGATTATCTAATCCATCTGGTATTCCTGGTGTCTTCTCTTGTGGGTATTGTCCCTAATCGAATAGATGGTTTTCAGTAGTAGTCACCTGTACAATCAATTGATCTATAATACAGGGTTTCCCAGAAAGATTTATACCCTATACAATATTGGCTTTGTGACAAATAGATTATGTAATCCATCTGGTATTCCTGGTGTCTTCTCTTGTGGGTATTGTCCCAATTGAATAGATGGTTTTCTGTAGTAGTCACCTGTACAATCAATTGATCCATAATACAGGGTTTCCCAGAAAGATTTATACCTTGTTTGAAAAGTAATACAAATATGAAAACAACATTGCAGTCCAAGTCTAATGCCTGCAATATAATGGGGAATATGTTTCCTACTTACTCTGTGTTAACTTCATCAAAATATCTTGTTCCGTTCCGATATGGCATGACCTTATAGAAAATTGTGTAAAAACCAGTTTTTATCGAAAAACCGAATATCGAAAACCAGTCTTTCACTTTCAGCGTATTTCAATTGATATAGCTCACACCAAACTTCAAAACGGCTGCTTAAAAAAGTATGATATAAATAACTGAAGCTGAACAACTCCTATGCCCCATTCAAATATTGCTTCATAAAAAACCACCAACAGTTGATATTTATTAATTTTGTGGTGGAAATCAAAAGAGGACTAAGAAAATTACCTGTAGATCATTTAGATTGAGCTTTATGCCGAACATGGTCAATTATCAAAAAAAGATATTTGTCAAACTTGGAATTTACCATTTTTACAAAAGAGTCCATATTTTCTGTCAGAACTGTCCGATTTTTAAAATTCAAAATTCCTCATGAAGCTAAGTGTATGTAGATGTTAAAATCGTAAGCACTTTGACCGATAACAATAGTATTCATGGCTTAATAAATGCACCTTTCCCGGTATAAATCATTATGGGACACCCTGTACGTCATCAGATACACTCTGTGGTGATACCAGAAATTTGACGCTTCTTGGTAACTCTGCATCAGCGACCTTACATATTTGATAAAGACATTGCCACCAGACGCTCGAATGTGATTGATGCAGGATCCAAACTGTTTGCGAATGCCACTGTGATAATGAGAGGCATATCTGCCATTTATTTCAATGACCACAAACATCAAAAATTGAAGATTTCGCAAATTAATTAGCAAACATACTGACATTTCTCGCAGCGGTGCCAAACACAACCCTCTCAATCACAGAGCAATAAAGATTACAGGTTAAAAAGAGCCGTCCAGGCGAGTCTGGGTCCAAATATAAACGCGCACATACGCACACGGCCATTGGTTGAATAAACAATGGACTTATTGAACCGATCACACGCATGGATATTTATTCTTCGTGCAGTCCGCAATGTTGAAATTTGTTTACACGGGTCGTAACAAATTTCTGATTTTATTGGACATCAAAACTGTCGGGAACAGTAAGTTCAAATTTGGAATTATTTTTATGAAAAGTTATTATGTTTCCATGGATTCCAGATTAAACTATTCTCTAACTTTTCACCACCCTTATTACCAATTGCATGTCTTACAGAAATGATTATTTGGATTTTATGAAATCAACTGAGTCTATGTCGTTACCAGAGCTGCATCAACATTACGGTGCCCAGAAAGAGGATTCTCTCTTTTACAACAATGTAATTTGAACCTAATGTCACGCATGCAATGTTCATGTGGTTTAAATGTGACATACATATATATGAAATGTATATGTGACATAAGTGCTCAACAAAAGAAAGTCATACATTTTGTTTATGTTATATAGAGTGTCTTTCGAATATTTATTGTCCAAACAGGCTAGATATAGACATTTAGATGAATCTTTTCGGAACAATATGGAACCAAACATGCCACAAAACAACAAAGATAAACCATTCTTAACACTATTTAATAAAAATCTGTGACTTTTCCAAATTCACATTTTCAAAACACGCAAGCGGCGAGGAAAATGCTGTGTGTGGCACTTGAATGGGCAGGAATGAAAGGAATATTGATATCACAATGAAACTGCGTTGGTTTGTGTCTGAGCGAGCATGCTATTTGTTTGTGAACAGATAACATGTGGACTTTTCTCCCCACGTAGTCTGTTGAAAATGTGAATTTGGAAACGGCACAGATTTTCATTAATGGTGCTAATCACGGCTTATCATTGTTGCTTGGTACCAAGTTTGGTACCAGATTGTGCCTAAGAGATCCATCCAAATGTCTATCTCGCCTTCTTGGTCAAAAATATAATCGGAAGTTACTCTATGGGACATAAACAAAGTGTGTGACTTTCTTTTGTTGAGCACTTTACAGGAAATGTACATGTTATGTACATGTGACCTACATGAGATGTATATGTGACATACTTCAGATGTACTTTCATCATGCGTGCAACATAAATATGATATCACACATAACATAAAAACATCTAACGCAATCACAATTCATGTGTGTCTAATCCCTGATGCATATGTACACCTACCACAAACAGTCCCTGACCAGGTGCTTTTTATGTTAGCTATTCAAAATCTGTACGAGGTATTAACAATCTTAGATAAACAATAAACGAGCTAATTTCTTCCCCACTATTTGAGGTATTGCTTTATTCTCCATTCATCCATACATGCCTGACTGGTGTCGATAGCACACAGTGTTCAATACAAATCAATGAGATCCCATTAAAAAACAACTTTTTTTGGTAGGTGTGGTTACTAAAATCATCATAACTTAAAACTATCAACTTAATTTTCATGAATAAGGTGTCAAATTGAAGAGAGGCAATTGCTTGTTTATAATACTCGTAGTTATTTAAATCATCATAACTTAGCACTTTCTACTTTAATACTCGTATTTTAAATTTCTAAAACCGATGACTGATTAAATTAAATTAGCTAACATAAAAGCACTGGTCAGGAACTTTTGTGCTAGATGTATAACCTGTACAGTCTGTATCAATAAAGATGAACCCTATTTTGCCAGACCCTAATTCTCAAATGAAAAACATATTGCCAAACGGTGTTTTAGATTTATTGATCCATTATAAACCCAATTATTTGTTAATATTTGTGTACTGACGTGGCAAAAGGGTGCAGTTGTTGGTAAAAAGCATTTTGAGAAATTGATGGAATTAGGCATGGAAAAACAAAGAAAATAAAAAACAAATTGACAGCAATTTGTCTTCATAAAATCAGAAAGCAGTATCAAATCTTATAACCACAAAGGTGTCATTTTAAAGCATTTAAGAAGCACCTTGTTGTATTGAGATTTGAGATCTCAACTTTTTCTTGGAGATACAACGGCACCCTGCCACTGGACACATTTAGATGAAACTTGGATTCTTTTTTTATTGATACACTCTGTACACCAAGATTAAAATGCATTGTTACTAACAACTAGTGGTTGTTTTTGATTGATATTTCTTCATCAGCCTTGAATACCTCAAGTTCCTCAAGTCTACACAGACAATGACATTGTCAGAGCTCAAAGAAAATCTTGTGGGAGACGATGATGATTATGAAGCCATGTCATATAATAATGTAATTATACACAAATACATGTGATATACATGTGATATGCATGCAGCTTGCATGTGATGCACACATGCCTCATACATGCAGCTTGCATGTGATGTACACGTGCCTCATACATGCAGCTTGCATGTGATGTACACATGCCTCATACATGCAGCTTGCATGTGATGCACACATGCCTCATACATGCAGCTTGCATGTAATGTACACATGCCTCATACATGCAGCTTGCATGTGATGTACACATGCCTCATACATGCAGCTTGCATGTAATGTACACATGCCTCATACATGCAGCTTGCATGTGATGTACACATGCCTCATACATGCAGCTTGCATGTGATGTACACATGCCTCATACATGCAGCTTGCATGTGATGTACACATGCCTCATACATGCAGCTTGCATGTGATGTACACGTGCCTTATACATGCAGCTTGCATGTGATGTACACATGCCTCATGAATACAGCTTGCGTGTGATGCACACATGTCAATGCACCCCTGCTTGCATGCTATTTACATGTAATATGCATGTGACATGGTTATATTTTATTTATATTTCTTCACCAGTGTTGAATACCTGAATTTCCTCAAATCTACACAGACAATGACAGTATCAGAGCTCAAAGAACATCTGACCGGAGACGATGAAGAAGCTGTGTCTTTTAACAATGTAATTATGAACACACAGGATAATAACTGTGTATCGGGAATTACCTGAGGAAAAAAATCCTCAGACCTAAAGTCAAATCTCTTAACATAATAATTGTAAATGATCAAAGTCATTTTCCTCTTTTGAAACACTTTTTTTCGTGATGCAAAAGACATAATCTATTAAATATTTGTATACTATCACATCCGCAGGCATACAATATTTATTTACCATTTAATAACACAAGTTTCTCCATCGGATCAATACAGATATTTTAACTTATATTTGTGCTGCTTATTCAAGGCATTCTTTCATTGTGTCTATATGAAAGCACACATTGAGGGTTTAGTGCAAAAAAGGGCTATCTGCATTTTTGGCCAAAATGAGATTTAGGTATCAAAATGATTTGCACAAGATCTGGAACCTAATTATGAGAAAATAGTAAATTCACCTAATGAAAAAGGTTTGAATACCATTTCTTTTAACTTGTCAAAACCAATAGGTGACAATGATGGGTACAAATCTTTAATTCACTTTTCTCAAAATGACCAAAATGCAGATAGCCCTTTGTTACACTAAACCCTCGATATTTGACGTGATAAAGCGAAATAAGTCACATGTTGGCAGTTTTCAATTTTGACATTTTGTCCATCATTTAAAAGCAGTGAAAAATGCTATAGCAGGACCCAACCCCCAGTCCCCACTAGAATCAAACTTTTAGTTTCAAGGTACACACAATTTCCAACAGAGAAAACATAAGAATCTGTCACTTCTTTCTACCTATAACTCTAAATCAATATTCCTGACTCATTTTGCTTGATCGTGTCACATATTTGTGCTGGACATCTCTTTGGGGTCAGGGGTCATTACAAAGGGGGTATCATTGCACATCCATGAACTTTCAAAATTAATAAGTAATTTTATTCAATTGAAAAAGGCACCCCTAAGCAAGTATCGGCAGCTTTTACATACCCTAAACAAGTAATACCCTAAAAAGTGGTTCAAATATTTTGATACCCTAAGTAATTAATCATTTAAAAAAACACGGCATCATATAGGGGAGTATTTCAATCTCCAGAAACGATCATGCGTTACTCCTCTGAATACAAAGAGAAAACACAGGGCCTGCAGCCAAAGCCTATCATGTACGTACAGAACTATAGAGGGTTCCCTTTTTCAATCACAGCATTAAATCATAATATGTGTGGTGGCATGGGAAAACCCTTCACATGGTCATTTTCTAGCAACTTGTTTTTTTTCTTTGGCAGAGAGCTTCATCCTCTCCTGAGTATGGGACTGTTTAAATTTTTCAGAAATTCCATCTAGAACTACAGTTATAGTATTTTAAAGTCAGCAAGTTTAAACGCAACGCTCAAAATTGAAACTGACAATTCAAAGGTGTACACAAAATCTTTTAAATGCTCTAATAATAATAAAACTACATTGTTATATCACTCAGAATAGCTTGTCATATGAAAAGGACTTTTGATATGAACCTAGTTTTTTGCGATATTATTAACAATTGTAAGTTCTTCACTTTCAAAATCTTTACAATGCATTGTCGGAATTCGCAAGTGGTTACCATGGTAACAACGTCATTTTACGTAAACATAGCATTTTACACATAAAATTTGATAAACAAGGTTCAGAAAAGTACTAAAATAAACTTCACATCTGGAATTTTGCATAAAAAACTCCTGGAGACTAAAGTTCAAGGTATAATCTCTATCTTGGGACCAAAGTTGGAAAATTGACTTGGAACTCATTTGTTAGGAATATTTTGGTATGACCCAGATATCTCAATATTAACACTAGCGACTTCCGACGGGTTTTCCCATACCACCACACATATAGGATCATAACAATTAACAACAATCATTGCTTGCACCATATACTAACTGGTTATAGGTCCAAAAGCTTTGACGTCATTATTTTGTTATTCATGTTGACGTACTACAAACATTGATAGCGTTTATGCATGTGTATTATTTAATAAGTTTCATGGAAAAGCTCTCATTTGTCATTTCAACCATCTTTTTCTGTAGTGTTTTTGTTTGTGTAAATATCTTCTGAACATGCCATCTTAAATCTTTCCATGCAGCAGTCGTCAGCAGAAGGCATTCTAAAACTTCACACAATGTTTCAAAAATTTCAAAGATTATTGATTGTCATTACCATATTTGGAATCACCATGAGAATTGCATTATATTAAGTGCGAACATGTCTAGTATTGGTTCAGTGATTCTTGAGATACACTTTAAAAGTTTGGAAAGGTTTCTGAAAAAAATATTTTGTATATATGGTATAGTCTATCCATCTGAGAGCGATCTTTGGTGCTCGGATGGGCAGGGGAGATGAGCAAAAATAAGATGTGATGTCTTCTGGTGTATTATTTGCTAGTTGTCGAAGGATCCCATTTGATTCCAACCTTCG
This sequence comes from Ophiura sarsii, assembly GCA_035610835.1. Classification (NCBI taxonomy): domain Eukaryota; kingdom Metazoa; phylum Echinodermata; class Ophiuroidea; order Amphilepidida; family Ophiuridae; genus Ophiura; species Ophiura sarsii. The sequence continues at coordinate 20,836,121 of CM069445.1, read as the reverse complement.
GTCGAACCTCATCTATAATGTGAATTGAAACAATTAAGCTGCCTTATGCAAAATCACACAACACTGTTCCAATGCATATTATTCTCGTCACACGCATGCACATAGCATGTCTAGTGTACCATTCAACATGTTCAAAGAGAGACAAATATCGAACCATTTGCGCATTATCTGAAATCAAAAGGCTTTGAAATCGTCACCTGTGATTTCGGCCTATGAATAGAATCACAAAGCTGAAAAGATCGAAAGTGATGGACTTTTTTTAACATTTAGCATAATCGTCACCTGTGATTTCGGCATATGAATAGAATCACAAAGCTGAAAAAGATCGAAAGTGATGGACTTTAAACATTTAGCATAATGTAGGAGGCCACATTTAATTTTTATATGCTATCTTGTAATGTTTCCAACAGTAAATAATGTTTGTTTTTTCAGATTGGCCGGGCCTATAGTAAGATAAAATGGTTGTAAAATGATATGAAACTCCGTATCCCTATTATATGCTCTGTCTGCATGTCCGAATCAATCAGATTTCCTTGTTAAGTATAGAAAGAAACAAATACGCTTATACTTAAATATGATTTTTATTTTCAAACAAATATTATACAATTTGAACGTTGACAAACTAAATAAAGTTTATTTTCTGACTTGTAAAATAAAAGGTTGTCTTCATCGGGGTCTATCACTCTACATGTACCTGTTCATAGAGGCCTGTAGTATAGTAGAGCTTAAAATGACACCAAATAAGACCATTAAAGATGAGATGCAGCCAGTGCTTGCCAAATTGAAAGCATTTTTTGAAATGGAGAAATTGGGAAGGGAAAGCTACCTGTCTTTGCAACGTCAATTAAACTGACTCTCATGGCACAACTTGGGTTATGCTGATAAAAGTAGGTGGATAACATAATTATTTTTTATTATGGCAGTTTTTCACTCTACTGATTCCATCGATATTTGTTGTCAGAAAATAGCCTCCTCTCCCAGTCAATGGAACGGCTGAGTCACGTGGTTGGAAGATCGGTCTCAGATGGATAGACTATAAAACTAACAGCCGATTGGAAGGTTTTAACTATAGTTTAGTCAGTACCATAAATTGGCAAAAACATGTGGATTACATCACATCTCTCTGTGCGCTAAAGTGAACCCAGCATTCACGCACAAATTTGGCGTACACACATGTCGCTTTTGATGAGCTGTGCTCCCAGTTGCGTCATCCGAGTCTGCTGTGCGCCCACACACCCCTGTACAGTCTAGTCAGTTCTAAAGTGGCAAGCCTTCTTACATCAGCGAATTACTAGCGCTTATGCACCAGTGCAAACTAATAAGTTTTATGGAAAAACTCTTATTTGTGTCATTCCTGGTATCATCAATTTTAAGTTTTTATTTGTGTTATTGTCTTTTGCACATGCCATGACAGCGTTGATGCATGAGTACTGCACAAGTGTAAGCCTGGCTTAAATGGTGGAAGTTATTTTTTAATTTTCTGCAAATACAGTGATGGGGTGGATGCGAGGGCACCAATTTGAGTCGGGTGGGTTTGGATAGCACTGTTGGTTAGTTATCAAGCTGGATTTTTCATGCTAGTTTGGGGACCTCATGTCACAATCCCTCCTCCCCTTCGCCACCCCGCTCTCAAATTTCTGACGAAATGACCGTTGCCTGGTCATGTGCACATGTGTCATATGGGCACAAGTGTAATTTAATAAGTTTCATGGAAAAGCTCTAGTCATTTCTATCTTCTTTTCAACGCTTTTGTTTTTGTAAATGTGTTCTGCACATGCTATATGACAGCGTCGATGCACGGGTGTAAACTAATAAGTTTCATGGAAAAACTCTTGTCATTCCCGGTATTGTCAATTTAATGTTTTTGTTTTTGTAAATGTGTTCTGCACATGCTATATGACAGCGTCGATGCACGAGTGTAAACTAATAAGTTTCATTGAAAAACTCTTGTCATTCCCAGTATTGTCAATGTAATGCTCTTTTTTTTGTAAATGTGTTCTGCACATGCTATGACATCATTGATGCACGAGTGTAAACTAATAAGTTTCATTGAAAAACTCTTATTTGTCATTCCCGGTATTGTCAATTTAATGCTTTTGTTTTTGTAAATGTGTTCTGCACATGCTATGACAGCATTGAAGCACGAGTGTAAACTAATAAGTTTCATCGAAAAACTCTTATTTGTCATTCCCGGTATTGTCAATTTAATGCTTTTGTTTTTGTAAATGTGTTCTGCACATGCTATGACAGCATACACGAGTGTAAACTAATAAGTTTCATGGAAAAACTCTTATTTGTGTCATTCCTGGTATCATCAATTTGACACTTTTATTTGTGTTTTCTGCACATGCTATGACAGCGATGATACACGAGTGTTACTGTAAAAGTGTAAATTTTTGCGCGTGTAAATTTTTGCGAGCGTATTTTTTCCCGCTTCGCACATTTTGAACAATTTTGCTTGTTTTTATTTTCACGATTTTGAGCTTCTATAGACCTACATACAAAATGAATATACTCCCACGTTTTTATTTTGCGCGTGCTGATTTTAGAGCAAAAGCGCGAAAATAAATGTAGCGCGAAAATTTCCACTTTTACAGTAACGAAGAAGTTTCAACGAAAACCTCTTATTTGTGTCATTCCTGGTATTGTCAATGTGACACTTTTATTTGTGTTATTGTGTTCTGCACATGCTATGACAGCGTTGATGCACGAGTGTAAACTAATAAGTTTCATGGAAAAACTCTTATTTGTCATTCCCGGTATTGTCAATTTAATGCTTTTGTTTTTGTAAATGTGTTCTGCGAGTGAAAACTAATAAGTTTCATGGAAAAACTCTTATTTGTGTCATTCCTGGTATCATCAATTTGACACTTTTATTTGTGTTTTCTGCACATGCTATGACAGCGATGATACACGAGTGTTACTGTAAAAGTGTAAATTTTCGCGCGTGTAAATTTTCGCGAGCGTATATTTTCCCGCTTCGCACATTTTGAACAATTTTGCTTGTTTTTATTTTCACAATTTTGAGCTTCTATAGACCTACATACAAAATGAATATACTCCCACGTTTTTATTTTGCGCGTGCTGATTTTAGAGCAAAAGCGCGAAAATAAATGTAGCGCGAAAATTTCCACTTTTACAGTAACTAATAAGTTTCAACGAAAACCTCTTATTTGTGTCATTCCTGGTATTGTCAATGTGATGCTTTTATTTGTGTTAATGTGTTCTGCACATGCTATGATACAGTGTTGATGCACGAGTGTATACTAATAAGTTTCATGGAAAACCTCTCATTTGTTCCTGGTATTGTCAATTAGACGCTTTTATTTGTGTTTTCTGTACATGCTATGACAGCATTATTGGTTTGTGCTCATTTTTATCCCTGGCTTGAAAAGCAGGAGGGATAGTGTGATCATATGGTATGTGTGTCGCTATGTAAGGGTGTAGGGGGAGGGGGGAGGTTGTGGTGTTAGTGTGTGTTCCCTTTTGGTTAGCCTTTTTGGTTAGGTTCGGCCTATTCAGTGCTCTCATATAAAAGTCAGGTTTCAATCTCAACCATACTTGGTTAATTACAATAATATTTGGGTAAAGGGGACTTCAGATGCTCATGGGGTGTAAACAGATTGACCTCTAATTACCTCTATGTGACCTTTGACCCCATTTAGGTGAATCTCCCAGCCAGGCGGATTCGCAAGTTGTGACTTGCAGTATTTTTATCATTGTGTTTATGCATGATCGTAAACCATTTAAACTAAGGCAAAAAAAAAAATTGTTTGTTTGTCCATAGAGGGTCCGAAAAAGGTAGGGTCGGTAGGTCGGATATTTTTTTTAATTTTAATTTTTAATTTTTTTTAAATACAGATATTGTATTTGGGAATATAAATTTGGCATGAATACTGTGAATTAAAGTCGTCCAAACACAAAACACATCACTTTGTTAGTATTGAACTCTTTTTCATGAATTTGTTAGAATTGATATCCTGCTCGGACAGATTGTCTGTATAAAGTTGCAATATTGTAGTCCTGGTTGCAACACTGCACACTCGGTCAAAGAGTATTATGTACCGAGTTTGCAATGCGCAGATACCGTGAACATGTTGTCGGTCACCGCCATTTATTATGATTGAAAATTTGCAGAGAGTTGAAGTTCTGTTAGATATATATACGTGAAAGTATTACTAAACCTATTTTTTCCCGAACCAACTACCCCAACAATTGTTTTATACTATGTTGATATTAATATTCATGCTGTTGAGTTGTTGAGCAACATTTTGGGAGCAAATATGAACCGTAACTAGAGTTTTCATATTTTCTCACACTGCGTTTTTAGTATAAAAATAACATCAATTGCACACGCGATTACATTTTCATTTAGTCCATTTAATAGTCCCCGCTGGTGCCAAGTTCATACAATAAACATCATGTTACAAGGGATTGTGCATTGGAGATGGTGTTTATAAAGACCAGATGTACGATAGTGTACGTAACCAGGAATAAAACGGTCCGTTTGGCCATTTAAATTGCTCAAAAAGTTGTTTTAAAAAAATAATAGAAAATAAAAAAATAATACGGTCGGCACCAAGGTACACCGTCGGTCGGACGTGGACAAACAAACAAAAAATTTTCTTGGCCTTATTGATCTCATGGTCTCAGTTATCATTAAGGATCTTCATATTATATTATTCTCTGATTCAACACACCATTTAGTTTCAGAGAAATTTCTCAACCCCCCCCCCCCCCCCCCCCCCACCCAAAAAAACCCCACCCCAACAACCAAAAAAAAACCAACACAAAAATCCAAACAAACAAGAACTAAATTTGCCTAATTTAAGCATAATGTATGTGTGAAAAAACCTACATTTAGATAACATTGAGGTTTCTATTTTGGAGGATCCCTCGATGCCCCTATGAGAAACATGTTTGAGCTTTTTTCGTGGATTATACATAATCAATTAAAGCAAAACATACATTACGTGCACTTTTGCAGTATATTATTACATACACATGAGCTCAACCCATAAGTAGACCCATCATTTATAAATTTGAGAATGTGTTTCTTCTTTAAATTTTGTTTTAAAATAATCGAAAACTTTTAACAAAATTCAAAAATTGAGGAAATTTCTGTGTATGTTTTCAACTTGTTTCAATCATTTTATTTTCATTTTGGGTTGTCATCAAGATTTAATATTTGATAAGGCTCGTGTTGTGTTTCATTTAGATTATAAAAGTTACAGTGTTGATTATTTTTTTCAATATTGTCAAATATTGAAAACAAATATCAAAACATGTAAATTTAAAAAAAAATCTAAAATTAAAAAGATATGGGTAGGTTTGGCCAGTTAAATAGGTTTTCCCCTTTAATGGAGTTTTTGTTAAATTGCTATTTATTTGTTCAGAATACGTACGAGTGTGCCAGCCTGGCTTTGGGTGGAGCATTGGAACTCACTGAGAAGGTTGTCAAAGGAGAGGTAAGTTATACATGCGATGTACATGTGATACACATGTGACATGCATGTGACTTACATGTGATGCAACATACTATACACATTTATATTAAAGCATATCTGCCTCTAAACAAAGCCATATTTAAGAGCCGGATTTCATATGTGCGCCCTATTTTACGAGGTTTTAGATTGTGACTTTATTATCCAAAAAATCTTGCATTACAAAAAAAATGGTCAATTGTTCAAGATTTACAATGGCTGATGGAGAACCATGCAGTTTCCTATGTAACAGATTACAAGGTCGTACACACTTTGATTGTCTGTATGCCCCCCCCCCCTCCCCTACCCAGCTGGCCTACCCCCTGAAAATTGTTCACACAAAAGCATGGGTACTCTGCTATGTGGAAACAGAATTTTAAGAAATCCATATTAAATGTCAAGTCTATAGATAACCTAGATCGACAGAAACTAGGGAATAGCTTAAATTGCTCTAATCAATTTTTCTTCATTTTTTCTCTTTCAGTTAAGGAATGGCATGGCAGTAATAAGGTAATATTACACAAAAGATTAACAAAAGTAATGAGGTAATATTTGTTTGTTAATAAAGAGCAAATGTGATCAATAGCCCAACAGATAATAACAATTTTAATGAGTTGAGTTATTAGAAATTAAACCAGGCCAATCAATTGGTACATTGTTACACAGAGTACTTACAAGAAAACACAAATGGGCAGGAGTTAAAATGACAATTAAAGTGATAGAAGAAGTCACAGTCCATTTATATAGAGAACAAGAAGAACATCAAGGGTTTTTTTGATACTAGAAGTTTGGTTTTCAAATAAAAGCGTCATGTTTCATTTAGATTATAAAAATGAAGGTGTTGATTATTTTTTTAATATTTTCAAATATTTAAGAAGAAAAATTTTAAAAGGAGAAAATTTAAAAAAATCTAAAATTAAAAAGATATGGGTAGATTAGGCCAGTTGAATAGGTTTTCCCTTTGGTTTAATGGAGTTTTTGTTAAATTGCTATTTTTTTGTTCAGAATACGTACGAATGTGCCATAGTGTCTAATGTTGTGTATCTTGTTGTATAGACCTCCAGGTCATCATGCCCAGAGGTGCAATGGCAATGGCTATTGTTATTTCAACAACGCTGCCATAGCAGCACAAGTAGCCAGGACAAAGTGGAACGTAGAGAGGTAAGTTAGTAGTTTGCTTTTTTCTTTGAGGGGGAGAGGGGGGGGGGGGGGGGGGGGTTGATGGGGGAGGGCAAGTTTTGAGTGTAACTATATTTGATACTTTAAGGTAAGGGGTCAATTTAAAACTGATCTGCTTGATCGCATCACATATGCTTCCTGAAACAATATCTTGCGATTGATGTGATGATATGTGAGGTGGCGTCATTTTTTGAGCCTAAAATGTACTCTTTTTACCAGTGGTGTAGCAAGGTTTTTCATATTGGGGGGGGGGGGGGGCAAAAAAGGGAACCAACACCATTTACCACAAACTTGTGGGGGGGGGGGAGGTAGTGTGCCATCATGTCAGAATCTTGATGGGGAGGGGGTGCCGTGGCATACCATTGTGATCCCCCCCCCCTTTGGCTATGCCACTGCTTTTTACTGACACCACTAACTCGGATATGAATTGTGTCTCTACTGTGTGATGTGAAGATCACAAATCTGTTTATTTTGTTTTTATTTTGTTTTCCCTATAGAGTGTTGATAGTTGATTGGGACGTTCATCATGGGCAAGGCATTCAGTATTGCTTTGAAGAAGATCCAAGGTAAATATAGCTATAAGGCAACAAAAAAACAAAACACTGTTGTACAGGCCCAATCAACCCATTTTTTTAAAAATTAAAATTATTTTTTATAACAACATTTTATTGCCATTTTTGGAAACATTTTGATGTAGAGCATCACTCTGCACTGTAGTTGTCTATGTAACAGACGACACATTTGTTCTTTTGAGCAAAAAAATAGTGGCAATCAATTTTGGCACATTCAGATTGTGACCTCCCCATGTTCTCAAGCAAGTTGCTGGGCACTGAAACAAGTGATTGCTACAAATGAGGTATCATTGGAAAGAGGAACATATCAGCTTTTCATAGAGAGGAAACACAATAATGAATAGATTACAAAATATCTGGAAAATTGTGGTGAATAAACTGAACTGAGTTGCGATCGTAGCAGGAAACGCTGTAAATGTCGTTAACACAGTGTGTCAAACCATGGAATTCTATTTATGAACGAGAAAACAATTCAGAAAATAAACTGTCGGGTCATCTGACAACTTATTTTCTGAATTCCATTTCAAAGTAATTAGGAAACTGAAAATATTTAAGTTTCATTTTTTTGGGCTTATTTCAAACACTATGGGCGATATTCTCGTACTAAACGTGGTTTTAGCCTACAATTGTCACTAACTAAACTCATGATTATAAAGTTACACACAAGTTTATCTTATAGACCGGACTTTTAACAAAACATATTTTAAAGACGATGAATATCGTCCCCCAAAAAGTGATCGGAACATAATAATACCTTTAACTTAAAACCGTGTTTAAATATGTACAGGAATATGGCCCTAATTATTCAAGAGCATGAAGGAAACAAACATTTTTCTAAGTCTGATTGTTTTATATCTTCTTTTTCTGTGTTGTAGTGTGCTTTACTTTTCTACACATCGCTATGATAGACGTGGATATTGGCCATATCTACCTGAGTCAAACTGGGACAGGATAGGCAAAGGCGACGGAGAAGGCTATAACGTCAATGTACCATGGAACCATGTAAGTTCTGCAGACGACACTTTCAAATGTTCACAAAATGTTTCAAGAAATGTCAAAATTCTTGCATTTCATCACCATATTTGGAATTACCATGATAAATGCATTAAATAAGTACAAACATGCCAAGTATTGGTTCAGTAATTCTTAAGATGAGACTTAGAAAGTTGGGAAATGTTTTTGAAAAATCTGTTTTGTATATGGTAAAACTTATAGCCACATGCAAAGGGGATGGAGAAGGCTATAACGTCAATGTACCATGGAACCATGTAAGTTCTGCAGCCGACACTTCCAAAAGTTCACAAAATGTTTCAAGAAATGTCAAAATTCTTGCATTTCATCACCATATTTGGAATCACCATGAGAAATGCATTAAAATAAGTACAAACATGCCTAGTATTGGTTCAGTAATTAAATTTAATTATTGGCGACAGAGAGGCTATTATTACATTATTGTACCATGGAACCATGTAAGTTCTCGGTGTGGAAAAAACCCACACCTGTTCTACCGGCAATCAAAATATTCAGAACAATTAAAAAAAAAAAAAATTGTTTATAGAAAATAAATTTTAAATAAACATTTTAAAAATTGTTCAAACATCTTAAAAATAAAACAAACATTTTCAAACATTTTCTAAAAATTTAAAGAAACAAAATTGGGTTGGACGGGACCATAGAACAGCCCCCCCCCCCCCCATCGCCTAATACTAGTTATCTTTGTGGGATTCATGTATTGCGCATTGCCAATTTGGAACCATTTTGTGTATATTGTGTATATAGTCCTCAAAAAGTAACTGACCAGGTATACAGTCCTCAAAAAGTAACTGACCAGGTAATATATGTGCTCATAACTCTAAAAATATCTTCCAACTTAAAATATTATATAACAAAATTATGGATTAATTTCTTCAATTAGTAACATTTTCACAAAGTATGGTTAACAATTAAGAACGATGGATTAATTTCTTCAATTAGTAACATTTTCACAAAGTATGGTTAACAATTAAGAACGATGGATTAATTTCTTCAATTAGTAACATTTTCACAAAGTATGGTTAACAATTAAGAACGCTACACCAAAAAGAATGAAACAAAGTGGAGGTGTTTTTTTGGCACATGTGTTTTGAACACAGGTTAAGTGTGACAGGTACATGTATGGGTAGTATTGATCCAATTGAAGCGTCCCCAATGCACATCTTACTATTGACTGGTGAATTGTCAATCTTTTTTTTTTATCTGCCAATTGCTACACCAAGGCTGCCTGAAGAAGAACCAAGTGCTAAAATGAAGAACAGACTTTCTTTTGGTTTTGGACATGTAGCTCTGTTAATATTTAGTCAATCTCCCATTTAATATCTCAAATTAAAGAGAAGCAATTTATGTTGTACTTTTTTTGTTTGTTTATATTTGCAGAGAGGACACGGAAATGCTGAATATCTGGCAGCATTTCAACAGATTTTACTGCCTATAGCCTACGAGGTAATTATGTGAGCTAAATCATTACTGCTTGTAATGTAAGCTTAAAGTCTAGCAGGTGGTTTGGAGAAAGAGGGGTGGGATGACGGTTTGGCTGGGTTTCCACAGCCCTTCTACATTTTACAAATATGGCGGACTAAATCAAGGGATTGGTGAAATAACATGCCCAAAATGGTATCAGAGGAAAAATGATGAATCAATTTATTTGTTTGCCCTGAATTTTTGTACTGGTATTATTCAAGGTAATTTAATAGTGTCACCTATGAGTACGCTATCACGGAATAAATCTGTATGACTCATACAATAGAAATCGTTGCACTAGTCTAATTTGTGATAGCTTATAGTTAAAATAATAAAAAACCACTTGCAGAAGAGTTGGAGCAACAAAACATTAAAAATAAGGAGTGAGTCTAATCTGATTTATATGTTTGTATTGATTATCAGGTTTGGTTTATTTTAGTATGTACATGTAGGCCTATTACAATCAAAGCAAGTAATTGTTGATCATTTCAAACCATCCCCTTGTGTACTATGCAACTTCAATATGTACATGCACAGCGTTGTGCGCCTGCTGTTTTGGAATGCAGTGCAAGCATCGCAAAATTGTGTTCAACATTTGAATGAATGCGAGCGCTCGGATCGACAATTGTTTGTTTTGATTATAGTTATATCGATTTTGTATATTTCAGCATAGGTCCTATTGTAGTTTTTAATACTTTTCTGTAGTTTTTATGACTGTCTGTGCAGCAGCTTGAAGCTGTTTACATCGTAAGGCGCTTAATAAGTCCTGTGTATTATTATTATTATTTATTTATTATTAATCTCTTCCCAGTTGGTATCCATACACCCCCTATGGAAGACACAATATTTATCTTCCACGCCAGGAGTGTGATTTCCAAACGGAGTTACCTGCATTTGGAATCTACACTCCTTGTGAGCAATTTTCATCCATTTTTGGATTTTCCAAATAATGTTAAAAATCTGTAAAAATAAAATTTTAATTTTAATTTTATTTTTAATTTTAAATTTGACAACATTTCCCGATTTTTTTTTATGGATTTTGTTTTGTTTTGAAAATGCGAAAGAAATGGGTCAGTCGGGCCCATGGAACAGGGTTTTTGCTGTCGTTGCCTTATACTAGTAGAATCCATCCAAAGTAACTTATTTTAATACATTTACAACAAATTAACAGTTTAAACCAGAATTAGTTGTTGTGGCAACAGGTATGGATGCTGGCTTCGGCGACCCCAAGGTATGTACCGATGCTATAGTGTGTTGCTGTATGAGTGGGTTTTTTCGCACATTTTGCAAGTGGAAGGTGAAAAAATAAGCAATGACAAAAGTTGGTGTACTTTGAATTTTCAGTCGAAGCACTTTGATTTTCCTTCAGCTGAGATGCGGACTTCTTTTTGGACACTTGTGACCTTAAAATTGAAAAGTGATCCTGGGTTTTTTCCATTGCCGTATTCTGCTTCTGCTTAAGAAATCAAAGTGCTTATGAAAATTCAATGTATGTTAGATTGTGTAATAAGATCAAATGTTTGATACTTCCAATGTTAAAATACCAACAAAGATTCACTTTCATTCTAATAAATGGCACACTGGTCATTTTCAATTAGTGAAAGTATCTTAAGGCGAAAAACCCCACTTATACGGTTTTGTATTCGATGCATACTAACACTCATTCACTCTCATATTTCTGTTTTGTATTGTTCTATTAGTTTGATCCACAACTGGTGATAGTGTCAACAGGTATAGATGCAGGGATAGGGGACCCACATGTGAGTGTTATAGGTTATTACTTGTACAACACATGGGTATCACATGCACAACACAAGGGTATCACATGTACAACACAAGGGTATCACATGTACAACACATGGGTATCACATGTACAACACATAGGTATCACATGTACAACTCATGGGTATCACATGTACAACACAAGGGTATCACATGTACAACACATGGGTGTCACATGTACAACACATGGGTATCACATGTACAACACATGGGTATCACATTTTTTCAGAAAATTATGAACTGATTTGGCAGAAAAAAAATCCTATTTTTAATTTTTTTTTTACTCGACCTGAATTCTTATCGCACTTCACAATTTACATATTAACTCATGCCTTTTACTTTGTAATAATTTCAAACAAACAAAAATATCCAAACAAACTTACTAATACCCAAAATCGCAAACAACTGCTGTTTGCAAACAACATTTGTTTACACAAATGGGTACATTTTTAATACAAAATAACAATTAATTATTACTTTGGAGTTTCATGTCAGCAAAATTGGTAGTCCTATAAGTGAATGCTAGGGATTGATTACCAACTATGTTTTCCATTAACTTTGACATACTGTACCCGTTCATTAGAATTTCAGATCATGAATATCAAATTTATCAAACTCAAGATACACTCCATTATGTAAGACATGGTGATTTCACCCTTTCATTAGAATTTAGATCATGAATATCAGACTTCATTGTGTAAGACAGGGTGATTTCACCTTTACGAAAAAGTAAAGTGCAACAAAATGTTTGAGTTAAACAGCTTGTTTGAACGAAACCAATAATATTCTTGTATCTCTTGTCTAATTTGTTGTTCCTTTCTATTTACCTGTTATAAGTTATGGCTGTTCAAATCATTAATAATTCTTCATTTTAATTCAATTTAATGTGTTAAAGAAATTGTTTGGGGAACGTTTAAGTAGCTAATGAAGTGGTATTGGGTGAATTAAAGCAGTGGCTTAATTAGATTTCATTCATTCGTGAGGTTAAAAAGTAAGAGACTTTTTAATTTGACCAACTTTGTAAGAAACTCCACTCCAATATGAAAAATTTACCCATGATCACTTCTTGACCTATTTAAATGTCCAAGTTTAGTCTCAAAACTAGGTCATAAAGAAACAAAGCTTGTGATCACTCATGTGTGGCGATCCATTTTCACTCTTCAAATTGAATCAAAATGAAGAATATTAATCGTGCTCTTGCCCCTGAACATGTATAAAGCAATACTTCATATGCATAACTGTTGAGCAGTTGTTCTTTATACATGTGGAAGGGCTGGAAATAGAGAACAGGCAGCTAGATTAGCAGACGAAAGAATAGTGTTGTTTATTGCAAACAAATTTAATTTAACCCCCTGGGCACTACCTGTCTATTTGACAATGTTTATGATTGGTTGATTTCATGATATACTCATTTGAATAACCAATTGAAATGCTGCTTCTAAAATATGTCACTCCAATTTGTACCACAAATTCAATTATTCTAACATTTGCTATGATTGGTGCAATAAATGATGTATCCATCTTTCTGACCAATCGGCTGGTAGTTCTCAGGGGGTTAATTGAAACACACATTTCCTTTGCACTTTACCATAAAGTGAAATAACCATCCCTTACACAATGGAGCGTATCTTTGGTTTGATAAGTCTGATTTTCATGATCTAAAATTCAAATTAAAGATTACAAATATGTCAGAATTGATTAAAAACAATAAACCTAACATCATTGATTTCTATGATGAAAGAATCGATGACATTTAAGGCATCGATGGATCATTTTGGGACGGACACCCGGTAGCAACCTGCGAGCACATTAATCTTTCAGAAAATGTATCACTTATCAAAATAGTTTCAGATTTCTCTTCCTTGCAATGTTTCAAATTTTTCAATACCAAGAGGTGAATTGCTTTGTTGAAAGTGATCAGCTTCCCATTTTGAAACATAGTTTTGGTAGTTTTCTGTGCTTGAATTGTATGATTTGACACTAGTTTAAATGCATTTTTGTTTAAATTTATGATTAGGGAGAAATGAGTGTCCACCCAGGATTCTATGCCCATCTTACCCATATGCTGATGGGTTTAGCACAAGGCAAAGTTGTCATGTTACTTGAGGTAAGTTTTTAATCATGTAATGCGTATGGGTTTAGCACAGGGCAAAGTTGACATGTTATTGGGGGTATGGCTGAATATTGCTGACCAACCAACCAACCATCATGCTTTTTGAGAATTGAGTAATAATCGATCGTGACATTTATAACAACCACAAAACAAAATGCAATACAACTCATTGTAAGGAGAAAGATTACGATTGACTCTTTTAATCTAGAAAAAATTATAAAGTCGTTTGAGAAAGTGAATAAGATGGTTATATTAAAGAGACTTAAGTCTATTCTGAAGGTTTAATAAATGCAGGAACAGGGGAACAAACCAAACAATAGTACTAGTAGAAGCATGTAGATTGATATTGAGTTCGATCATGATTTTAGGAATAATTTAGACACCTTTTTCGAACAATATTATTTGAGCTCGTAATTAATTTATTTGTTTTCAAATGTTAATCATTAAAATGGATTAGGCAACGGATCAAGTATATCAATAACAAATTTCTCCTTTCCCCCAACATTTTGTGCCCAGGACAAAACTTGCTTTTACCTCCAAATGTATGCTCTCTCAACCACTTACTCCTGCAGACGACAGAAACCCTTATCAAGTATATCAATAACAAATTTCTCCTTTCCCCCAACATTTTGTGCCCAGGATAAAACTTCCTTTTCCCTCCAAATGTATGCTCTCTCAACCACTTGAATTTGATATAAGAACAAACATGCCTAGTATTGTCTTATCTGTTTTGTATATGGTAAAACTAATGGCCGCATGGAAAGTGCTTAACGACTTGGTTTTTTGTTTGTTATACAGGGTGGTTACAGTTATAAATCTACTTCAGAGGGTATAGCTATGTGTACCAAGGCACTTCTAGGGGATCCATGTCCACCATTTGATGTGATCAGTCAGCCATGTGATAGGTAGGTCCACATTGCTAGTTGCATCCCATCCCACCCATGTGAAACCCATGTGATACCCATGTGAAACCCATGTGAAGCCCATGTGAAACCCATGTGAAACCTATATGATCCCAATATAATAGCATGTGAAACCCATATGTGAAGCCCATGTGAAACCCATGTGAAACCCATGTGAAATCCTTGTGAAATCCATGTGAAACCCATAAGAGACTCATGTGAAACCCATGTGTTATCCCTGTGCACGATACTAATTTGTTTGTAAATGTTGTATTTCATTATTACAGTGCTGTGGAGACAATACTAGAAGTAATATCTCACCACAAACCGTACTGGCAGTGTCTGGAATATCAAGGTATGTGACAGTGAGATGTTATTACTATAGACAGGGTGACAGCAATGTTTATAAATAAAAGCAACGGTTGAAGGTACTGGACTGTCTATACATGCTTGATGGAACAGCATATGACCACAACACTGTCCCCTATGCCTTATTGCCCTTTATAATGCTTAGGCGCAAGTTTTAAAAGCATGGGTCCTAAACACAACAGGATGTGCGCGCATACTGCCGAGCAAATGTTTGGTATATATGACGTCACCTGTCACCCCATCTATTGGTCCATTGCGCCAGCACGCGAAGCTTGTATTTTGCCTACTTACCCTGCGTTCGTGTAATCACGCAGACGTGGGGAGAATTGATCCCCAAAACGGTACTACCACACTTTACTATCACACTCCACTACACGCACAGTTCGAAAAAACAAACACACTACGTAGTATATAGGAACTATGTGATAGATGTGCTACACATAGGAATAGTAGTTTGTCTTCGCTGGGATGAGCATGTTCTGTTGGGGTATGATTTGCGCTGGAAACCCTAATCATGGGTCCCAAATGGCAAATAAACACACCACACTACGTAGTATATAGAAACTTCGCTGGGATAAGCATGTTCTGTTGGGGTATGATTTGCGCTGGAAACCCTAATCATGGGTCCCAAATGGCAAAAAAACCCACCACACTACGTAGTATATAGAAACTTCGCTGGGATAAGCATGTTCTGTTGGGGTATGATTTGCGCTGGAAACCCTAATCATGGGTCCCAAATGGCAAAAAAACACACCACACTACGTAGTATATAGAAACTTCGCTGGGATGAGCATGTTCTGTTGGGTATGATTTGCGCTGGAAACCCTAATCATGGGTCCCAAATGGCAACAAAACACACCACACTACGTAGTATATAGAAACTTCGCTGGGATGAGCATGGTCTGTTGGGGTATGATTTGCGCTGGAAACCCTAATCATGGGTCCCAAATGGCAAAAAAACACACCACACTACGTAGTATATAGAAACTTCGCTGGGATGAGCATGTTCTGTTGGGGTATGATTTGCGCTGGAAACCCTAATCATGGGTCCCAAATGGCAAAAAAACACACCACACTACGTAGTATATAGAAACTTCGCTGGGATAAGCATGTTCTGTTGGGTATGATTTGTGCTGGAAACCCTAATCATGGGGCCCAAATGGCAAAAGAAAACACCACACTACGTAGTATATAGAAACTTCGCTGGGATGAGCATGTTCTGTTGGGGTATGATTTGCGCTGGAAACCCTAATCATGGGTCCCAAATGGCAAAAAAACACACCACACTACGTAGTATATAGAAACTTCGCTGGGATGAGCATGTTCTGTTGGGGTATGGTTTGCGCTGGAAACCCTAATCATGGGTCCCAAATGGCAAAAAAACACACCACACTACGTAGTATATAGAAACTTCGCTGGGATAAGCATGTTCTGTTGGGTATGATTTGCGCTAAAAACCCTAATCATGGGTCCCAAATGGTAAAAAAACCCACCATACTACGTAGTATATAGAAACTTCGCTGGGATAAGCATGATCTGTTGGGTATGATTTGCGCTGGAAACCCTAATCATGGGTCCCAAATGGCAAAAAAACAAAAACACTACGTAGTATATAGGAACCTCGCTGGGATAAGCATGTTCTGTTGGGTTATGATTTGTGCTGGAAACCCTAATCATGGGTCCCTAATGGCAAAAAACCCAAACATACATGGGTCCCAAATCACAAAAAATAGTAAAATCAGCCATATTATGAGGTTAAAATACCCTAAAAGTGGCTCTTGCTGGATTGCAAACCTTCAGTGGCATCCCCTGTCAAAAAGTTAAAGCAGTGGCTTAATTAGATTTCATTCGTTCGTGAGGTTAAAAGGTACTTCTCCACCACCCCCCCCCCCCTCCCTTGGTAATTAGCTCAAAATTGTGAAGATGTTTTAGGGAGCAGTCCTGGGTCATATTGTATACAACTTCAGATTCATCTTTATCAAACATTGTGAATCATAACATGTTACCACTAGGTCCTACCCTAATTTCAATAGCATAATTGGATTTCTCATGGAATTTCCTTTAAGAAAATGTATACTTTTTATGGGGTAGGGCAAGTAGTTAGAGTGATATGCTAACTTGAAGTGCACATGGCGTAAAATGTTAAAAATCGGACACGCAACGCAAAGGGTGGCGAGTTCAAAACGCATGGCCCTAGTGTATGCATCTCTGTGTTACAATAATTTATTATATTGAACTTCTAATTTAAATTCCTCAAAAAAAGTTCAGAAATTTGTTTCCAATGGTCATATCCTGGTCAAACAAAAACATTTTGGTGGCCTTTTTGAATTTCAAAAAATCATGTGACACTGATAAAGCTGTATGATTACCTGTTTCTGCCACATTTTGTGAATTTTTCATACGTTTATTGTTGGTATTTATTGTTTTTAAAGTTTTTTTGTTCTCTTGATCCTTTACTTGTCTATTATTTGTAACTCTGTATGCGCCTTGACCGTTTTACACGTCTTCATTATATTATTTATGTTTAATTTTTCAGTTCCTCCCAGATCAAGCCCTGATCAAGTGTCAAGCAGTGTATATGGGCCAAGCCCAGAGCCTGAAGATGAGATATCATTACAGATATCGGAACTTTCATCCCAGGCCGCCGCCACTACTGATGTATCATCATCCACTGACGGTAAACCGTTGACGACAGATGGGCACAATAAGCTTCTTGATGAGATGTCGGATGAAGAGGCCTTAGTGATTGCCAAAAAGTTGGATAAACTTATAGCCCAAACTAGTCAGCTTAAAACTCCACCCCACAGGTACATTCAAGATCTCATGTACAAATTCTTAGTCTCAATTGCCTCGTTGACCCAAGTGATATTTGGGGAGCTGTTAGGGAGTCATAATCTAAGTAGTGCTGATAGCTGAAAGGGTTCTGATTTCATTAGCCAACAAAAACGCTTTGGGACTGTGCTTGCACGGTGGAAAGCGCTACTTAAAGGGACATTAAGTGGTGTTGAACATTTTAAATGTTTAAAAATTTACTTCAGAATTCAAGATGAACAATCAAAATTGCCATTATTGTTGTTTCTACTAACAAAAACGCAGCAAAACTTGATTAAAACAATATCATTGCCATTTATTGAAAAATGCCCTCTATGCAAATATGTTTCGAGTTATGTATCGCGCGTACTGCAGGGGAATACTGTCGGACGTAAAATGCTCGTCGCGGCTGTACAAGCATTTTTGAATCGACGTTTTCTTTTACAAAGAGGGCTGATTTTTCTTAATCCTTATAGGTGTAAGGTCATACATGTAATACAATTATAAAAATATACTAATCCCAGTTTTTATCATAATTGAGGGCGCAGTCTCCAACACATCTCTTAGTGCCCCTTTAAGAACTGTCTATTATTATTATTATTATTATTATTATTATTAATACTTATTGTTATAAATATAATGCAATTAAGAACCTGAAATATTTCATGTCATTAATAAGATTTCTTTCCTACAAATGTAATACTAAATATTACAACATAAAATTGATTTTGTTCAAATTGATATACATGTAGTTTGATCAGTTCCAAATTAGCGAAGCTGCCTTACATCAGCGGATGAATAAAGAAAGACGCCGATGCGCATGAAGGCAACTAACTGATGTGAATCGTATGTGTGACACGTGCGTGCAGCCAATAGTGTGTGCGTGTGGACAATCTGGACATAATCGCGGGCGTACGCTTGAATTACAAACCGACAATTTCTCGCCAATTTGGAACTGATTGAACTATATATAGTACAATGGCAGAGATGTTTGTTATTGTTTAACTAGTCGCGAAACACCTGGGTCAATTTGTGTCTTCAAAGTGACATAATCATGGTTTTAAATTGAATTTAGAGTGAAAAAACTGTCCTGCTAGCAGGACAGTTTATTTTCACTCTTTAAACCGTGATTTTGAAGTAATTAGGAATCGTATCGCTCTGTAACACAGAATATATTATGATTTATGATCAGAAATGTAAATCTGCAAGAAAATCTGCTTTAAAAAAAATCAAGGATAGAGGGTGTCCCATGGAAAAGATCGCATACTCTGCCTTAAATTAAGGAACTCTAGCTGCCACGCATACTTTGGATTTTATTTGAAAACACTTTTAACCCCTGAGAACTACCTGCTGATTGGTCAGAAAGATGGATACATCATTATTACTCCAATGAGAGATATTGTTAGAATAAATCCCTGATAAAGATTGGAGTGAAATATTTTAAAAAGCAGTATTTCAATTGGTTATTCAAATGAGTATATTACCTTGAAATTAACCAATCATAAACATTGTTAAATAGGCAGGTAGTGCCCAGGTGGTTAAATAGTTCCTCATAGTCTACTGAAAACAATACATACGCATTTATTGATAAATTAGCCTTTCAACCCCCCCCCCCTCCCCTGCTCCGGATATGTTGAATTGATATACGAGGGGGTATCAAAAAGTTCTTGACATCACCCAGAAGTGAAGGAGTCAGAAACTTTTTTTTGATATGTGACCTTCAGACATCTTTAAAAAGTCACTGTGCAAAGTCACACATCTCTACCACTATTTATTACCTGTCCACAGACTGCCATTGTAGAGCTCCTCAGATTGACCGACATTGATTGATCCTCAGATTGCGTTATTCCCAAAACAGCAATAAATAGTTTAAAGGGTTGCCAGAGAGGGGTCAAAGGTCATGTAGGGGTCATTAGAGGTCAATCTGCGTACACCCCATGTTACCCACAAGATTATTGTCACCAATCTTGTTTGTAATGACCTTTGACCCCTTTCTGTCAACACTTTAAACTATTTATTGCTGTTTTGGGAATAACGCAATCTGAGGCAATCTGAGGATCAATCAATGACGGTCAATCTGAGGATCTCTACAATAGCGGTCTGTGGACAGGTAATAAATAGTGGGAGAGATGTGTGACTTTGCACAGGGACTTTTTAAAGATGTCTCAAGGGTCACATAACAAAAAAAAGTTTCTGACTCCTTCACTTCTGGGTGATGTCAAGAACTTTTTGATACCCCTCGTATTAAATAATAATTATTGCCATTGTCTATTTTGTTTCTGCAGGACTTGTCTAGTGTATGATGAAAGAATGAAACAACACAAATCACCATTGTAAGTATTCAATCCTTCCATTGTGTCTTTAGGCAACGAAAAAAAACACACCCTGTTGTACGTGCACGACACACCCATTTTATCAAATTTTTAAAAACACTTTTGTAGAAGCATTTTGGGGACATCTTTATTAAAACATTTTGATTTTAAAACAAATGAAACTTTTTAAAAAAATCTTTTAAATTTCGAAAAATGTAGAAAATTCCCAAAAATTCTCAATTTTTGTTGACCCCCAAAACACACCAGACCAACCAACCCTACCTGAGGTCTGTTTGCCCATACAACATTTTTTTCTTCTTTTCTTTGTTGCCTTAAAGACAAATTCAGTGATGTCAAAACAAGATCTTAATGTTCAAATGTCCTTCAAAACCACAGGATGGATGCACTTGGAATTTTCTAATAGATTTTTGTTGTTGATTTTTTTAAGTAATCTATTATTCTGTTCGAAAAAAAAATATTCTGAAGAAAACAAATCTAGAAATGGCAAAAATTCAGAAAAATGTGCTGAGTGTCTACTAGGCCTAGTGTCTACAAGATATTAAGAAATATATTTGATCATGGTTAGTCACCGAATGATAATATTTACTGAAATTGGTCTGGAAGTGTCTGGCTAAAAACATTACCTGAAGCATAAAACCCAGTGTTTGAGAAATTGAGGGCACTTGTCTATGTCATCTATATGACTGAGTGTGGATTTTAATGGTACATTGACGGATATGTAGATTGGATTTATCATTTTTAGCCCAGAGTTAAAACATACCTTAAAAAATGTTACGTCAGGGTCAGAATTTCGAGGAGTATCCGAGAATCCATTCTCGCAAAGTTTCCTGCGGGTAAAGTTGCGAGAATCCATGTTGATTCTCGTAGAGATATTCTGTCTACACATAATTTTAATGGAGGAGAATCCATAGATTCTTGCAAAATCCTCTGCAGGAATCTAACTGGATTATCGCAACCTTTGACGAAATTCTGACCCTGTTACGTGTTCTCTTTATCAGCACTGATGATGGAGTGACAATCCTGTGTTGATTGCACTTATTTCTGGTTGCTTGGCAATGGTGTTGCTAGATGTTTTTGCAACCATAAGATCGTCATATTGTGACTTAGGTTGAACTGCCCCTCGACTCTGTTCATGGTCGTGCCCTGCTTCCTGATCATATGTCTCTTTGCCTATGACCCTGGTCACTCCATCATCAGTGTTGATAAAGAGAACATCTTGTTCTTAAACGTTCATTAACCCTAACCTTCGAGCTGCCTTTTCTAAAGAAATTGTTTTCGCGGCCAGATGGTGAGGATAAAAAGAGCCACCACACCCCCAGGGCTCGAACCCCGGACCTCTGGGTTCAGAGGCGACCGACTTTACACTAGGTCACGGGGGTCAACCATACTTGGCTCAGTATACTTCGCCAAGTATATAGCCTGGGGCCATTATTTCATCAAAAAACTGCCACGCCGAGTGACATAAGCACACCGCAAAGTATTAATTCATAGTACTCAGTACGGTTAGGGCAAAGGTACTTTTTAACTCTAGACTTGATCATTATGATAAATCCAATCTACATATTATAAATCTGACAGTCCTGATGAACACCCTCAATAAAGTACATTGAATGAGTTGTACATTCATTCAGTGATGTCACAATAGTGGATACAGAACAGGCCCGTAACCAGGGGGGTTCGGGGGGTTTAATCGAACCCCCTAAATTTTGCCCGAAAAAATGGTGAGGGAAAGAGAAAGTGATTAATGTGGCCCAAAAGGAAAGAAAAAGAGATTTAGGAATTTTAAAAAGATTTAAAAAAAGAAGTAAGAAAGAGAAAAATCTCTCACCACAATCCCCGGGACTATCCCCAACCAGTGGCGTAACTGGGGTGGGGGGGTAAAGGTAAAGGCAAAGGCAAAGGCGGTCGATCCTGTAATTCCAGGAGCTCTGTTTGAAAAACTTATGAGATAATTATTGATTTCAAAGCTATTTTGCTCGTTGTAACTCCACTAATTTGCCTTATTGCATTAAATATATGAATCCAAAAATTGTAAATCTATGTTAAAATGATGCACCAAATGCCTTCAAATAGGCCTCTATTTGTCAAATTTCTTCAACTTTTGAGGGGGGCACATCCACCTTCAAACTCCCCCTAACTAAAAGGGCTGGTTATGGGCTTGGATACAGAGACATATATGTATGGTCAGAGGGTGATTTAAGCAAGCCCCTACATTCATTACGATTTGACAAAGGACGTAATTATCGACATCAGAATCGCTCCTTTGATTGCCTATTCTTTTGAATGTAAAAGGCGTCCCCATAGCCACTTTTCAAGCACTCATTCTCTGTGAAAAATCAGGCCATAAGGAATTTTAAAGCAATAGACATTCTCTTATGAGTCTCATTTTTCTCTTATTGCCTAATTAATTACTTATAAACAAAGCCTGGTTCCTTACTAAAAAACTTCCGAAACCAGCGAGCTGGAGTATCAATAATCAGGAGTCACACCTATTCAAACAGTTTTAAACCATAAATGAGATTATTACCCGATACGTATAAAAATACCATGCATATGACTTTTTACTGAACTTTGTTCACCAAATCTACAAGAAGCTAAAAATGCCATTTCATTCATACGAGCTTACATCACTTTCAAACTCGCGCGTCAATTCAAAGAATAAACTGAATGGGCTGTAGGAACGACATATTATTCCGGTGAGTGACGCATGGTTGATTCCAATCAATGAATAAGCGCATGCCATCTATTGTGGTTGACTGCAATACACAGTCGGTCACACAGCATAAAGCACAGGGACAGTTAAAAAATAATTAACCATGATAAGTTTCATGGAATTCACAGACATTTTGGTAGCTATACAGTGGTCACGTGGTTGAAATCCTGCATTGGGTACAACAAGTTCGCAAGGGATTATGTGGCTTCCTTAAATCACCCTCTGATATATGGTAGACACTTGCCCCAGGGGAGGGGGGGGGGGGGACATCTGCATATCAGGTATACAGATATATGTTGCTCTATAATGAGTCACTTTTAAATACCCCAAACATGGGGTATGAGTTGTGCTGGAAAACCCTAAACATGGGTCCCACATCGCAAAAAAACACCCAAACATGGGTCCCAAATCACAAAAAAACCAGTTATCAGCCATTTTTTGAGGTAAAACACCCATTAAAGTGGATCAGGATTTCAAGCCTCAAGCAACACACCTCCATTGAAAATAATTTGCCCTGGGTGTCACTTATAGGGGTGGCCCTAGTGCCCATATTTCCAACAAAATTTAAATTTAAAGTCTTAAAATATCATGAACATTTTGGAAATTGTAAAATTTAGGAAAATGGCGGTAATTGATGTATGATGACGCTGTTTAATATGGTTGTGCTTGGCACGCACTGGCTCTGGAAATGACAATTTATTTCAATCAGTATTTAATGGGCCATCCATTTATTATCTTTTAAAATCCATCTCAGTTGCGAGAGAGCGATTAAGTTGCTCGATTGAAAGGTTATCTTTGCTTTTATTACACTACCATATACGTACACCGGTAATTGTTTGCGTTGACGATTTTGAGTAGCTCAACAGACAGGAAATGGTTTCTATTTCAAAATTAATCCAAACGATTTAATGGATTCTGCCCATTAACTGCCGGGTAAAATTGCATTTGCGTTAAAACTCATGCGAATCGAGTTGCTTCATTGATGATTATACTTTTCTATAAGGCAACGAAACCCTGTTCTATGGGCAAACAGACCTCTCAGGATGGGTCGGTCTGTTAGGTCTTTTTAAAAATTATTTATGTGTCAAACCTTTTTTTTTCACCTTGAAAATGACCATAAAAATCAAACAAATCTGTAAAAATCTTACCTTATTTTGACAAGCCAAAAAAGTTATTTGGATCGGTATTCATTTGCACGTGACATTTCTTTCATTGATTTCTAAAAAAATGGGTCAGTCGGGCCCGTAGAACAGGGATTTTGCCGCCTACTTTTCTATAAGGCAATACAAATAACACAACACCGACCTTTCAAAGAGGAACAGTCAGTTAAAATTTGATGACAATTCTTAACACAATATTCAAGGGCGGAAATCCCAGGGGGGATGGGGGATATATCCCCCACCACTTTTTGACCTGGGGGGATGGTCAATGTAATCATCTCCCCCCCCCCCCTGATTTTTCACCTCCACAAAAAAAAGGGGGAAAAAGAAAGAAAAAAAGGGAAAAAAGGGGGAAAAAGGAAGAGGAAAAAAAAGGCGGGCAGGGAGGCATGCGATGTTTGGAGTTTATTTTGACGTCAGTCAGGATACATACGCGTACGTACGTTGACTAGAACCGATCTTTTAGAAGTGACAAGTATAACTTCTTTCTGGCATAGGCCTATATAAAAAGCCAATATTGATCGGAAATAAAGTGATTGCTTTTAAATAAAATATTGGTCAAAAGTACACACCAAATCGCACCAAATGGATTCGAAAATTTAAAAAAAAATCTAATTCTGAGCGGGGGGCACATAACCCCTCAGACTCCCCCCTGTTCGAAAAAGCCTCAAAATCACCCCGATCACCACCATCTTTATATTTAAAAAAAAAGTTACACAATTCCCCCTGTTTAAGAATAAAAAGTTACATAACCCCCTATTTCAACATATGAAAGTTACATGACCCCCCTCTATAGTTAACCCAACCCCCCCTCCACCATAAATAATGAACGGTCCCTTAGAAAATCCTCTTACATGAGCAGTTCAGATTTCATTCCTACAATAGATCGCACAAGAAGGCGGTCGCGAAAGCAAGCGAGACTAGTGGTTCGAGAACCGCCTTGTTTTTAATGCACCCAAACACAAGCAAAACGCTTAATTTGTTATATAAATACAAAGAAGATGCCAAGTTATTACAAAAGAAGAAAAACAGGTTTAAAACAATCTCTAAAATGTGTGAGTTTATTTCTTAATTTTAGTAAATTAAACTGGTGCTATTTTGGCCCTATTTGGCGGGTGATTTGAGGTCACGTAGGCCACAAAAAACCCCATGTTGTACGACCGATCCATCCGCCCTTTAGGCCACAAAAAAACCATGTTGTACGACCGATCCATCCGCCCTTTAGGCCACAAAAAACCCCATGTTGTACGACCGATCCATCCGCCCTTTAGGCCACAAAAAAACCTGTTGTACGATTGACCCATCCACCCCCCCTCTCAAATTTCTGACTCTGAGGCACATTTTCTGAATCTTTTGGAAAAAACAAACCAAAATCAACGCCCGACCGACCCTACCTGGGAGGACAGTTTACCCGTACTATCCATCCCCCCTCTCAAATTCTGACTCTGAGGCACATTTTCTGATTTTTTTTGGGAAAAAACAAACAAAAATCAACGCCCGACCGACCCTACCTGGGAGGACAGTTTACCCGTACTATCCATCCCCCCTCTCAAATTCTGACTCTGAGGCACATTTTCCGATTTTTTTGGGAAAAAACAAACCAAAATCAACGCCCGACCGACCCTACCTGGGAGGACAGTTTACCCGTACTATCCATCCCCCCTCTCAAATTCTGACTCTGAGGCACATTTTCTGATTTTTTTTGGGAAAAAACAAACAAAAATCAACGCCCAACCGACCCTACCTGGGAGGACAGTTTACCCGTACAACAGGTGGATTTTTTCGTCGCCTCACCACCTATTTTCCAATTCAACACCATCAACCCCTCATTTCTTCCACATAAATTGCTTGCAATAAACCCCTACATTGTACTGTAAACAATAACTGCATGCTCAGAGGAAGCTGGACATGGGCTTGTTCACAAATATTCATGGTTAAATTGTGCATACGAGGTTATGTGATCAAGTGAATGGGATGAACGGTTAATGAATGATTAAATTTTAAAATGATACTGACACTGGAGTTGGTTATCCAACTCCAGTGGTTTTTGGTTATCCAACTCCAGTGGTTTTAGGATGAAATAGTTTAGTTCCAACATGTGATGAATTTTCTGGGGTCATATAATAAAAATCCATATTTACATTGAAACCAACAGAGATTCAAAATTTACGGCCATACGTGTCTACCGTCCTCTGTCCATGCTTATCAAATGACAAATAAAGCGCCATTTGTTGGGCTATAACACACATTTTGTGTAATACGATTTTGGCTGGGGGAATAAGGGTTAAGTACACCTACAGTCGTCAAAATGAGTAACTGACCGGGTAACAAAATATGCTCTCAATTCCAAAACTATAGCTCCTATATATATTAAATTATAAAGTTTTAAGGACATTTCTTCGCTTTAATTTGAGATTTTGCATGTGAAGATTGACTGAATATTAACTCAGTTATGCGTGTGCCCAAAACCAAAACTAAGTTCACTTTTCATTTTAACATTTTGTTCTTCTTCACGCAGCCTCGGACTAGCAACAGGCAGATTAGTCATTAACTGGTAGCGATAACTCATGGGTCAATAGTAAATCAGGATTGGGGATGCTTCAATTGATCAATGCTGCCCGGACACATACCTGTCACACTGTCCTGCGTGTTCAAAACCCAAGTATGAAAATGTACACTGCACTTTGTTCTATCCTTTTTAAAGTAGCGTTCTTAATTATTAACCGATCTTTGTGAACACTGAACAATGGCTCAAATTAAAGAGAAGAAATTTCTTTACAACTTTATAATTTATTATTTTTACGTACAAGCTATAGTTTTGGAGTTATTTTTTACCTGGTCAGTTACTTATTTTGAGAAAATGTATATGCCAACAGATTTCCATTATATTTCAGTGAGCACCCAGAGAGACCCGAGAGGATATCGCGTATATATTCCAAACATCAAGAGTGGGGATTAATAGACAGATGTCTTTCAGTGGAGGTCAGTATTACATGCGTAAAGCGCATGTTTGCACATGTATGTCACATGTACATCACATGTATATGTCACATGTACATCACATGCTTGTCATATTAACATCAAACACAGATATAGTCACACACACATAGTCACATCTCCTGCTTGACATGTGTATGTCATATGTATGTCACATGTACTACACATGCATATCACATGTGCATCATATGTTTATCCCATTTTTTAGAGGGAGTTCAACACGGTTTCAAACTGCCCATATTCAAACCATTTATAATGTCACAGGTCATTTGTTATACAACAAATTTGCTGTATCTATTTTAAGATTAAAACAAAATTAATTTCAAAAAGCAAATATGCCTGATTGACTATAGTTTATTTATTCAGTTCCATATTAGAGAGAAATAAAGTCACACACACATAGTCACATCTCCTGCTTGACATGTGTATGTCATATGTACATCACATGTATGTGACATGTACTTCACATGCATATCACATGTGTCTGATTGACTATAGTTTATTCAGTTCCAATTTGGAGAGAAATAAAGTCACACACACATAGTCACATCTCCTGCTTGACATGTGTATGTCATATGTACTTTACATGTATGTCACATGTACTTCACATGCATATCACATGTGCCTGATTGACTATAGTGTATTCAGTTCCAAATTGGAGAGAAATAAAGTCACACACACATAGTCACATCTCCTGCTTGACATGTGTATGTCATATGTACATCACATGTATGTCACATGTACTTCACATGCATATCACATGTGCCTGATTGACTATAGTGTATTCAGTTCCAAATTGGAGAGAAATAAAGTCACACACACATATAGTCACATCTCCTGCTTGACATGTGTATGTCATATGTACATCACATGTATGTCACATGTAATTCACATGCATATCACATGTGCCTGATTGACTATAGTTTATTCAGTTCCAAATTGGAGAGAAATAAAGTCACACACCAA
This sequence comes from Ophiura sarsii, assembly GCA_035610835.1. Classification (NCBI taxonomy): domain Eukaryota; kingdom Metazoa; phylum Echinodermata; class Ophiuroidea; order Amphilepidida; family Ophiuridae; genus Ophiura; species Ophiura sarsii. The sequence continues at coordinate 20,808,245 of CM069445.1, read as the reverse complement.
TAGTCACATCTCCTGCTTGACATGTGTATGTCATATGTAATCACATGTATGTCACATGTACATCACATGTACATCACATGTATGTCACACGTGCCTGATTGACTATAGTTTATTCAGTTCCAAATTAGAGAGAAATATATGTTTTCAAAAGTAATCCAAGCGTATGTGCGCTTATTTGGCATACGTAACACACCATGTTGCGCTTGTGCGAGCATTTTGTGCACCCATGTTCGTCTGAATTCATTCGCTGCTTTAAGCATGTTCGCCAGTTTGGAACTGATTGAACTATATAGCTCTACATGGAAGGGGGGGGGGGGTTATTTCTTTTCTTTTAAAATGTCATCTTTTGTATTTGTTGCGTTTAGCTAGGTGACTATGTGCATGTCATAAATGTGATTTACTATTATTGTATTTTCATTTTGTCTTATTTCAGACCAGAATGGCAACAGATGACGAGGTTACATTGTGTCACAGGTAATACACTACACACAAAAAGAAAGAATTCTATAAGTATTTTGCATGAATTAAATATATAAACGATTCATCGAACATGCGCATTTGTGCCAAACAACAACAGAAAAAAACATCTGATTAGTCCAATTCAAATTGCAGTGCATCGAACGATCGTCACGCCGCGCCACTATCGTGCGCCCTATCGCGTCATGCGTTGTACAACGCTGTGAGAAACTACCGGCGCACTATGGCGTGATGGTGCGTGAATAAGCTCATGTTTATTCATGAGTTGATCAGCGCACACGTTTGGAACTTTATTTTGTCTTCACATTTGAACACCCTCACAGGGGCCATGTGAAAAATAGGGAAGACATGAGGATTGAGTCTAGGGGTGTGGCACTCAAATTGCCAACCGGAAGCTACTTCATCCGGGAACTTCAACTTTCGTGTGATCATATCTTGATGGCGCTGTTACGCTATATATCTGTCGTCTACAAAAATATACTTTCACCACACCATTTACCATTTGAAAAACAAGGGGAAAATTGAAAGGAAAAATAGAAAAAACTCCCTGTTTCCTTTTGTTGTGAAAGTGAAAACTATAGATAGCCACTAATTTGAAGGTTTAGTAAATTGTTTTCTTTTTCCAATTGATTTCAGCTCCGAGTATTTGGATGAAACCAAAGATTTTGCCAATTTTTCACCCAGAGAGTTGCTCCACTTCCAAGATAGATATAAATCAATATATCTACATCAGGTAAAGACCTTAAGATGCAGGGTGCCCCCCCCCCCCCAAAAAAAAAATTTAAAAAAAATAACAATATGACTTGAGGTGATCGTAAACTTTCTAAATAAGTGTCAGAGTGGATTATTTCAAACATTAAAATGAAATAATTAGTTTGCTGTAATTTGATGTTATTTTGTTGTTTGAAATGTTCCATTCCGACACTCATTTAGGAAGTAAAAATCATCTAAAGTTATGTCATAACTTTTATTGGGACACCCTGTATAAATATTAACAAGCATGATAACTCAGTACTTTTGATACTTGAAGTGAAAAGAATGATTTGGTACTATTATGTTCTTGTACAGGTATCGGCTTGACTGATCATATAAAAATGTATATGTTGAGACTATTGCTGATAATAAATGAAATATTTACTTTTTAATTTAAAAGTTGTATTAAAAATTACAAAGTACAATATTTACTCTATAGATAAGCAATGTTAAAACTGTGTGAAAATTAGTTTTATGGCTAACATGTTGAATATTTATGTAACAATGAACACTAGCCTCTCATGCATGATTCCCAGGTTCAAATCCCAAGTCCACAAATGTAAATATTGTTTTTATAAACCCAGTTAACTTAAAAATGAACATGTTTAAAAGTGTTCACAGTTCACTTCGCCTTCTGTGATATGTGGCTGTCGCATAAGAACAAGAGAAATTCCCTCTACTTACTTGAGGGCGCTGCTCATTAAAAGTTCATGAATATCTATTTGTAAATTAATCAGTGTCCCCTCCCTTTATTTATACTCTTTGGTCAGGACTTCATTTCTATAACCTCAAAATTAATCGCAAGGTAACAAGTTGTCTGTTATGACCAGGTGACGGCGCTGCATCTTTTTCTGCAGCCAGGCGATCCAAACATTGAAATTTACTCTCAGTAACAACGTAGATGAATAACATTTGCATTACAATCGTGCACCAGACTATAATAACAGTGTCCACCATCATTCATGAGCTGTTGTTTGTCTATTGTTTCTCCTACTTCATATTATTTTTCAGAGAATAAAGGTATTGTTTTTAGAGCATACCGTGTTATATTGTCTGACATAAATGTGGACAGTAATAATAGTTTAAGGGGGACTCAAGGAAGTTTTTGATTTGATTTTTTTAATTTTGTGAGTGCTGTAATTATTGAACTTTTAATCAAATGCATATAAAAGTATACATTTTTGGAAAGGAAATGGATCAGAGAATCCAAATTTGGCGTCAATTTTGACCAACATATTTGATTTCTTTTGTGGAAAAATCACAAAATTCACTTTTTTGACCCAATTATTTTTGAACAAATCTAACAAAAAAAATTGTGAGTAAAAAAAGCCCAAATCCCTTGATTATGATGTAAAGACACTAACTATTTAGGGACAAATTTCTCATTTTTAATTTTATCTAATATTTTTCAAAATTCTGACCAAAAAATGTCAAAAAAGTAGAAACAAATGGAAACTTTTTTTGGTGGCACTTTTTAGTCAAAATTTCAAAACAATATTAGATTTTTCTTTCCAAAAACGTACATTTGAGTCATAGTTCGATAATTACAGCACTCACAATCATAAAGTTACTTTCTTGACTCCCCCCTTAAGTGGAGCAGCGTCAGTGTTCTATCCCCATCCACACGGGTATGCGCTAAGACAATACCTTTAGGCCACAAAAAAACAACCCTGTTCTGCAGGTAAACAGACCTCTGGTAGGGTCGGTCGGTCAGGCGTTTTATTTGTGTGTTTTGGTCTCTAAAAATGTTGGGAAATGTGCACCCAAATCAGAAATTTGAGCACGGGTGGGGGGGGGGGGGGGCAGCTTTCAAAAAAAGATTTTTGAGAGCGAATGATTTTTGAGAATGATTTTCTGTTTAAGAATTTTCTATATTTGTGTTGTTTTCTCTTTATTCTCTTCAGTCTACGCATGATAGCGCTAGTTTGGCATTGGGCAGTACTCTCAATGTCGTCCAAACCGTCTTGACTGACAAGGTAAGATGCAAAACAGATAACATTTTCTAAAAAGCATTTTTGTTCCCCTGTTGTTATAAAGCAGAGTGGACTAAACATGACACTTTTTTAAGGGCTGATTGATTAAAATTGGGAAGTCATCTTAATATTCATGTATTCTACAACAATATCTTGGTCACAAAGTGTGAACAATGAGGTATGCAGTATGGAAAATATTGTTCAATTAAAGAAATTACTACAGGTAGACGAAAACCCAAATATTTGTGGTAGAAGGACTCAAGAAGACTTTAACGTCGCAGCCACAATGCGGCAACTCAAGATTTTCCCCCTAGATGCATTTAGATTTCCCCTTATCAATACTTGTATCAATATGATCGATATATCTGATTGTGATTGAATATGTGTCATAGGTGCAGCATATCAAATTTGTTAAGTATAATACCAAATCATAGGGACAAATATGGGGCTTATATTTATCCTTTTTTAAAGCTGAACTGTGTGCATACTAACCAGCACACTTGAGTATCACATTGCATGCCATACGCGTATGCTTGTCGAGTGTACTGCTTCTTATGATACTATCATCGGTAGATACAAGCAGCATAAAAGGGATTCTTTTAGCGCACCGATGAATATGTAATTAAAGGCAACAAAAAAGGTGTTGTTTCAGAAACACAACACGCATTGGTATGGAAAATAGGCTTTAGCGCATGGCCCTACGAGGCGGCGATGCATTTTTCCTTCTTTTTATTTTCTCCCCCCCCCTGTGGTTTTCTTTGAGCTTGAATTTACTTGAAAATAATATGAATGATTTGGAAACCGTACAAAATAAATATGGCCAATATTGCATGCCTTAGGCAACGAAACCCCCCTGTTTTACGGGCGGACAGACCTGTCAAGTATGGTCGGTTGCTTGGGTTTTTTTTTAAACCTAAAATGTCACCAAAATCTGCACAAATGTGAAGAAAACGGCTAATTTTACATGATTTGAGAACAACCTATCTTAAAAAAATCGCTAAAAGTTGTTCAGGTTGGATTTTTTCGCCGCCTAATAGCTAATTTCTGTAAAATATAATAAAAAGTGCACAGAACAAGCTTTTTGGGGGGCTATTTGGTACTGAACAAAGTAGAGGTGTTTGAATATATATCGATAAGAGTCAAAAGGTCATGTACTTTTAAAGGTCAAAGGTCAGGGCTGGAACTTTGGATTCTTTTTAACCAGCCAGTCAGGCAGATAACTCACAAAGAAATTCCACCAGCCAGTGTAACACACTTACACTGTGAGTTCAAAATATGTTACCCGCCAGTCAGGCGGGTACTTTTGTTTCTTCACCCGCCTGCCGCAAAAGTTACCCACTATGGGCAGGAGGGCCGGTGTTATTTCCAGCCCTGCAAAGGTTATTAGGTGAACTTATATAGTTTGCTTTTAAAAAAGTCTTATAGGATCTACAGTGGTCAAATATTAAAATTTGTCAAACATTTGTTCTTATACATTCATTCATTCATTCATTTATTTGGTCATTCATTCGTTCATTTTATCCAGACAATATATGAGCTACGACTTTTATTTTTTCTTGCATAGCTGATTCCATTACACAAAACAAGGTGTGATTTAGTGTTGTGCTCTTGTAATATTTAGAGAATAAAATATAGTTTGTAGCTGTTTTGCTATATATACATTGATCTCGTAATGTATTGGCTGTACCATAGTTGGAGTCGTGTGTGGCCATACACGATGACAAACATATGGTACATCCTGTACATTAAATAGCAAAACAGCTACGAACTACATTTTATTCTCATTAGTTATTTGGTTATTTTTATTTTTATCGACAACAAATTTCTCCCTTAAAAATCGGCAAATCCAGTGGGTTGTTTATCAACTTGCCTGCTTTGAATAATCGCGTTCTTTAGCACACACACACACCCAACTGTGCGTTATACGCATGACGCTTACGCAGGCAACTTTGTTTAGGGTGCGCTTGAACATCGTAACGGGATATATTAAGCCCTTTCCCAAACTATACATTATTGGTCTCATGATATAGTGCGTATCGGCCGAAAATCAGCCAAAAACCTGTTGACATCCAAAACCACAACCACTATTTAAGAATTTTAAATGTTTTACTTAGATATTTTCAAGCAAACTAATTTACTTTCCTGAAAAATAGGGAATTCAGGAACCTGATTTCTAGAAAAATTTGACTTTGGAGGGAAATTTTGACTTCGGAGGGAAATTTTGAGTATAAAATGACGAAATATATACAAATTTGAAAGGAATATTTTTTCATGAATTTGAAAGGTTTTCCCTGGATATTTGCATTTTTTCTGTCCCTGCAAATTTTAGCATTTTAAAAGCAGACAATGTTCGCAGCAGGAATGATGGGGTAATAGATCACACACCGAAGTAATGATACCAAAAGATGTACATGTATGAAGATATTTGTAGAGAATCTAAAACCAAGTTTTATTTTATCTTTTATCTTTTTCAGGCCCGAAATGGAGTTGCAATCGTAAGGTAAGAAGAAAAACCACACCCCAATGCCCCTGAAATGTTATGCATTCCAGAGTGTTCATAGTAATATCATTCTCTGAGTTAGTTATCTCATGTGTTTAGTACTTCATATAATATATAAATCATGTGGCCATGCAGGCTGCCATATTGGATTACATCATAATATTGGGTTGCCAGTCCATTATCTACCCTCATGTGAATTAACTGAATCAAGAATTGATGCACACACAAAAATCACACTCAAATGTAAACAAAGTAACAAACACACAAACCTTTGTTTAAATCAGTCCAATATCATATTAAGTCAATTCAACTATAGCTCAATTTTCTTAATATAATATATAGTAATAATAATAGTTTCAGTCCTTAACACTTTCCACATAGATATTGGTTTCACCAAATACAAAACATTCAGAAAGTTTTCCTAACTTTCAAGGTCTATCTCAAGGATTACTGAACCAATAATCTTTATTTTAATATGTTTCTCATGGTAATTCCAAATATGGTAATAACATTCAATAATGCTTACTTGTTTGGAACATTTTGTGAAATATTGCACTGTCGTCTACAGACGCCTGCCGCGTGGAAAGTGTTAAGAAGCTATGCTCCAGAGCCCACTTTATATAACACATTGAAATATCCTTGTCATTTGATTAATGGATTGTAAGTCACATCACATCAAACGTTTGACCTGTTCATTGAAAGATGGAGGTCAAAAAGCTCAGTGATTTTGTGCTAGGGATCAACAGAGGTTGAAAGCTCAGTGATGTTATGGTAGGGGTCAACAGGGGTCAATCAATCAAGCTCAGTGAAGTTGTGGTAAGGATCAGTATGGGTAAAAAAAACATCAGTCAGCTTGTAGTAGGGGTCAACAGGGTTCAAACGACCTGAGTGATTTTGCAATAGGGGTCAACAGGAATCAAATGCTCAGTCAGTTTGTAGTCGGTGTCAACAGGGATTAACAGAGGTTAAACAAGCGCAGTGATTTTGTGGTAGGGCTCAACAATGATCAGCTGGGGTCAAACAAGATCAATGTGCTTGGAATAGGGGTAAACAGGAATCACCAGGGGACAAAATATTCAGTGATTCTGTGGTAGCGGTCAACGGGGATCAAAGAGCTTAGTGATTTTGCAGTAGGGGTCAACAGGGATTAACAAGGATGACAAGGGGAGTGATTTAGCCGTAGGAGTCAACAGAGGTAAAACAAAGCTAAATGGTTTTGTGGTAAGGTTCAACAAGGATCAATAGGGATAATAACAAGCTAAGTGATTCTTTGGTAGAGGTCAGCACGGGTCAAAAGCTGAGTGAATTTGTGGTAGGGGTCAAGGAATCAACAGGGGTCAAGTAAACTTAGTGATTGGTAGGGTCAGCAGGATCAAACAAGCTCAGTGAGCTTGAAGTAGGGGTCAACTGGGGTCAAACAAGCTCAGTGATTTTAAAGTTGGGGTTAACAGGGATCAAACAAGCTCAGTGATTTTGCTGCAGTAGGGTCAACAGGGTTCAAACCATCTGAGTGCATGATTTTACAGTAGGGGTCAACAGGAACCAACAGGTGTCTTAACGCTCAGTGATTTTTGTGGTAGGGTTAAACATGGTCAAACAACTCAGTGAGCCTGCATGAGGGGTCAAACAAGGGAATACATTTTGTGCTAGGGGTAAGCAGGTGTCAAACAAACAATTATTTTGTGGTATTGGTCAACAAGAATGAACATGGGTCAAATCACTGAGTGATTTTGTAGTAGGGGTCAACGGGGCCGAGTTTTTCTTCAATGTTAAGTCTACGTAAAAGTGTTTATTCACAGACGGTCTGACAAATATGATATCTATCTTTCATTCACCTACGTTTATGCTGTGGCAATCCCTCTGTGTGACGCGTCTAGGCCTCTGTGCCAGTGATGGGCATGACGGGTTATAGAAGTCATCAAGCTGGAGTTCACAGACGGTCTGACAAATATGATATATATCTTTCATTCACCTACGTTTATGTTGTGGCAATCCCTCTGTGTGACGCGTCTAGGCCTCTGTGCCAGTGATGGACATGACGGGTTATAGAAGTCATCAAGCTGGAGTTCACAGACGGTCTGACAAATATGATGTCTATCTTTCATTCACTTACGTTTATGCTGTGGCAATTCCTCTGTATGACGCGTCTAAGCCTCTGTGACAGTGATGGACATGACGGGTTATAGAAGTCATCAAGCTGGAGTTCACAGACGGTCTGACAAATATGATGTCTATTTTTCATTCACTTACGTTTATGCTGTGGCAATTCCTCTGTATGACGCGTCTAAGCCTCTGTGACAGTGATGGGCATGACAGGTTATAGAAGTCATCAAGCTGGCGTTACATCGGCTCTAGGCTACGTTTATGCTGTGGCAATTCCTCTGTATGACGCGTCTAGGCCTCTGTGACAGTGATGGGCATGATGGGTTATAGAAGTCATCCAGCTGGCGTTACATCGGCTCTCTGTACGGTACCAGTAAACTCTATTCCAAATTTATAGGACCAGAATTACAACTGAAATCTCAGCGATCCTCAGTTTTGATTAATACCTCAGTATGCTGGTGTCGATAACTTGAAGGTGGATGCAGATTATTCCTGGTTCAAATCACGTTACAAACACTTATGTTATGACAGGATTCTAAGAAATGGACTCAGAAATAACTCCAGAACAAGCGTTCAATCAATGTTCACTACATTTATTAGGGTAGAGGGGTTCGATCTGATGACATATGATTGAGGAGAGGCGATTATTGTAGATAGGGTATAGCAAGAGAGGTGCTACAATTCACCATTATTGCACAATGCCTGTATAGTTCGAATCACAATCCCTTTAGACAGTCCATAATGTCTATGCGTGCATGTCGCAAAATAAAATGTAATTGAGAGAGACACAGTGCACACTGGGTATCATACATTTTTGTCCAAGGGATTCTGAATCAGACTATAGGAATAATCTGGCAACAATCAACGGATAAAAAAAAGTGATTGACTTACGAGTCGTCGGTAACAACTTGTAAGTAATCGACTGGAGCCCTCTTTAGTCTATACCCATTTCTGCAACACTACCCCTGCCTCCAAATCAATACGTCCCAGATCGATTACATTAATCAGGACAAGGAGGAAATCTGCATGAATTCTGATCATACGTTACACTACCCCCTCCCCAAACCAATACGTCCCGGATCAATTACTATTAACAAGACAAGAAGGAAATCTGCATGAATCCTGATTTAAGTTAGGCAATTTATAGCAGACAGATCTTCTGTACAGAGCCAATAGACAGATCATTACGGAACCACATGGCAACATACAAGTACATCGGTTGAAATTTGATGAGTTTAACCGATAACCCCGCCTGACAGCTGCTACTTAATGAGGGATTCATTCTCTAACCTAGCTTTCTTATTGATAAAAGTATCATAAATCACACAAGTATCAAATCATGGGCTTAGTGTCACAAGGTCATATCTATAATAGCTGCCACTTATTATATATGGAGTTGATTATATGCTCAGCAATTGGTGTAAACTAAATGTAATTCGAAGCAGCTATTGCAGACATGATTTTTGTAGTTGATGAGATATCTAGTGATGTGAAAAGTCACTATCTGTAATAGCTGCCATATGTTACACACTTCTGGCGCTATAATATGCACCCTTGTAAAATGCAATCTTGCACACAGCAGTCATTGCAGATAGGTCCTTGTGACTCCAAACAATCGAAATTACTTGAACAGATCGTCAACTTTCATCTTGAGTCATTAGTTGGATAAGCCACAAGTGTTTTATAATGGTATGATGCTATTGCTCTGCGAAGATCTGTATTCTTGCATTGTTGCCCAAACTTAAACCACAAGAAATGATCCAATAGATCTCCGTCATCTAATATATACATACATAAATTTTGAATTGAATTAAAGGTGTATGTTCTGATCACTTTTTGGGGGCTATAATATTTTTTCACATCAAGATAATTTGATATCAAAAGAATCCCCATATTTTTCTCATTATGTCTGTAAAATATAAGGGGCCAAAAATGTTCCATTTAGAAATTATCGGCTAAAATGTGGTGAATTACTGCCAAAGGTGGTTAACCACCAGCTAGTTTGTGTACTACTCAATGGGCAATTGTTTTGTGACCTTGTCCTTCTAAAATAAGAACCATTGGAGTTATGCAACTTGGAATGTTACTATTTTAAGGATGACCTTCCATATAAAATAGGAAACATCAATGTGAAAATCAGGCCAGCAATCGGAACATCTACCTTTAACGCTTAAAATGCAAGAGAAACCCTAACACGGGTCATCTGATTATTATTGAGTTGATAATACTTATGTGCAAAAGGTTATTTGATTTTAAAATACACATATAAATCTAAATTGGCATAGAATGACCACAATTCAATTGATTAATCTACTATCACAATTTACAACAACAAATTACATCGTTTGAACAGATCATCAACTTCCATCTTGAGTCAAAAGTTGGATAAAGATAAAAGCCACAAGTGCTTTATAATGGTAATATGCTATTGCACTGTGAGGATCTGTATTCTTGACTGTTGCTCCAACTTAACCACAAGAAATGATCCTTGACTATACAATAGATCCCAAAGATATTGCAAATGATCTGTCCATCACATAACTATTTACACACATAAATTTGAAATTGAATTGCCTATTAAAAGGCTATAACGGATTGTTTGATTAGTTGATAACACTTATTGTGAAATAGATCAATTGTGCAAAAGATTATTTGATCATGAAGAGCATCAATTGGCTAAAATGACTACTATCCAACTGATTTATCAACTATCACAATGTATACAAATATTTTTTACATCGTTTGAACAGATCGTCAACTTTAATCTGAAGTTGAGGGTTGAATAGGCCAAAAAGGCTGCATGCACTTCAGTTGCTCTGTGATCATCAGCATTTTTTGCACTGCTGTCTAAACATAAACCACAAGAAAGGATCCTTGACTATCCAATAGATCCCGGTGATATCGCAAAGTATTTGTCCGTCACATGTCCTTGTGACTCCAAACTATCGAAATTACTTGAACAGATAGTCAACTTTCATCTGGAATCATTAGTTGGATAATAATAATAATAATAAAAGGGCATTTATAATGCGCCTCACATCGTGAACACTACCCGAGGCGCATAACATACATGTATGAAAAAAATATATAAGAACATAATAAAGAAGCTATACATCATAGATTACACATCAGAAATAACTTAAAGTACAAATACAACAACAACAACAACTTATCATACAAATATAAATAAGTAATCATTAAAAACCACAGTACATTAACACAATGAAAATCACTTTCTTAAGCTTGAGTTGCAAACTTGACCAGCAAGGATATTAAATATAATGTACAATACATGAGAGTATTATAATAGTACAAACACAGTCTACTATGCACAATTCATAAATTAAAAAGATATGTCTTCAATGACGTTTTGAAAGATTGTACTGATGTAGCACGATTGTGCCGTGACTTATATACAACAAGGCGAAGTTTAAAAATAATTCGCTTACTGATTGGCAACCAATGTAGATCCTTTAAAATTGGCGTCACATGGCATCTTCTGGCACGGGTAACCAGGCGTGCAGCCGAGTTTTGTACGTATTGGATCTTTAAAATGTCTGTATCCGGGAGTCCATAAAGAAGACAATTACAACTGTCCAGTCGCGATGAAATGAAAGCGTGAACTAAACGCTCTGTTGTAGAATGATCGAGGTAATTGCGCAATTGACCGAGAGTCCGTAATGAAATAGGGCCATGCGACACACATTTTTAATGTGATTTGACATTGTGAGCTGGCCATCAATGAATACACCAAGATCTCTTACACCATCCACAGGTCTGATATCCTAATTCCCGATCTTGACACTTGGGATAGCTCCGTCATTATGAAAACGTGATCTGATGTACACAATCTGTCTTTGCATCGTTTAATTTGAGTTTGTTTGACGTTGCCCAAGATCTGATATCAGAAACATAAGCTACGATTGATGCTATGGCCTCAGCCTGGAATGGAGGATCAAACACCTTATACAACTGTGTGTCATCTGCGTACACCATTCTTTCAATTCCATGAGCCTTCAAAATATCTTGGATGGGACCAGAGTATAAGATAAATTGGATTGGACCAATAACTGATCCCTGGGGTACTCCATAGATAAGCGAATGTTTCTGAGATAAAGTTTGTCCAATGACAACCGCCTGGTCGCGATCACAAATATATGACTTGAACCATTTGTGGGGAATTCCTGTGACACCGTACCTATCCTTGAGCTGCGCTAACATCAATTCATGATCAATGGTGTCAAACGCAGCTGAATGATCTAACAGTATATGAACCGCTTCCTTGTTTTCATCAACCGCGCGAAGATGGATCTCAAGTCCAGATTTTTTCCACGCTCTTTCGCTTCTACGTTTCACGTGTTATGCTTCTTGAAGATCCTAAGAGTACCATATGGTGTGTGTGGTCTTAGAATCACAGTACGCGTTACTTCCGGAGCATGTTTGTCAAGCATGTTGCATAAGACATCATTGTACTGATTGACAGAGTCTTGAAGATCATTGCACGGCTTTGTGAGCAACGAAGAAGATCTAATATCATGCTTGAATGCATCAACATTGATACTACGAAGCTTCCGAAACGTGACTTTGGTTTTGGTTGCAGTGGGTTTTGACAGTTTAAGTCTACACAAAACACCAAAATGATCCGATGGCAGACTGTATTCAAGATCAAAGTCAGTAACAATGTCATCATCATAACGAGTGATCAGGAGATCAAGTATATGGCCATCTCTATGCGTAGGTCTATCGACAGATTCAGAAATTTACGAGCAGTATAATCAGAATCAACATCCACATGAAAATTAAAGTCACCTGTTGAGATGTTGGGAAATCATTCCATCAGGGTTGAGAAGTCGCGGAAGAAGTCAGACCTAGTGATTTATAATAGTATGATGCTATTGCTCTGTGTGGATCTGTATTCTTGCACTGTTGCCCAAACTTAAACCACAAGAAATGATCCAATAGATCCGAGTTGCAAATGATTTGTCCGCCATCTAACTATATACACACTACTTAAAATGCAAGAGAATCCCTATAACAGGTTATCTGATTATTATTGAGTTGATAATACTTATTTGCAAAAGGTTATTTGATTTTAAAATACACATATAAATCTAAATTAGCATAGAATGACCACAATTCAATTGATTAATCTACTATCACAATTTACATCAACAAATTACATCGTTTGAACAGATCATCAACTTCCATCTTGAGTCTAAAGTTGGATATAAGCCACAAGTGCTTTATAATGGTAATATGCTATTGCTCTGTGAGGATCTGTATTCTTGCACTGTTGCTCCAACTTAACCACAAGAAGTTATTCTTGACTATTCAATAGATACTAGAGTTATCGCAAATGATCTGTCCATCACATAACTATTTACACACATACATTTTAAATTGAATTGACTCTTAAAATGCAAGAGAATCCTAAAACGAATTGTCTGATTATTAAGTTGATAACACTTATTGTAAAATAGATCAATTGTGCAAAAGATTATTTGATCATAAAATGCGCAAATTGGCATAGAATGACTACAATCCAACTGATTAATCAACTATCACAATTCATAAAAATATTTTTCACATCATTGAACAGATGGTCCACTTGAGTCGACGGTTGGATATGCCAAAAAGGCTGCATGCACGGCAGTCGCACTGTAATTATCAGTATTTTTTGCACTGCTGCTCTAACTTAAACCACAAGAAAAGATCCTTGACTATCCAATAGATCCTAGAGTTATCGGAAATAATTTGTACATCATCTAACTATTTACACACATACATTTTGTATTGAATTAACATTTACAATGCAAGGAAAATCCTAAAACGGGTTATCTGATTATTAAGTTGATAACACTTATGTAAAATAGATTATTTGATCATAAAATGCATGAATAAATATAAATCATCATAGAATTACCTTAATCCAACTGATTAATCTACTATCACAATTTATAAATATACTGCATCGTTTGAATAGATCATCTACTATCTGGAGTCAATGGTTGTATAATCCACACATGCTTTATAATGGTAATATGCTATTACTCTGTGAGGATCTGTATTCTTGCACTGTTGCCAAAACTTAAGCCACAAGAAAGGATCCTTGACTATCCTATAATGTGCACATCATTGCAGATAGGTCCTTGTGACTCCAAACAATCAAAATTACTTAACAGATCGTCAACTTTTATCTGGCGTCATTAGTTGGATAAGCCACAAGTGCTTTATAATGGTATGATGCTATTGCACTGTGAGGATCTGTATTCTTGCACTGTTGCCCAAACTTAACCCACAAGAAATTATCCAATAGATCCCAGACTTGCAAATGATTTGTCCGTCATCTAACTATATACACGTATACATTTTGAATTTAATTAACACTTAAAATGCAAGAGAAACCCTAAAACGGGTTATCTGATTAGTATTGAGTTGATACTACTTGTGTGCAAAAGGTTATTTGATTTTAAAATACATATTATATAAATCTACATTGGCATAGAATGACCACAATCCAACTGATTAACCTACTATCACAATTTACATCAACAAATTACATCGTTTGAACAGATCATCAACTTCCAAAAGTTGGATAAAAGCCACAAGTGCTTTATCGTGGTAATATGCTATTGCACTGTGAGGATCTGTATTCTTGCACTGTTAACCACAAGAAATGATCCTTGACTATCCAATAGATACTAGAGTTATCGCAAATGATCTATCCATCACATAACTATTATTTTACACACATCATCTTTAAATTGAATTGACTCTTAAAATGCAAGAGCATGCTAAAACGGATTGTTTGATTATTAAGTTTATAACACTTATTGTGAAATAGATCAATTGTGCAAAAGATGATTTGATTATAAACTGCATAAATTGGCGTATGGATAGACTACAATTCAACTGATTTATCAACTATCACAATTGATTGAAATATTTTTTACATCGTTTGAACAGATGTCAACTTTCATCTGAAGTCGACGGATGGATAAGCCAAAAGAGCTGCATTCAGAGGCACTGTGATGATTGGTATTTTTGTACTGCTGCCAAAACGTACACCACGAGCATGATCCTTGTCTATCCAATAAATCCCAGAGTAATTACAAATGATTTGTCCGTCACATAACTATTTACACTCATAAATTTTAAATTGAATTGAATTGACTCTTTAGAATGCAAGAGAATCCTAAAACGGATTTTCTGATTATTAAGTTGATAACACTAATTGTAAAATAGATCAATTGTGAACAAAATTATTTGATCATAAAATGCATATATTGGCACAGAATGACTACAATCCAACAGGTCGTCAACTTTCATCTGAAATCGAGGGTTGAATTGGCCAAAAAGGCTGCATGCACTGCAGTCACACTGTGATCATCAGTGTTTTTCCACTGCTGCCCGAGAAATGATCCTTGACTATCCAATAGATCCTAGATCCTATCGGAAATAATTTGTACATCCCCTTACTATTTACACACATACATTTTGTATTGAATTAACACTTACAATGCAAGGAAAATCCTAAAACGGGTTATCTGATTATTAAGTTGATAACACTTCCGTACAGTTGGAAAAAGATTATTTTATTATACTGCATGTATAAGTATAAATCGTCATAGAATGACCACAATCCAACTGATTAATCTACTATCACAATTTATAAATATACTGCATCGTTTGAATAGATCATCTGCTATCTGGAGTCAACGGTTGGATAATCCACAAGTACTTTATAATGGTAATATGCTTATTGCTGTTGCCCAAACCTAAACCACAAGAAAGGATCCTTGACTATCCAATAGATACCAGTGTTATCACAAATGATTTGTCCGTCACTTAAAGGTAGATGACCCGATCACATTTTCGTAACACAGAATTATTTCAAACATATGGAGATTTTCATATCATATGAAAGCTCGTATTTTTCTCATCATCATACTGAAATTTGACGGCCTAAATCGGTATAATTACGGAGAAATCGATGAAATAACGTCGAATTACCGCGAATGGTGGTAACCACCGATATAGTTTGTGTACTACTCAATGGGTACAGTTCACAGCATCTTGTGCGTCTAAAATAAGAACCATTAGAGCTATGCAACTCAAACTTTGGAACACGACTTTTTTAAGGATGACCTTTCATGTAGAATAGAAAACTTCAAGTTGAAAATCGGAACATCTACCTTTAAGGGACGCACCATTAGATACTCAGGGGGGGCATGGAAGTTTAAAAAAAAAAAAAAACTTTGCCCACTTTCCAGGAAAAAAAAAAACTTTGCCCACCAACCAGGAAGAAAAAAAAAGATGACCCACTGCCGAGTAAAAAAAAAAAATTATGACTCACCCGACACACCCAACTTAATGTACAGAAAAACAGTTAAAACCTAAAAAAAAAACCTTTTCTGCCTTCGGCGAAAAAAAAAAAAAAAAATTGCCGCCTAAGGCGGCAAAAAAAATTTTTTTTCGCCTACTTCGGTGACGAAAAAAAAAAATTCCGCCCGACCCCAACTTCCATGCCCCCCCCCTGAAAATCAAATGGTGCGTCCCTAACTGTTACACACACATACATTTTTGATTGAATTAACACTTAAAATGAAAGAGAAATCCTAAAACGGATTGTCTGATATTAAGTTTATAACACTTAATATGAAATAGATAAATATCGAAAAAGATTATTTTATCATACTGCATGTATAAGTATAAATCATCATAGAATGACTACAATCCAACTGATTAATCTACTATCACATTTGATAAAAAATACTGCATCGTTTGAACAGATCGTCAACATTCATCTTGAGTCAACAGTTGGATAAGCCTCAAGTGCTTTACAATGGTTACATGATATTGCTCTGTGAGAATCTGTATTCTTGCACTGCTGTCTCAACTTTTAGCCACAAGAAATGATCCTTGGCTATCCAATAGATCACAGAGTTATCGCTAATTACCTTACTATTTCTACACATAAATATTGAATACAATTCACACTACCAGAAAAAAATCCTAAAACAGATTGTCTGATAATAAAATTGATTTTTATATTACTACAGTACTACGCAAATTATACATACCTTAACACTATAAAATGTATATTTACACACATCTCGTATACTGGGAAGTTATTGTAGACTCAAACAGGTTTTTAAATTTGAAACTGTGCCTGGCAAAAATACCGAGCTAAATGGTTCTAATGGGGTTCAAAAACTGCCATAATTGGCATGGCAGTTGACACTCCTAGTTTCAACGCAGTTTGCTACAAAACGTCATTTACAACATCTAGAGCTCCTGCATCTGTGTACAAACCATCCATCAATATCATAATTATTAACCATTGTTAATGCCTCTTTTGGCTACGTTAATAGTTAACTATTGAAAATGTATTGAAAGTGGTATGCCAAGTGCCATTATCCTATCTCAGTGCAATTACGTCATTACGATTTTGCTCATTTCTTTTTTGTATGAAATCAAATATTGCTGTAGCTAAAGTATATAGAAATGGATTGATAGCAGAGTTGATTGGCAGTACAACTGTTACAATCCATGTATATACATGAGGGCTGACTGTATGTCTCCCACTCTGTACAAGGATAGAGAGTATAATGATAGGCAACCAGCACATCATATCTGTTAGAATAATCAATCCCATCTTGATAGCCATTCGGAGTTCTTCCTTTTGATTTTGATTTCTCCCAGCTTGTTTAGCTGTTTGTCGGACAGTTATGAAGATCCCAACATAGCAAAACAATATTATCCAAATACTTATGAAGTTCAAAATGGAAAATATTGCTATACCATAATACACTCCTGGTTTAGTTCCAATAACAGTATCAAGAGTATTATCAAAGACAATTGGTATGACCCTATTGTCAACAATTTCAACAATGTCGTCATCACTATAGGACCAGTATATTGTTTCAAAAGTAATACTCCTAGAGAGTGGGAGACCAGTACATACCTCAGAATTGTCGTACAATACAGGGTTTATTTCTGACAAAATTGTTGATACAATACTCAACACTATGGCAAATAGCCAGAGCATAGCGATGACTATCCTAGATGATGTTGTGCCCAATCGTTTATCACTATACATATACCTGATACCCATAAACCTATCTATGCTTAGTAGCGTTACAAAAAACACAGAAGCCTCACTCGATAAGATGGACAGGGTCCCTGCCACTTTACAGGTAATGCTTGATCGCCATGCTTCAGATGGGAAATAGTTTTGATAATACATATCTGCTGATGATATCACAAGCATATATAAGCCCATGACCAAATCTGACGCAGAGAGATTTGAGATCAAAAACATCTGAACTTTATTTTGAGGTTGTCTTTGCCGACATCGATAACACAATACACACATATTGCTAATAATTGCAAACGTACCTAATATCCACATGAGAATTCTTTGAATTTGATTTGAAAGTAATCGCTCGCATGTAAGAAATTGTGAAGGTGGTATTGTGGCAGTGCAATTTGCTGATTTGATAAAGCAACAAGTAGCAGCATTGTCAACTAATATCTGTGTGGAAGTGTGAAATGGTTGAAAAGATTCATAGTTCACTCGCTGCAGTAAATTTGATCTCATATCTATTATGTCAAGAAATTCCAATGAATTATTCATAAGGTAATTCATAGAATCAAATGCATTCAGATTGTTTTCAGACAAATCAAGATATTTCAGTTTTATCATGCTAAGAAATATACCTTGGTTGAAATTTGACAACTTGTTTTTAGAGAGAGACATATACAGTAGACTATCATATTGCACGGATGTTGAAAGCTGAAAGAAAAATAGATTATTGTGACTCATATCAAGAAATACAAGCTGAGATGAATGGAACAATACCTGTGAATATATCATTTTGATGTGATTGTTTGACAAGGTTAAGTAGTCGAGGCGTGTAGGTCCTTCAAACTGTTGTGGATGCAGCTCCACAATATTATTGTCGGACAGATATAACCTACCCAGGTTGTCAAGTCCATCAAACTGCTGTGGATGCAGCTCCACAATATTATTGTTGGACAGATATAACCTACCCAGGTTGTCAAGTCCATCAAACTGCTGTGGATGCAGCTCCACAATATTATTGTTTGACAGATCTAACCTACCCAGGTTGTCAAGTCCATCAAACTGTTGTGGATGCAGCTCCACAATATTATTGCTGGACAGATATAACCCACCCAGGTTGTCAAGTCCATCAAACTGCTGTGGATGCAGCTCCACAATATTATTGTTGGACAGATGTAACACATACAGGTTGTCAAGTCCATCAAACTGCTGTGGATGCAGCTCCACAATATTATTGTTGGACAGAAATAACCAATACAGGTTGTCAAGTCCATCAAACTGCTGTGGATGCAGCTCCACAATATTATTGTTGGACAGATATAACCCACCCAGGTTGTTAAGTCCATCAAACTGCTGTGGATGCAGCTCCACAATATTATTGTTGGACAGAAATAACCAATACAGGTTGTCAAGTCCATCAAACTGCTGTGGATGCAGCTCCACAATATTATTGTTGGACAGATATAACCCACCCAGGTTGTTAAGTCCATCAAACTGCTGTGGATGCAGCTCCACAATATTATTGTCAGACAGATATAATAACCCGTTCAGGTAGTTAAGTCCATCAAACTGCTGTGGATGCAGCTCCACAATATTATTGTTGGACAGATATAACCCACCCAGGTTGTTAAGTCCATCAAACTGCTGTGGATGCAGCTCCACAATATTATTGTAGGACAGAGATAACTGAAACAGGTTGTTAAGTCCATCAAACTGCTGTGGATGCAGCTCCACAATATTATTGTAGGACAGATATAACTCCCCCAGGTTGTTAAGTCCATCAAACCACTGTGGATGCAGCTCCACAATATTATTGTCGGACAGATATAACCTTTTCAGGTTGTCAAGTCCATCAAACTGCTGTGGATGCAGCTCCACAATATTATTGTAGGACAGATTTAACCTATCCAGGTTGATAAGTCCATCAAACAACTGTGGATGCAGCTCCATAATAATATTGTTTGACAGATCCAATTCAGTCATGTTTATCAGCGCGGGTTGGTCTGTAAACGCATTCTGCTCAATTTTGTGTATGCCTGTGCCACTCCAAGACAATCTCTCAACTTCCGGAGGATAAAATACTTGCACGGATGATGTTCCACGAGGGCAAGCTAATGTTACATTCTGATTGCCTAGTATACACATGCACTCAGATGGACACTGGAACTTTGTGGATATAGTAGTGAATTCTTTATAAGGCCCATCAGGCCACCAACTATACTCTGGAATCTGTATCTGACATCCAACAGTGCAATTAATAGGATGATCATATTCACCATACACCATCGGAATGGTAACTAGCAGGATACATGCCCTTATAATGTGTAATACAAACACTACATGTAATGAGTCTATCAGCTTTCTTGAACCTGTTGTGGATGCCATGGTAAACTGTTTCACAAGAGATTGATTTGTCAATAGTCAAGCTGGCACGGTTCCTTATGTAGCAGTGGTTTGCTACGAGGGAAAACACTCCAAACAACCGTGGGGGTGTTAAGTCACTTTATTTCAATAAAACAACATCACTAGCTGACCGTGTATGGTTATTCCTATTTATTCATTCCTGTACAATGGGGAGATATGGAAAAGAGGGAAAGTTTGTCTCAGAAAAGCAAAAGGAGTAGATTGCGTTGCAAACACAAATGATTAATTTTGAGAATTTGCATAATATGATAAAAGGTTTGCAAAGTATATCAAATTGAACTATAACATCAAGTTATCAGGTATGCATGTTGAAGCAGCTCAAAGGTGACGACTCCAGTATTAGGGAAGCCATCCTAATAAATTGGTGTGCCAAATCTGAGTCAAATACTTAGCGAGTGAAATAAATTCCTTAATCAGACATTTGCATAATGACAATGAAACTACAGCCACGGACAAGATGATTTTTAAAGAATAAAGAAATACCACAAATACATTTTGCAATCAAAACAACTAATTCTAAACAATCAAAAACTTAATCTAAATACATGAACTACTTCAACATGCTTTCATGGCAATTAAACAAAAGTGGACCATTAAAATAATAATCAAAAGAAAGCATGAGTTGCCTGATCCAAAATCTTGTGAGATATCATTTGAAGTGTGATCAAATTGGTTTTGTATGTTTAGAACATTATCCAATCACGCAAGCAATATGTCATTTAACTGGAAACTTTGCTTTAAAATGTTTCTACTAACTGACTAAGTATATTGAGTATATATAAACATAAAACATGTAACATATAACATATAACATAAAAATAATAGGCCAACATAATTTGCGAGTCTAATGCTTTGACACAGTTAGGTCAAAATCAGTATTCAACTGTTCTAACAAGTTAAAGTCAAAACCTTTGTAGAATATGTTTAAATCTACAAGTATGAATGTATCACAAAATGTGTTTTAAAACAAACAAAATATTAAAAGTAAATATTGCAATGATCATGTTTTGATAATAGACATGTTATTCAATATGAACTAATTGTTTTGTAAAAGTCCACATGTCTAAATCTTTACAAGTTTAAAACAATAAGGTAAAAGTGTCCTGAACCTCAAATGATCATCAATGAATATTTCACTGGACATTATCCACATGTAAACAAACAATTTGGTTTCTTCCAAATTGGTACATTATAATTGTTGCCTTGTATTGGCATGGCAACATGTTTAGCCACAACACAGATGGCCTAAAAGTTAATTGCATCAATTGTCACAATGACCTGGGTCACTTGATGCTTCTTTATAGTCTAAAGCACATGGCTTCTATGCTCACAGTCACACATTAATGTGTCCAGTACATGCCTCTAAATACATACTGTGTGCATATAAGTCTCAACTTACACTTTCAAGACATTTGTAACTTTCAAGTTAAATCTCAACACATTAAAATAATACTGTAACTAATATTTCAACATAAAATGTATGCATAACATAACATTGCTATTCACAGAGAAAATGACAACTTTAATATATATACACTGCATGTCCTTCCAAGTGTATTGTCATTAACTTGAATTTGATCAAAGCAGTATTGCTCTAAATACACTTATCTCTATGAAAGTGTTAATTTTCAGGGATAATGTAATCTTTACTTAATCTGGTAAAGCCAAAGAATAACTGTAAATAAGATGTAATCACAGAAATTGGCAGTGTAAACACAGTAAATAATTAGCAAGCTAAGCCACAAGGATAATAGGTCCTATATCTGTACAATGGGGAGATATGGAAAAGAGGACCAGTGTTAGTTGCATGTGTGGAAGTTATATTAGAGGTCAGGGTTAGTGGAGGTTATCCTTAGGTGTTGGGCCTGCTGCATTAGTTGCCAGAGGGGAGTCAGGGTTAGGACCACTGCACTATTGGTAGAGGTGAGGCAGAAATGTGGACCTGTTACACACTCCCCTGCTTTGAGAAATGTTGTCCCGACATTACATATAGACCATTTCTTCCTACACTTGATAGGTTTTGACTGGCAGTGCCATGAAGTAAAGTAGGTAGTTACAGGTGTCCACCAGGATGTTGGGGTAACGAGTAGGCTCCGGTAAGGCGGCCGTTGGTTTGTTGATTTTGTGGGAATCTTGGAGAGCACATGTTGCAAGTCGAACAAATGCCTGATGGGCACTGATGGATGGATCTTCTTTTGTCTCGGCATGTCTGGCTTGAACATGTGGAGTTCGAACATGTGGAGTTCGATGAAGGGCAGTGGCTTCTGGTTCTTCCTTGTCTTCTCGTCCTTTGGTTTCAACTTCTCTGGCTTGAGAACGTGAAGTTCGACGCAGGTCAGTGGCTTCTGGTTCTGCCTTGTCGTTTGTTCTTTGGTGTCGGCTTCTTTGGCTCGAAGAAGTGGAGATCGCCGAGGGGTAATGACTTCTGGTTCTGCCTTGCCTTGTTGTTCTGCCTTGTCTTTGGGTTCTTCCGGTGGGAGATGGTTACACGGGAGAAGCAGGTTTCTATGTTAAATACTTTGTTTACCTTTGCCATCCTCTGGTTCAACATTATAGACGGGAAGCTCTCGTCGACGATTCACTATGCGGTATATTATTGTTTCCCATCTGTCTGCAAGTTTGTGTTTTCCTTGAATACCCACTTTTCGAATCAGCACTCGATCACCAGGCAGGAGAAGATTCTCTCTCACATGTTGGTCGTAGCGGGCCTTGTTTTTCCTAGCTGCTTTCATCGTCCTCTCGCTGACCTTCTGATATGAGAACTGCAACCCCCCTCAAAGATCATGGATGTACTGCGAGGTATCTGTTGGAGTTGGCTGTAGTCCAGAACAAATGTCAATCGGCAAGCGGGAATGACGACCAAACATGAGGAAGTATGGGTTGTACCCCGTCATGTCATACTTGGTTGAATTATAGGTATGAGTTAGTGGACCTACAAAGTCTTTCCAGTTAACTTTCTGTTCAGTGTTAAGTGTGCCCAAGAGGTTAAGCAGTGTTCTGTTGTACTGCTCGCACTGACCATTGCCCATGTGGTGGTATGGTGTGGTGCTAGTCTTCTTGATGTTGCACAGGTTGCAAAGGCTGAATATGACTTTGGAGGTGAAATTTCTTCCTTGGTCTGAGTGCAGTTGAGCAGAAAAACCATAGTGAACCAGAAAATGATCCCATAGGGCACGTGTTGATGTTTTGGCCGTCTGGTTTCTTGTTGGGATGGCAACGGAGTATTTTGTAAAGTGATCGGTGATATAACCAATATGTTTTCAACTCTGCCTTTGGATGGTTCCAAAGACAAAAAATCCATCGAGACCAGTTCCATTGGTTCTGAGGTAGTGATCGGGTGCAGTGGTGCCTTGATTGAGGTTGAAGGTGGCATCTTTCGTCTGGTACATCTCTCACACTTTTGTAACTTCGTTTCAACATCTCGGGCCATCCTTGGCCAGTAAAACCGCTCCCCGGTTAACTCGAGAGTTCTGTCTCTACCAAAATGACCAAGGGAATCATGAATGCCGTCGAGAGCTTGGTTACGGTGTGAACGTGGTATGACAAGTTGTAAGCGATCTTGACCTTCTTGTTGGGTAACTCTGTGTAGGAGATTGCGGTGGATAACTAGGCGCTTCCACTTTCGAAGTAGCAGTTTTAATTCAGGAAATGCTTCCCGTCAGTCTTGGAGACTAGGCGGATTTGATCCATCATCTTTCAGCTTAAGGATCTGCGCTATCATTGGATCTTCCTGCAATCTACGCCAATCCTGTGTCGTATAGTGTGGTAAGGCGTCTTGCCCTGGCCACAGTTCTGGCTGGTCGAACGTTGCCGGAACAGCTGCTTCGTCTGTCTACAAAGCTTCCACAATGGCAGTTAACAGTGCGTGTTGTTGATGACATAGGGCTGTACTATCACCCCTGGACATGTTGATTGGCGGGCTTGCCTCAGGCTGGGTCTCCTCAACCGCCGATGAAGGATGAGGTCTTCGGGAGAGCCCATCGGCATCTCCATTACGTTTGCCGGGCGGATGTCATAATCGTAAGTAGACAAAGCAACCAACCATCGATGTCTAGTGGCATCTAATCTAGCTTTGCTTTGCTGTGTACATACGTAAGAGGGAGTACTACAGGGCGATACGCTGGCATCGTATTTATTTGTGATTGTCATGGACTACATTATGCGTACATCGCTCACCACTGAGGACGGTTACACTGTGAGAAGGCGCATGTCCGCAAGTCATATTGCCGTCAGAATCCCTGCTCTTGCATATGCAGACGATGCCGCACTGATGTCCGACAACGGAGTGGCTGCTCAGCGCCAACTGCACCGTTTTGAGACAGCATCAGCAAAGGTCGGCCTTCGTCTAAACGCCTCTAAAACCAAGGTCATGTTTGTTGGCGACACTCCACACATGGACATCCATGCCATATCAGGTGTCACACTTGCGGTATGCGACGACTTCTGCTATTTGGGATGCAATGTGGCAGAGAACATTGGTGCTTTCCAACGACAGCGACAGATTGCATGGGTCGCAGCACGAAAACTCACAGCTGTGTGGAACAGTTCGGCCAGTGACGGCGCCAAAATGCAGCTGTTCAAGTCTACGGTGGAGTCTGTATTCTTATACAGTTGCAAAGCTTTGACAATTACAGAAACACTGGGCAGTCGCATTGATGCATCTCACCATGCCCTGATGCGCTACTGTCTTGGCGTGCACTACCCGGAGCGGCTCTCAAACGACAACCTGTATGCCCGCGCACTGATTGAGCCCGCGACTCTGACACTGACCCGTAATAGACTTCGTCTGGTGGGCCATGCCCTCCGGAGACCAGAACTGCCACTCGCCGTGTTCCTGCACCCCCAAAACCAGGCAACTGAACCGTACCGCCTCGGTGGCGCACTACGCCGTACATATCAAGCGCAGCTCCAAGACGACTTGAACGCCATAGGTTTACAACCTAATGCGGCAGTTGATGCCGCCCAAAACCGAACTGAGTGGCAGCGGCGTGTGAAGGCACTGAAATAACAATAGACACAACGCCTCGTGTCCCTAAAGAATGAAAGGCACGAGTAGCGTCAAATTGATGATGAAGAGGGTTGTTATCGGTGCACACATGGAAATGCTGTCCATATAGGTAGTCGTGAAATTTATCTTCCACGGCCCACTTCAATGGTAAGAATTCCAACTTGTGGGCGGGGTAATTTCATTCACTGGCACGGAGTCCACGGCTTGCATAGGCTATCACTCGTTCCTTTCCATCTTCGACTTGGTATAATGCTGCTCCTAAACCAGCGCTACTTGCATCAGCATGAAGGATGAAGGGTTGTTGGAAATATTTGCGTATGCCAGAATAGGGGGATTGCAGAGTGTGTCCTTCAATGTTTCAAATGCATTATCACATGCTGGGGTCCATGACCAGGCTGGTGCAGGTTTAGAGGCGAATTTCTTTTTTTCCTTTGGTTATTTTGGGAGCACCGGTCAATTCATGAAGTGGCCTTGCTATCTTAGAGAAGTCGCGGACGAACCTTCCGTAGTAGCCCGCAAAACCAAGGAATGAGCGGACTTCACAGGCATTGGCTGGTGATGGCCAAGATCGTAATGCTTCTATCTTGTCTGGGTCAGCGGAGATGTCGTCAGATGATATCACATGGCCCAAATACTTCACTTGAGTTTGCAATAGGTGGCATTTGGATGGTTTCAATTTAAGGCTGTACTCTTTCAAATGCCGAAACACTGCATCGAGCCTTTGGAGATGTTGTTCAAAAGTCTTGGAGTATAGACAATAATGTCATCCAGGTACACCAGGCTTTCTGTCAGGTTCATGTCGCCCATGCACTGTTCCATCAGTTGTTGGAAGGTCGCAGGTGCATTTGTCAAGCCAAATGGCATCCTATTACATTCGTATAACCCAAGTGAATGCGGTTTCGGCCTTATCGTTATCAGAAATCTCAATTTGCCAGTATCCCGACTTGAGATCCAGCACAGTGAATAATTTGGCGCCATGTAGAGCATCCAAAGTGTCCTCGATGCGTGAAAGGGGAAAGTTATCTTTGATGGTCCTTCGATTGATCTCACGGAAGTCAATGCACACACGGAGCGAGTTGTTCTTCCTCCTGACCAAAACAATTGGGGATGCATACGGACTATGGGATGGCCGGATTGCGCCAGCAGCCAGCATGTCGCGTAGGTGTTGCCGTACTTCGTCATACTGAGCTGGAGGGATGAGCCGATATCGCTGTTGAACGGAGTGTCACCCGTTTAGGCGGATGTGATGTTTCACTGTGCTTACCTGTCCCAAGTCGTGTTCGTGTTGGGAAAACACAGGCTCCCACTTGCGAAGAATATCCTCCACTTGTTTCTTCTGTTGGGATGTCAGTTCAAACCCGCCGCCAATGTCAACAGCTTGGCTTCCATGCTTAGGTTTGGTAGTGGCGATAGAAGGCGACTCAGTGGTGCTTATAGTTGACTGGGGAGGGTCTTCTTCTGCCATATTCGTCCATGTTGGAATATTCATTGTCACGTTAGGCCTGTTGTTGTTGATTGGCTGATCAGCATACAAGGCTTGCGTCTGTACAGTTGAAGTCTGCAGGTCTGGGGTTGCATTGAGGGGACCAACTGCAGTTTCGTCTTGGGGTGAATGATGACTGGATGATGGCTAGACATATTTCTTATATGTATTGGAATCTTTTGTGTCTTTTCTTTAGCATTGATATTATAGACACCGGCCACCACCAATAAACTCTGGGAAATGTTGTTCCTTGGCGAAGATTGCGTGAATGACTGGAACTTGCTAATGCCTTCCTGCAGTCGAATTCTGCTTTAAACTACCATAGTTTGATCAGCCTGTACAGTGAGCCTCCGCTTGTTGATGGATTGTACAGGTGTAAAGTTATCATCCCTCTGGAGAAATTTATCTCTGGTCCGCAGGGTAGTCAATGCTATTTGCCAGGCCTTTACAATGCCCTTCTTCCAGAAGCTAGCGGGACATGCTGTAGGACTAAGGTAAGGTAGTTAGTCCCAACCACTACGGGTACAAGGCCGTTGTAATCGGTGTCATCCACTATCAGTGCCAAACAATCATGTGTTGATTGAATTCCTGGAGCTAATTCAGCACTGACGTAGACCTCAACATACCCTTTAAATGGAACAGCCTGCCCCCCCCCCCCCCTGCTCCTTCAAGTCGAAGGAGGTATTCTGTGTTGTCAGGGATATCTCCAGATCCAAGGAGATCCTTGATAGGGTGAATTTCAAGATCCAGTAAAAAGCGCTGCTTAAACAATGATGATATCGTTGTCACCTGTGAGCCAGAGTCAATGAGTACGTTGGTAGGAATGCTATTTACAGTTACCTTCAATGCTGTTACCAACTAATTGCTTGAGGAGGCTGGATGTTCCTTGGCCTGCTGTCCGCCCCCTGACAGTGGCTCTTGGTGGTTTAAATGGTTGTCAGTTTCAGTCTGTGCCGCTGAGTTTTGTTGGCGCTTGGGCTTGTATCCTTGCCCCGGTGCATTACTTCTACGTTCCTGTTGGTTCCGATAGTCGTATCTCTCATTCCTCAGGCTGCTATCCCTTGTCCAACACTGTGATCAACCATGCCCCACTTTCTTGCAATAACTGCAGACCTTCACTTTGACTTTGGTGTACTCCTCGACCGGTGCATCAAAGGAGACATGCTTATTTGCTGGCCGATTTCACTCTGCATAGTGTGCTTGCATTACAGGCTTGTAGACCGGTGGAGGTGGCAAGGGATCGTGATCATAAGATCTCACTGCCTTCATCAGATTAGGGGTGTTGCAGTCTCCGTCATACTTACAGTGCAGTGCCGCTTTGACCTGGGGATCAAGAAGCCCTCTCCAAAATATTTCGCGGACCTGGTCATCTTGGCAAGGTACAACTTCAAGTATTATGGGTAGTTTCACCTCTCGCCTGCCTTGCTGTTAGCAAATCACCTTGAAGTTTCGTAGGACTATCCTGGAGGAAATATACATCCAGCGCTTTGATGATTTCTGCAGAGGTTTCCGCATGTTGTATCACTAGCGAGGCACTGTCAACTAATGATTCTCGTAATCTGCTAGAAGGATAGCCTGGTGCATCCTTCAAGAGTTGAGTGGCATTTCTCCTCTACGTTTCATAGTTTACTTCTCCGAGTCGTGGTGCACTAGATCCTGAAAACTTCTCTGGAGTGGGTCTGAAATTGTGTAGGACGACAGGCTGTAGGTACGGTTGGTGATGGCGGCCATTATCAGGAGCAGGCATCGATGGATTCAATGGTGTAGGTGAGTTCCAATGTCGAGGTGGGTCATGATACGGTTGGTGATGGCAGCCATTATCAGGAGCAGGCATCGATGGATTCAATGGTTCAGGTGAGTTCCAATGTCTAGGTGGGTGATGGTACGGGTTTTGCTGGTGGCCATTATCAGGAACAGGCATTGAAGGGCTACGGCTATCCATATGGGCAGGCATCGGAGGATTCAATGGTGTAGATGAATTCCAATGTTGAGGTGGGTGATGGTACGGTTGTTGATGGTGGCCATTATCAGGAGCAGGCATCGATGGATTCGATGGTGTAGGTAAATTGTTGATAAATAGGTGCTCCTCTGTAGGTTATGATTAGGGCAGTCGTGTTGCACCTGACC
Organism: Ophiura sarsii; assembly: GCA_035610835.1. Classification (NCBI taxonomy): domain Eukaryota; kingdom Metazoa; phylum Echinodermata; class Ophiuroidea; order Amphilepidida; family Ophiuridae; genus Ophiura; species Ophiura sarsii. Next base: position 20,779,310 of record CM069445.1, on the reverse strand, counting down.
GATCGAGTTGAGGTACGAAGTCTCACCAACAGGAGAAGAAGTTCTGCATAGTGTTACTAAAGAACTGCTATCATCTGATGGGTGCCTATCCTGATCATTGAATGGATTGGTTGGTGGGTTGGTGCTCCTCCTTAGCAGGCTATCGTCTGATCCATGGTATATGGATAGTGTTACTAAAGAACTGCTATCATCTGATGGGTGCCTATCCTGATCATTGAATGGATTGGTTGGCGGGTTGGTACTCCTCCTTAGCAGGCTATCGTCTGATCCATGGTATGTGGATAGTGTCACTAAAGAACTGCTATCATCTGATGGGTGCCTATCCTGATCATTGAATGGATTGGTTGGTGGGTTGGTGCTCCTCCTTAGCAGGCTATCGTCTGTTCCATGGTATATGGATAGTGTTACTAAAGAACTGCTATCATCTGATGGGTGCCTATCCTGATCATTGAATGGATTGGTTGGTGGGTTTTTGCTCCTCCTTAGCAGGCTATCGTCTGATCCCTGGTATATGGATAGTGTTACTAAAGAACTGCTATCATCTGATGGGTGCCTATCCTGATCATTGAATGGATTGGTTGGTGGGTTGGTGCTCCTCCTTAGCAGGCTATCGTCTGATCCATGGTATATGGATAGTGTTACTAAAGAACTGCTATCATCTGATGGGTGCCTATCCTGATCATTGAATGGATTGGTTGGTGGGTTGGTGCTCCTCCTTAGCAGGCTATCGTCTGATCCATGGTATATGGATAGTGTTACTAAAGAACTGCTATCATCTGATGGGTGCCTATCCTGATCATTGAATGGATTGGTTGGTGGGTTGGTGCTCCTCCTTAGCAGGCTATCGTCTGATCTATGGTATATGGATAGTGTTACTAAAGAACTGCTATCATCTGATGGGTGCCTATCCTGATCATTGAATGGATTGGTTGGTGGGTTGGTGCTCCTCCTTAGCAGGCTATCGTCTGATCCATGGTATATGGATAGTGTTACTAAAGAACTGCTATCATCTGATGGGTGCCTATCCTGATCATTGAATGGATTGGTTGGTGGGTTGGTGCTCCTCCTTAGCAGGCTATCGTCTGATCCATGGTATATGGATAGTGTTACTAAAGAACTGCTATCATCTGATGGGTGCCTATCCTGATCATTGAATGGATTGGTTGGTGGGTTGGTGCTCCTCCTTAGCAGGCTATCGTCTGATCCATGGTATATGGATAGTGTTACTAAAGAACTGCTATCATCTGATGGGTGCCTATCCTGATCATTGAATGGATTGGTTGGTGGTTGGTGCTCCTCCTTAGCAGGCTATCGTCTGATCCATGGTATATGGATAGTGTTACTAAAGAACTGCTATCATCTGATGGGTGCCTATCCTGATCAATGAATGGATTGGTTGGTGGGTTGGTGCTCCTCCTTAGCAGGCTATCGTCTGATCCATGGTATATGGATAGTGTTACTAAAGAACTGCTATCATCTGATGGGTGCCTATCCTGATCATTGAATGGATTGGTTGGTGGGTTGGTGCTCCTCCTTAGCAGGCTATCGTCTGATCAATGGTATGTGGATAGCGTCACTAAAGAACTGCTATCTGGATCACAAAGTGGATTGTTTATGTTGGTTGGTGAGTCTTCAACAGTTTGGTGGTAGGGCATCTCAGCACCGAAGGATAATGGATTCACCCTTGCATCAGGAGGGATGGGTTGGGTTGGTAATTTATCATGGTGATTGGGGTGTTAGGTCAAATTATTTACAAAAAATTGTACAGGCGTGACAGATTATCACAAAAAATGGGATTTGGCTCGGCAGCCATGTTTTCAATTTTTTAATTTTTAATTTTTTTCCCGATAAAAACCCAAAAAACTAGTCAGTTTCGGTGATACTTGGCAACCTTGTGACTGAGAACACACATTCAACTAACTTTGTGAAGTTAAAGGGGCACAGAGAGATTTGTAAAAAAATGAAATTCAATATTTTCACCTTGTTTAGATAGATGATATACATAGAAACCCTCTCATGTAAGATTTTTTCAAAATAAATCAGGAAAAATGAAAAATAAAGACATTTTCTCAGCATTTCCGAAGGTATATTAGTGCTTTTCACTTTTTTGTTGTTGTATTTTGGTTAAAGGTCACCACCAATTGAATCAGGTAAGTCATGGAGGTAATGACTATCAGGGACAATCAAATGTAGGGACAAGAAACTATTGTACTAAACACAACACCCAAAGTAAGTCCCCCCCTAAACAATTCGTCATAACATCGTAAGATAAAACATTTTACCAATAAAACTTAGAGAGAAATAATCCTATGACTTTTTCCTAAGTGTTGTTTGAAAATGAAAGATGTCCATTACTTCATGGCTGAATGAGCTCAAATGGAAAACAAAAACTGCCCTTCTCAAAAGTCACAAAAGTTTATGAATTGCTTCTCACTAATGGAAAAGTACCCGTGGCTGAGCGAATATTACTGTAATGTGTAATCAATTCATGATCATTCAGCCATGTAAATCCCCTTCTTGGCTCGGATATTAGCACAGTGAGTTGTGACTTTTGAGAAGGGCAGTTTTTGTCTTACTTTTGAGCTCATTCAGCCATGAAGTCATGGACATCTTTCATTTTCAAACAACACTTAGGAAACAGTCATAGGATTATTTCTAACTAAATTTTATTGTTAAAATGTTTTATCGTACGATGTTATGACGAATTGTTTAGGGGGGACTTACTTTTGGTGTTGTGTTTATTATATAAGTATGCGTGTTGCAGGGTACAAATATCATCAGTTGAGCAAGCATATACAATACATTCATGAATGGGCACTGGTACAAATCTCAGCAATCATACTGCACGACTCGCTGTGTGTCTTGCTCGATACGGATGGACTCTTAGTCGGGTGAAAGCTCAAAATGACGCGAAGTAGGGTACAAATAAGACCTGTCATCACGAAATGAGAGTTAAGTCGGAAAATTAAATTTTGAGGTTTATCCAGATTCAGAATGCTCAGAAAACAAGCTTAAAATGATATGCAACATGTCATAATTTGTCAATGTTACCTGGTCAAAACTCAAATTGAAATTGAAAAATGCCTTTGATTTCTGTTGATTCTTGGCATGTTCATTGGACCATATCTCCTAATGCACACTGGCGACTTAACGCTCATTTTGTGGTGACAGGTCTCAAATGTGATTTTGTTGCTGAAAATCATGGATGAGTAAGTCTAGATTCAGACCACCGTGCCAAAAGGCACTATTGGGCAACTTTTTTTTATTGACGTGTTAAGCCACACCCCCTTTATCGATTATGTTATAATGCAGTGGCGACCAACCCCCCCCACCCCCCAATATTGACTGTCGTGTCGGTTGAGATTGGCACTGTCGGTTCATTTGACAAGAGGAATCATGGAATAATGATGGTCAAAGCACAGATAGCAATTTTTTGCGCGCGTCCCCCAAATGCAACGAGCTTGATTGGAGCTAAAGTGTACCGCAATCATAGCAAAAATAAGTGTTAAGTCGAAAATGTTCATTTCTTGCCTCCACCCCCATATGAAAAACCTAGCTATGCCACTGTTATAAATTATAATGACAAATATATTTGCAACACAAACATATCGTGTTTGGTATGCAATTAAAGCACGGACTATATATATTCAAATTTAGGCTGATGAGTAATGACGCAATCCTTTTTTATCTGAGTATTTTTAGTGTCTAAGCTGTTCTCAATGTTGTTAATTTCAAAATAAAAGTCTTTGATTGTTTGTTTCCAAATAAATGTAGGCATAATGTAGATTTACATGCATGTACGCAACTATTCATATGTCTTTAAGAAAATCAGTGGAGAAGTAATATAATGAGAATACTGGTAACTGCAGTATATGGGTTTCTTATGTTCGGAGGGTGGAATTGTGATGTTTGATAAAGTATTATACTGTAGCCCTGCAACAAGGCACGGTTTTAATTAATCAAAATAATCACAAATAATGAAGACAGTCTCAATCTACTTAAGTATTAAATATTTGAACGTTTTCAAAACAAATAATTATCAGTTTGCTGATGTGCCTCTAACTCCAAATCTATTACTAACAAACACCTGATGTGTATGGAGACAGGCATTGATGAAGTTGACAGTTTTATTTGTATCATGGATGAAGTATCACATCTTCAAATTGACAGGCAGGATATGGCGTTGTATAGTACATGACATGAAATTACAGGTGACATGAAAATTTACAGGTGACATGAAAATACAGGTGACATGAAATTACAGGTGACATGAAATTACAGGTGACATGAAATCACAGGTGACATGAAATTACAGGTGACATGACCTGTATGAATACATTTTAATCACATTTGACCTCTTTTGACTTTTTGTCTCGCCTGATGTAATCAGAAAGAGACTATGTTATCACTATTTATGTCCGGCGTCCGGCGTCCGCCGTCCGCCGTATGCCGTCCGCCGTCCGCCGTATGCCGTGTGCTAAGAAATACCTTTGTGACGCGATATCTGGAGATCCGTAAGGCCTATCGTGATGGGACTTGGTGGAGGGAAGGGGGGTGGTGCGTTCTGTTGCTGATTGATTTTTCAAGGTCATCGGGGGTCATACAAGGTCATCGGGGTCAAATATGCTTAAAACTTTTGAGACGCGTTGTGACGCGATATCTAGAGATCCGTAAGGCCTATCTTGATGGGACTTGATGTCAGGGAAGGGGGTGGGGTGTTCTTTTGCTGATTAGATTTTCAAGGTCATTGAAGGTCATTCAAGGTCATCGGGGTCAAATATGGGGTCAAATAAGTTCTGTAAGGCCGATCTTGATGGGATTTGGTGGAGAGAAGGGGGTGGTGTGTTCTTTTTGCTGATTAAATTTTCAAGGTCATCGGAGGTTATTCAAGGTCATCGGGGGTCAAATATGGGGTCAAATAGATCAGTAAGGCCTATCTTGATGGAATTTGGTGGAGGGAAGGGGGGTGGTGTGTTCTTTTTGCTGATTAAATTTTCAAGGTCACCAGAGGTCATCGGGGTCAAATATGGGGTCAAATAGATCAGTAAGGCCTATATTGATGAGATTTGGTGGAGGGAAGGGGAGTGGTGTGTTCTTTTTGCTGAATAAATTTTCACGGTCATCAGAGGTCATTCAAGGTCATCGGGGGTCAAATAAGATCCATAAGGCCTATCTTGATTGGATTTGGTGGAGGGAAAGGGGATGGTGTGTTCTTTTTGTTGATTATTTTTTCGGGGTCATCGGGGGTCAAATATGGGGTCAAATAGATCAGTAAGGCCTATCTTGATGGGATTTGGTGGACGGAAGAGGGATGGTGTGTTCTTTTTGTTGATTAATTTTTCGGGGTCATCGGGGGTCAAATATGGGGTCAAATAGATCAGTAAGGCCTATCTTGATGGGATTTGGTGGAGGGAAGGGGGGTGGTGTGTTCTTTTTGCTGATTAAATTTTCAAGGTCACCAGAGGTCATCGGGGTCAAATATGGGGTCAAATAGATCAGTAAGGCCTATATTGATGAGATTTGGTGGAGGGAAGGGGAGTGGTGTGTTCTTTTTGCTGAATAAATTTTCAAGGTCATTCAAGGTCATCGGGGGTCAAATAAGATCCATAAGGCCTATCTTGATTGGATTTGGTGGAGGGAAAGGGGATGGTGTGTTCTTTTTGTTGATTATTTTTTCGGGGTCATCGGGGGTCAAATATGGGGTCAAATAGATCAGTAAGGCCTATCTTGATGGGATTTGGTGGACGGAAGAGGGATGGTGTGTTCTTTTTGTTGATTAATTTTTCGGGGTCATCAGGGGTCAAATATGGGGTCAAATAGATCAGTAAGGCCTTTCTTGATGGGATTTGGTGGAGGGAAGGGGGGTGGTGTGTTCTTTTTGTTGATTAATTTTTCGGGGTCATCGGGGGTCAAATATGGGGTCAAATAGATCAGTAAGGCCTATCTTGATGGGATTTGGTGGACGGAAGAGGGATGGTGTGTTCTTTTTGTTGATTAATTTTTCGGGGTCATCGGGGGTCAAATAGATCAGTAAGGCCTATCTTGATGGGATTTGGTGGAGGGAAGGGGGGTGGTGTGTTCTTTTTGTTGATTAATTTTTCGGGGTCATCGGGGTCAAATATGGGGTCAAATAGATCAGTAAGGCCTATCTTGATGGGATTTGGTGGACGGAAGAGGGATGGGGTGTTCTTTTTGTTGATTATTTTTTCGGGGTCATCGGGGGTCAAATATGGGATCAAATAGATCAGTAAGGCCTATCTTGATGGGATTTGGTGGACGGAAGAGGGATGGTGTGTTCTTTTTGTTAATTAATTTTTCGGGGTCATCGGGGGTCAAATAGATCAGTAAGGCCTATCTTGATGGGATTTGGTGGAGGGAAGGGGGGTGGTGTGTTCTTTTGGTTGATTAACTTTTCGGGGTCATCGGGGGTCAAATATGGGGTCAAATAGATCAGTAAGGCCTATCTTGATGGGATTTGGTGGAGGGAAGGGGGTGGTGTGTTCTTTTTGTTGATTACTTTTTCGGGGTCATCGGGGGTCAAATATGGGGTCAAATAGATCAGTAAGGCCTATCTTGATTGGATTTGGTGGAGGGAAGGGGGTGGTGTATTCTTTTTGCTGATTAAATTTTCAAGGTCATCGGAGGTCAAATATGGGGTCAAATAGATCAGTAAGGCCTATCTTGATGGGATTTGGTGGACGGAAGAGGGATGGGGTGTTCTTTTTGTTGATTATTTTTTCGGGGTCATCGGGGGTCAAATATGGGGTCAAATAGATCAGTAAGGCCTATCTTGATGGGATTTGGTGGACGGAAGAGGGATGGGGTGTTCTTTTTGTTGATTATTTTTTCGGGGTCATCGGGGGTCAAATATGGGGTCAAATAGATCAGTAAGGCCTATCTTGATGGGATTTGGTGGACGGAAGAGGGATGGTGTGTTCTTTTTGTTGATTAATTTTTCGGGGTCATCGGGGGTCAAATATGGGGTCAAATAGATCAGTAAGGCCTATCTTGATGGGATTTGGTGGAGGGAAGGGGGGTGGTGTGTTCTTTTTGTTGATTAATTTTTCGGGGTCATCGGGGTCAAATATGGGGTCAAATAGATCAGTAAGGCCTATCTTGATGGGATTTGGTGGACGGAAGAGGGATGGGGTGTTCTTTTTGTTGATTATTTTTTCGGGGTCATCGGGGGTCAAATATGGGGTCAAATAGATCAGTAAGGCCTATCTTGATGGGATTTGGTGGAGGGAAGGGGGGTGGTGTGTTCTTTTTGCTGATTAAATTTTCAAGGTCACCAGAGGTCATCGGGGTCAAATATGGGGTCAAATAGATCAGTAAGGCCTATATTGATGAGATTTGGTGGAGGGAAGGGGAGTGGTGTGTTCTTTTTGCTGAATAAATTTTCAAGGTCATTCAAGGTCATCGGGGGTCAAATAAGATCCATAAGGCCTATCTTGATTGGATTTGGTGGAGGGAAAGGGGATGGTGTGTTCTTTTTGTTGATTATTTTTTCGGGGTCATCGGGGGTCAAATATGGGGTCAAATAGATCAGTAAGGCCTATCTTGATGGGATTTGGTGGACGGAAGAGGGATGGTGTGTTCTTTTTGTTGATTAATTTTTCGGGGTCATCGGGGGTCAAATATGGGGTCAAATAGATCAGTAAGGCCTATCTTGATGGGATTTGGTGGAGGGAAGGGGGGTGGTGTGTTCTTTTTGTTGATTAATTTTTCGGGGTCATCGGGGTCAAATATGGGGTCAAATAGATCAGTAAGGCCTATCTTGATGGGATTTGGTGGACGGAAGAGGGATGGGGTGTTCTTTTTGTTGATTATTTTTTCGGGGTCATCGGGGGTCAAATATGGGGTCAAATAGATCAGTAAGGCCTATCTTGATGGGATTTGATGGACGGAAGAGGGATGGTGTGTTCTTTTTGTTGATTAATTTTTCGGGGTCATCGGGGGTCAAATATGGGGTCAAATAGATCAGTAAGGCCTTTCTCGATGGGATTTGGTGGAGGGAAGGGGGGTGGTGTGTTCTTTTTGTTGATTAATTTTTCGGGGTCATCGGGGGTCAAATATGGGGTCAAATAGATCAGTAAGGCCTATCTTGATGGGATTTGGTGGACGGAAGAGGGATGGTGTGTTCTTTTTGTTAATTAATTTTTCGGGGTCATCGGGGGTCAAATAGATCAGTAAGGCCTATCTTGATGGGATTTGGTGGAGGGAAGGGGGGTGGTGTGTTCTTTTTGTTGATTAATTTTTCGGGGTCATCGGGTCAAATATGGGGTCAAATAGATCAGTAAGGCCTATCTTGATGGGATTTGGTGGACGGAAGAGGGATGGGGTGTTCTTTTTGTTGATTATTTTTTCGGGGTCATCGGGGGTCAAATATGGGGTCAAATAGATCAGTAAGGCCTATCTTGATGGGATTTGGTGGACGGAAGAGGGATGGTGTGTTCTTTTTGTTAATTAATTTTTCGGGGTCATCGGGGGTCAAATAGATCAGTAAGGCCTATCTTGATGGGATTTGGTGGAGGGAAGGGGGGTGGTGTGTTCTTTTGGTTGATTAACTTTTCGGGGTCATCGGGGGTCAAATATGGGGTCAAATAGATCAGTAAGGCCTATCTTGATGGGATTTGGTGGAGGGAAGGGGGTGGTGTGTTCTTTTTGTTGATTACTTTTTCGGGGTCATCGGGGGTCAAATATGGGGTCAAATAGATCAGTAAGGCCTATCTTGATTGGATTTGGTGGAGGGAAGGGGGTGGTGTATTCTTTTTGCTGATTAAATTTTCAAGGTCATCGGAGGTCAAATATGGGGTCAAATAGATCAGTAAGGCCTATCTTGATGGGATTTGGTGGACGGAAGAGGGATGGGGTGTTCTTTTTGTTGATTATTTTTTCGGGGTCATCGGGGGTCAAATATGGGGTCAAATAGATCAGTAAGGCCTATCTTGATGGGATTTGGTGGACGGAAGAGGGATGGTGTGTTCTTTTTGTTGATTAATTTTTCGGGGTCATCGGGGGTCAAATATGGGGTCAAATAGATCAGTAAGGCCTTTCTTGATGGGATTTGGTGGAGGGAAGGGGGGTGGTGTGTTCTTTTTGTTGATTAATTTTTCGGGGTCATCGGGGGTCAAATATGGGGTCAAATAGATCAGTAAGGCCTTTGATGGGATTTGGTGGAGGGAAGGGGGGTGGTGTGTTCTTTTTGTTGATTAGTTTTTCGGGGTCATCGGGGGTCAAATATGGGGTCAAATAGATCAGTAAGGCCTATCTTGATGGGATTTGGTGGACGGAAGAGGGATGGTGTGTTCTTTTTGTTAATTAATTTTTCGGGGTCATCGGGGGTCAAATAGATCAGTAAGGCCTATCTTGATGGGATTTGGTGGAGGGAAGGGGGGTGGTGTGTTCTTTTTGTTGATTAATTTTTCGGGGTCATCGGGGTCAAATATGGGGTCAAATAGATCAGTAAGGCCTATCTTGATGGGATTTGGTGGACGGAAGAGGGATGGGGTGTTCTTTTTGTTGATTATTTTTTCGGGGTCATCGGGGGTCAAATATGGGGTCAAATAGATCAGTAAGGCCTATCTTGATGGGATTTGGTGGACGGAAGAGGGATGGTGTGTTCTTTTTGTTAATTAATTTTTCGGGGTCATCGGGGGTCAAATAGATCAGTAAGGCCTATCTTGATGGGATTTGGTGGAGGGAAGGGGGGTGGTGTGTTCTTTTGGTTGATTAACTTTTCGGAGTCATCGGGGGTCAAATATGGGGTCAAATAGATCAGTAAGGCCTATCTTGATGGGATTTGGTGGAGGGAAGGGGGTGGTGTGTTCTTTTTGTTGATTACTTTTTCGGGGTCATCGGGGGTCAAATATGGGGTCAAATAGATCAGTAAGGCCTATCTTGATTGGATTTGGTGGAGGGAAGGGGGTGGTGTATTCTTTTTGCTGATTAAATTTTCAAGGTCATCGGAGGTCAAATATGGGGTCAAATAGATCAGTAAGGCCTATCTTGATGGGATTTGGTGGACGGAAGAGGGATGGGGTGTTCTTTTTGTTGATTAATTTTTCGGGGTCATCGGGGGTCAAATATGGGGTCAAATAGATCAGTAAGGCCTATCTTGATGGGATTTGGTGGACGGAAGAGGGATGGTGTGTTCTTTTTGTTGATTAATTTTTCGGGGTCATCGGGGTCAAATATGGGGTCAAATAGATCAGTAAGGCCTATCTTGATGGGATTTGGTGGACGGAAGAGGGATGGGGTGTTCTTTTTGTTGATTATTTTTTCGGGGTCATCGGGGGTCAAATATGGGGTCAAATAGATCAGTAAGGCCTATCTTGATGGGATTTGGTGTAGGGAAGGGGGGTGGTGTGTTCTTTTTGCTGATTAAATTTTCAAGGTCACCAGAGGTCATCGGGGTCAAATATGGGGTCAAATAGATCAGTAAGGCCTATATTGATGAGATTTGGTGGAGGGAAGGGGAGTGGTGTGTTCTTTTTGCTGAATAAATTTTCAAGGTCATTCAAGGTCATCGGGGGTCAAATAAGATCCATAAGGCCTATCTTGATTGGATTTGGTGGAGGGAAAGGGGATGGTGTGTTCTTTTTGTTGATTATTTTTTCGGGGTCATCGGGGGTCAAATATGGGGTCAAATAGATCAGTAAGGCCTATCTTGATGGGATTTGGTGGACGGAAGAGGGATGGTGTGTTCTTTTTGTTGATTAATTTTTCGGGGTCATCGGGGGTCAAATATGGGGTCAAATAGATCAGTAAGGCCTATCTTGATGGGATTTGGTGGAGGGAAGGGGGGTGGTGTGTTCTTTTTGTTGATTAATTTTTCGGGGTCATCGGGGTCAAATATGGGGTCAAATAGATCAGTAAGGCCTATCTTGATGGGATTTGGTGGACGGAAGAGGGATGGGGTGTTCTTTTTGTTGATTATTTTTTCGGGGTCATCGGGGGTCAAATATGGGGTCAAATAGATCAGTAAGGCCTATCTTGATGGGATTTGGTGGACGGAAGAGGGATGGTGTGTTCTTTTTGTTGATTAATTTTTCGGGGTCATCGGGGGTCAAATATGGGGTCAAATAGATCAGTAAGGCCTTTCTTGATGGGATTTGGTGGAGGGAAGGGGGGTGGTGTGTTCTTTTTGTTGATTAATTTTTCGGGGTCATCGGGGGTCAAATATGGGGTCAAATAGATCAGTAAGGCCTATCTTGATGAGATTTGGTGGACGGAAGAGGGATGGTGTGTTCTTTTTGTTAATTAATTTTTCGGGGTCATCGGGGGTCAAATAGATCAGTAAGGCCTATCTTGATGGGATTTGGTGGAGGGAAGGGGGGTGGTGTGTTCTTTTTGTTGATTAATTTTTCGGGGTCATCGGGGTCAAATATGGGGTCAAATAGATCAGTAAGGCCTATCTTGATGGGATTTGGTGGACGGAAGAGGGATGGGGTGTTCTTTTTGTTGATTATTTTTTCGGGGTCATCGGGGGTCAAATATGGGGTCAAATAGATCAGTAAGGCCTATCTTGATGGGATTTGGTGGACGGAAGAGGGATGGTGTGTTCTTTTTGTTAATTAATTTTTCGGGGTCATCGGGGGTCAAATAGATCAGTAAGGCCTATCTTGATGGGATTTGGTGGAGGGAAGGGGGGTGGTGTGTTCTTTTGGTTGATTAACTTTTCGGGGTCATCGGGGGTCAAATATGGGGTCAAATAGATCAGTAAGGCCTATCTTGATGGGATTTGGTGGAGGGAAGGGGGTGGTGTGTTCTTTTTGTTGATTACTTTTTCGGGGTCATCGGGGGTCAAATATGGGGTCAAATAGATCAGTAAGGCCTATCTTGATTGGATTTGGTGGAGGGAAGGGGGTGGTGTATTCTTTTTGCTGATTAAATTTTCAAGGTCATCGGAGGTCAAATATGGGGTCAAATAGATCAGTAAGGCCTATCTTGATGGGATTTGGTGGACGGAAGAGGGATGGGGTGTTCTTTTTGTTGATTATTTTTTCGGGGTCATCGGGGGTCAAATATGGGGTCAAATAGATCAGTAAGGCCTATCTTGATGGGATTTGGTGGACGGAAGAGGGATGGTGTGTTCTTTTTGTTGATTAATTTTTCGGGGTCATCGGGGGTCAAATATGGGGTCAAATAGATCAGTAAGGCCTTTCTTGATGGGATTTGGTGGAGGGAAGGGGGGTGGTGTGTTCTTTTTGTTGATTAATTTTTCGGGGTCATCGGGGGTCAAATATGGGGTCAAATAGATCAGTAAGGCCTTTGATGGGATTTGGTGGAGGGAAGGGGGGTGGTGTGTTCTTTTTGTTGATTAATTTTTCGGGGTCATCGGGGGTCAAATATGGGGTCAAATAGATCAGTAAGGCCTATCTTGATGGGATTTGGTGGACGGAAGAGGGATGGTGTGTTCTTTTTGTTAATTAATTTTTCGGGGTCATCGGGGGTCAAATAGATCAGTAAGGCCTATCTTGATGGGATTTGGTGGAGGGAAGGGGGGTGGTGTGTTTTTGTTGATTAATTTTTCGGGGTCATCGGGGTCAAATATGGGGTCAAATAGATCAGTAAGGCCTATCTTGATGGGATTTGGTGGACGGAAGAGGGATGGGGTGTTCTTTTTGTTGATTATTTTTTCGGGGTCATCGGGGGTCAAATATGGGGTCAAATAGATCAGTAAGGCCTATCTTGATGGGATTTGGTGGACGGAAGAGGGATGGTGTGTTCTTTTTGTTAATTAATTTTTCGGGGTCATCGGGGGTCAAATAGATCAGTAAGGCCTATCTTGATGGGATTTGGTGGAGGGAAGGGGGGTGGTGTGTTCTTTTGGTTGATTACTTTTTCGGGGTCATCGGGGGTCAAATATGGGGTCAAATAGATCAGTAAGGCCTATCTTGATTGGATTTGGTGGAGGGAAGGGGGTGGTGTATTCTTTTTGCTGATTAAATTTTCAAGGTCATCGGAGGTCAAATATGGGGTCAAATAGATCAGTAAGGCCTATCTTGATGGGATTTGGTGGACGGAAGAGGGATGGGGTGTTCTTTTTGTTGATTATTTTTTCGGGGTCATCGGGGGTCAAATATGGGGTCAAATAGATCAGTAAGGCCTATCTTGATGGGATTTGGTGGACGGAAGAGGGATGGTGTGTTCTTTTTGTTGATTAATTTTTCGGGGTCATCGGGGGTCAAATATGGGGTCAAATAGATCAGTAAGGCCTTTCTTGATGGGATTTGGTGGAGGGAAGGGGGGTGGTGTGTTCTTTTTGTTGATTAATTTTTCGGGGTCATCGGGGGTCAAATATGGGGTCAAATAGATCAGTAAGGCCTTTGATGGGATTTGGTGGAGGGAAGGGGGGTGGTGTGTTCTTTTTGTTGATTAATTTTTCGGGGTCATCGGGGGTCAAATATGGGGTCAAATAGATCAGTAAGGCCTATCTTGATGGGATTTGGTGGACGGAAGAGGGATGGTGTGTTCTTTTTGTTAATTAATTTTTCGGGGTCATCGGGGGTCAAATAGATCAGTAAGGCCTATCTTGATGGGATTTGGTGGAGGGAAGGGGGGTGGTGTGTTCTTTTTGTTGATTAATTTTTCGGGGTCATCGGGGTCAAATATGGGGTCAAATAGATCAGTAAGGCCTATCTTGATGGGATTTGGTGGACGGAAGAGGGATGGGGTGTTCTTTTTGTTGATTATTTTTTCGGGGTCATCGGGGGTCAAATATGGGGTCAAATAGATCAGTAAGGCCTATCTTGATGGGATTTGGTGGACGGAAGAGGGATGGTGTGTTCTTTTTGTTAATTAATTTTTCGGGGTCATCGGGGGTCAAATAGATCAGTAAGGCCTATCTTGATGGGATTTGGTGGAGGGAAGGGGGGTGGTGTGTTCTTTTGGTTGATTAACTTTTCGGAGTCATCGGGGGTCAAATATGGGGTCAAATAGATCAGTAAGGCCTATCTTGATGGGATTTGGTGGAGGGAAGGGGGTGGTGTGTTCTTTTTGTTGATTACTTTTTCGGGGTCATCGGGGGTCAAATATGGGGTCAAATAGATCAGTAAGGCCTATCTTGATTGGATTTGGTGGAGGGAAGGGGGTGGTGTATTCTTTTTGCTGATTAAATTTTCAAGGTCATCGGAGGTCAAATATGGGGTCAAATAGATCAGTAAGGCCTATCTTGATGGGATTTGGTGGACGGAAGAGGGATGGGGTGTTCTTTTTGTTGATTATTTTTTCGGGGTCATCGGGGGTCAAATATGGGGTCAAATAGATCAGTAAGGCCTATCTTGATGGGATTTGGTGGACGGAAGAGGGATGGTGTGTTCTTTTTGTTGATTAATTTTTCGGGGTCATCGGGGGTCAAATATGGGGTCAAATAGATCAGTAAGGCCTATCTTGATGGGATTTATTTGGTGGAGGGAAGGGGGGTGGTGTGTTCTTTTTGTTGATTAATTTTTCGGGGTCATCGGGGTCAAATATGGGGTCAAATAGATCAGTAAGGCCTATCTTGATGGGATTTGGTGGACGGAAGAGGGATGGGGTGTTCTTTTTGTTGATTATTTTTTCGGGGTCATCGGGGGTCAAATATGGGGTCAAATAGATCAGTAAGGCCTATCTTGATGGGATTTGGTGGAGGGAAGGGGGGTGGTGTGTTCTTTTTGCTGATTAAATTTTCAAGGTCACCAGAGGTCATCGGGGTCAAATATGGGGTCAAATAGATCAGTAAGGCCTATATTGATGAGATTTGGTGGAGGGAAGGGGAGTGGTGTGTTCTTTTTGCTGAATAAATTTTCAAGGTCATTCAAGGTCATCGGGGGTCAAATAAGATCCATAAGGCCTATCTTGATTGGATTTGGTGGAGGGAAAGGGGATGGTGTGTTCTTTTTGTTGATTATTTTTTCGGGGTCATCGGGGGTCAAATATGGGGTCAAATAGATCAGTAAGGCCTATCTTGATGGGATTTGGTGGAGGGAAGGGGGGTGGTGTGTTCTTTTTGTTGATTAATTTTTCGGGGTCATCGGGGTCAAATATGGGGTCAAATAGATCAGTAAGGCCTATCTTGATGGGATTTGGTGGACGGAAGAGGGATGGGGTGTTCTTTTTGTTGATTATTTTTTCGGGGTCATCGGGGGTCAAATATGGGGTCAAATAGATCAGTAAGGCCTATCTTGATGGGATTTGGTGGACGGAAGAGGGATGGTGTGTTCTTTTTGTTGATTAATTTTTCGGGGTCATCGGGGGTCAAATATGGGGTCAAATAGATCAGTAAGGCCTTTCTTGATGGGATTTGGTGGAGGGAAGGGGGGTGGTGTGTTCTTTTTGTTGATTAATTTTTCGGGGTCATCGGGGGTCAAATATGGGGTCAAATAGATCAGTAAGGCCTATCTTGATGGGATTTGGTGGACGGAAGAGGGATGGTGTGTTCTTTTTGTTAATTAATTTTTCGGGGTCATCGGGGGTCAAATAGATCAGTAAGGCCTATCTTGATGGGATTTGGTGGAGGGAAGGGGGGTGGTGTGTTCTTTTTGTTGATTAATTTTTCGGGGTCATCGGGGTCAAATATGGGGTCAAATAGATCAGTAAGGCCTATCTTGATGGGATTTGGTGGACGGAAGAGGGATGGGGTGTTCTTTTTGTTGATTATTTTTTCGGGGTCATCGGGGGTCAAATATGGGGTCAAATAGATCAGTAAGGCCTATCTTGATGGGATTTGGTGGACGGAAGAGGGATGGTGTGTTCTTTTTGTTAATTAATTTTTCGGGGTCATCGGGGGTCAAATAGATCAGTAAGGCCTATCTTGATGGGATTTGGTGGAGGGAAGGGGGGTGGTGTGTTCTTTTGGTTGATTAACTTTTCGGGGTCATCGGGGGTCAAATATGGGGTCAAATAGATCAGTAAGGCCTATCTTGATGGGATTTGGTGGAGGGAAGGGGGTGGTGTGTTCTTTTTGTTGATTACTTTTTCGGGGTCATCGGGGGTCAAATATGGGGTCAAATAGATCAGTAAGGCCTATCTTGATTGGATTTGGTGGAGGGAAGGGGGTGGTGTATTCTTTTTGCTGATTAAATTTTCAAGGTCATCGGAGGTCAAATATGGGGTCAAATAGATCAGTAAGGCCTTTCTTGATGGGATTTGGTGGAGGGAAGGGGGGTGGTGTGTTCTTTTTGTTGATTAATTTTTCGGGGTCATCGGGGGTCAAATAGATCAGTAAGGCCTATCTTGATGGGATTTGGTGGAGGGAAGGGGGGTGGTGTGTTCTTTTTGTTGATTAATTTTTCGGGGTCATCGGGGTCAAATATGGGGTCAAATAGATCAGTAAGGCCTATCTTGATGGGATTTGGTGGACGGAAGAGGGATGGGGTGTTCTTTTTGTTGATTATTTTTTCGGGGTCATCGGGGGTCAAATATGGGGTCAAATAGATCAGTAAGGCCTATCTTGATGGGATTTGGTGGACGGAAGAGGGATGGTGTGTTCTTTTTGTTAATTAATTTTTCGGGGTCATCGGGGGTCAAATAGATCAGTAAGGCCTATCTTGATGGGATTTGGTGGAGGGAAGGGGGGTGGTGTGTTCTTTTGGTTGATTAACTTTTCGGGGTCATCGGGGGTCAAATATGGGGTCAAATAGATCAGTAAGGCCTATCTTGATGGGATTTGGTGGAGGGAAGGGGGTGGTGTGTTCTTTTTGTTGATTACTTTTTCGGGGTCATCGGGGGTCAAATATGGGGTCAAATAGATCAGTAAGGCCTATCTTGATTGGATTTGGTGGAGGGAAGGGGGTGGTGTATTCTTTTTGCTGATTAAATTTTCAAGGTCATCGGAGGTCATTCAAGGTCATCTGGGGTCAAATAAATTCCGTAAGGCCTATCTTGATGGGATTTGGTGGACGGAAGAGGGATGGTGTGTTCTTTTTGTTGATGAATTTTTCGAGGTCATCAGAGGTCATCTGGGGTCAAATAAGATCCGTAAGGCCTATCTTGATGTGATTTGGTGGAGGGAAGGGGGTTGGTGTGTTCTTTTTGCTGATTAAACTTTCAAGGTCATCAGAGGTCATCTGGGGTCAAATAAGATCTGTAAGGCCTATCTTGATGTGATTTGGTGTAGGGAAGGGGGTTGGTGTGTTCTTTTTGTTGATTAAATTTTTCAAGGTATTACATCCCTTGCCTTAACTACAATGCATACCTCTGTGACAGTGCTACATTGTATCATGTGTTTCATCATCATTTCTTTCAAGTCACTTTTGATGAACAGGCGAGACGCGCCGTTCGAGAACCGCCTTGTTTATGTATTTATTATTATCATTTTATATCTATTCCAGGAGTCAACAGCTTTAATTTGATACCAAACATGATATTATGTTTATAAGACAAACTATATTTGTCATACTTATAACATTATCGAAAAGGGCGTGGCTTGACATCAATAAGGAAATGTTCTGAATCTAGACGTCCTCCCTCATGTATCATTTTCAGCAATAAAATTGCATTTGTACCCTACTTCACAGTCATGTCATAATTGTGAAGATATCCACTTGACTACATACCTGTGCAATTCCTACTGAACTACTATACTCTAGAAATGTAAATATATATCATCAAAGAACATAATTTTCCGATTAATCTGGATATTGGAATCAATATGAACAAACTGTCTATAGTTTAAACTTCCCAGGAAAAATATTAATTACTTTGTTCTAGCATGTTTTCACATTTTTTATAAATCTAAAATTATCACATTTTTCTCAAATATACCGATTATTATTAACACTAGAACGTTATTTTTGGAACAAATCACGTATAAATTGTATTCAGTTTGACCTAGGCCTAAGTTTTTGGAAAATTATATTTTGATCATTTTTCGAAAGATTATAAGGCAACCTTTGAGTTCCTTGAATAAAAACACACCCGCAACTACTAGAGCTAACCCGCAACACGCATGTTTTGTAATTGAATACGATGATGTAACGATACAATAGACCGTTTCCTGTCCCTACATTTGATTGTCCCTGTGGCTATGCATCACGTAACAAGCCATGGGTGGTCTTCAAGGTTATTTTGAATAAACATGAAACAAATAAGTAAGAAGCCATCTGTGGCCTTTTAGATGAATTTGGTTAGTTTCGATGTGATCATATCGAAACTCAAAACGCTATAAAATCCATGAATTTCTCATGAAATACTGCAAATTAAGTTCTATAATTTTGGTTGGTAGTTAGTACGTACATAAGCATTACGTATATGTGAAAAACCCAACTTCTGAAAAAATTGAGGGCTCCCTCCATGACGGATCTCTTAGTGCCCCTTTAAGAGATAAAGAGAACACAGGCATACAATGTGCATTGATCATATCTGATTACTTTTATCAAAAAGAAAAAAACTATTGACTATATTATTATTTTTATAAAAAATATAAAAAATAGAGTGCATAGACCATAGCTTATTTTGGTAAACAATTTTTTTTTTTAATAATCGCATTGCACATAGCTTTTTAACCAAAAGGCGCTGAGACAAAGTATTTAATTTTTTTGGCCTAACTGTAGGACAATTTATCAAATTAATAGGTGATGAAAACTGAAACGTATGAAATTTTTGTTAATTATATCACAATAAGACAAACAATTCAAGACAAGTACAAAACAATACAGACAGTACAAATACAAAGCACAAAGCATTGAACAATTAGCACATAATGATGCAATATGGTGAAACTAGTAACTCTTGCAATTAAAAATAGGTGCCCTAGTCATCAGTGAAAATTTAGGAGTGGATATGTTACACTTACTACAAAGCTTTCTCGTCTGTTAGGATGTGGTCGTCGCTATACTAGTAAGCTCTCCCGTCTGTAACTAATGCTGCCGTCGCTATACTACTAAGTAAGCAGTCCTCCTGTCTGTTGCGATGCCTACTAAGCTTTCTCGTCTGTTAGGATGCGGTCGTCGCTATACTAGTAAGCTCTCCCGACTGTTATGATTATGCAGTTGCTATACTACTAAGCTTTCCCGCCTGTAACTATGCTGCCGTCGCTATACTACTAAGCATTCCTGTCTGTTACGATGCCTCCGTCGCTATACTACTAAGCTTTCTCGTCTGTTAGGATGCGGTCGTCGCTATACCAGTAAGCTCTCCTGACTGTTATGATTATGCAGTTGCTATACTACTAAGCTTTCCCGCCTGTAACTATGCTGTCGTCGCTATACTACTAAGCATTCCCGTCTGTTACGATGCCTCCGTCGCTGTACTACTAAGCTTTCCCGGCTGTTAGGATACGGTCGTCGCTATACTAGTAAGCTCTCTCGCTGTTATGATCATGCTGTTGCTATACTACTAAGCTTTCCCGCCTGTAACTATGCTGCCGTCGCTATACTACTAAGCATTCCCGTCTGTTACGATGCCTCCGTCGCTGTACTACTAAGCTTTCCCGGCTGTTTGGATACGCCCATTTTTAAACTCGTCAGCAGATTGTATGATCACACCGAATAAGATCACCGATATGATATACTGTATTGAAATGACATGCCTTTTATGGAGGCAGGTTGTGCATAAAAATATTAATGATGTGATTAAGCCATGTTATTATATATTCGCTTTTATCTACCTTAGTAGTAATTAGTATTTAGTGATTTTTGTTCTGTAATCATGCCATCAAGCCTTTTCACTTACACTAATTAGCTCAGTCTGGGCTCGTGATGAATAAGTTTGGGACTTATTGATGCTAGTACAATTTTCACTTATAATGACAACCCATCAGTCAACTAAGGACAAAGGTCGTCCATAAATTTTGTCATTTAGAGATACGTACAAAGCGTACGTAACAGGGGGATGGGGTAAAATTACCCTAAGCGTACGTAACTTAAATGGCGATCTTGAGAGGCGGGCATTTTTATCAAGCCATGACTTTTTTGCCATTTATTGCGCATGTAACTCGAGAGAGGGAGGGGGTAAACAGTTTATGCTCTGTAGGTATGTGAAAATGGCGATAATTTTGGACGACCCTAAGGAAAATATCTGTGTTGGCGAAATGGATTTTCAAAAAATAGGGTTTGTACAGACATATTATTATTATTATTATCAATCAACGCTTTGTACTGACTAGAGAGTCAATATATCACACAACTGTATCTTCATGATGACATAAATAGACGACACAAATATGGTACAGCCCATACATTATATGATCAACTTAAATAGCAAAACAGCTAAGAACTATATTTTATTCTGTTAATTGTATAAAATGTAGAAAGATGAATCCAACGGAACCAGGAACAAAACACACCAAGGATTAGAAAACTGATACAAGTGGATATCTCGAAAAATTAAAAATCCAAAGAGTAAAAGCAAGATATACCAACAGGGTGTGGGGAAACAGGTAATGACGAGGGAGAATAACGCGATAAAACAGATCAATTGGACAAGCAATAAAAATTGCTGTACAACAAAACCACAAAGATATAACGTTACAATAAAGACCTACGTTTCAAGTGGATATACCACCCTTCATCAGGGAAAAAATATTAAAAAACAAAAGTGTCTTAAAAGAACTATAAAGAAGATAATGAACTAGACAAGTCCACCACTGTAATTATAGCACAATGCCAGTAATAGGTGTTGACTACTAGACACCCAAGTTAATTGGTTATGTTGATCTTATATCATAAAATAATGCAGTTTGTTAGATTTATTTTAATCAAACAACAATAAATTTTCCCCCTTTATAAAATTGGTGAATCCAGCAAGATGTTTACCAACTTCCTGCTTTGAATAAATCGCGTTCTTTAGCACACACCCACATGGCAATGCTGCGTTATACAAACAACCCATACGCCGGCGACTTTGTGTAGGGCACGCTAACGCGATGATCATACGCACTGCGCTATACCAATAAGACGTGATTGTAGCAGATGACGCAATATGACCCAATATGGCAATGGGAGTGCACCATTTTGAAATATTTTTAACAGTCATCGCCTGGTTAACGATGAAAATAATTTCAAAAATAGCATTTACAATGGAGTTGGTTTGGATTGGAATTTGTTTCTTCTAATTTATATGACAATTTTTTTCAAAATGATAATAATAACATTCGCGATTACGTGTTATTCCAATACGAAATACAAAATTTAGGTTTCGCATGGCCACCGTTGTCTGTGTAAATCTACCGCGAGAATAGCGCCACCAAGGCTATGCTGACCAAAAATGACGTCAAACGCGTAAAACGCCGGTCACGGACGCATTCCGGACGATTACCCTAATTTATGTAAATATGCAAAAGGGACCGTTTTTTGCTACGTACATCAGTATAGGACTTTCCTATCCCCAAATTTATAGAATCCCTGGTCTAACCACAATATAAAAGTTGCTGAATAGGTGAGGCAGTTGCAATGTGTTGAATACAAAAATTCTACTAAAAATACCTAAAAATAAAGAAAAAACCCTGCAGCTTAGTGAGTTTAGGTCCAGTTCCAGATAAGCATATCATCACCCGTAGACATCAGATATTGATATAGCAATGGGAAACAAAATAGGATAAGAGCATCTCAGCTCCATACCTCAGAAGATTTAATTTGGCAATTGTACACAAAATGCAATACACACTAATCAATGGCACTATGGTACCTTATAATACATTGATAAATTAATATTCAAATACTCAGATTTGGTCGTCCTACTAAACGAGTACAGACAAGGTTAATTTTCTGTAAAGACTGCAATGTTATCCAGTCAAAATTGGAAAGGTCCGAGTAACTATACCTAAGACCTTAAAACTTTAGAGAGACGCTCATAAAGAGCTCCAATTTTTAAAGATAGTCATAACCTTTAATTATCAATGCTTTCTTCCAGAATCAATGTTATTCAATTTGTAAATGCGCCGATTGAAATATACGATAATCCAATCTGAAGGGTTGGAGCAGGCAACCCACAACCCTACCACTGATAAATCCTATCAAGTGATCATTGTCAAAATAATTGATTTTCTGAATGGTAAATAGGTTAAATAACTACATGATGAGTAGAAACCAGTTGACCTAATTAATAGATTACACGATGAGGTAATAATTTACATTTGACTTAATAATAAACTGAATAACTTCATTTACATTAACATTTACATTTCAAAATATTTCTGATCTTAAACAGTCAATAATTGAGATTTAAATCCATTAATCTTCAAATTTTCCAAACAAGTTGTCAATGGTTGATGACTTGTCTATCCCCCCCCCTTTGTTTGTTTGTAGAAAATGAGAGAGTTAATCAATAATTTAACTATCACCGTTTGAATCACACTTGGGGTTTGCAAACTCGTCAATGTTGTGATTCAAAAAGAGCAGAGCAGAGCAGAGCAGATTCAAGGTGTGACCTGAACACTGCTAAAGGCTGGCTCACATAGTAGCGGTAGATAACCAACGGAGGGCGACGGACGTGAAAATCACAAAATGTTGGCGGCAAAACGACGGTAAAAGGGGAAAAGCTAGATTCGCTGACGGGTGGGAACGACCTTCAGCGACAACACGACGGCAAGGGACGAATGGCTACGGCAGGGAACGGAGTCTAGCGACCAAAATCGGACGTTGTCTGAGCGGCGAGTGACGATGTTTCGACGGAGCCCGGCAACAAGGAACGAGGTAAGACGGCTGGCAGCGGATTGGCTGGCGGCAAGGAACAGCTGCTGACGGTGGGTTACGGCGACAATGACGATTTGTGTGGGCGGATCGTATAAATAGATACGGCCTCGCACGGCATGGAAACGTAAAGGAAATGAGGGTTGCGGTCTCCAACGAAATCTGAACGGAATCACAACAATTTTTTTTGCCGCCACAACATTTTCAACATGCTGAAAATTTGCCGACGGATGCGACTGATAATTTCGGCCGTCTGCGGTGGCTAGCGGATTCGTCAGCGACAACTGACGGCAACACACGATGATTGGCGGGAAATTCAAAATTGCAATCCGCAGCTTACCGTAGCTTGCCGTTGACCCCTCTCCGTCATAGTGTGAGCCAGCCTTAAACCCTCATTTGTAAAATGTATGCCGTCATATCTATAGAAATTAAAAACCTGAAAGTGTCTGATCACATGAGTGTTCGGCATGTGGGAACAAATCCGAAAGGCATGTTTATTAGCGTTGCGTGCACAGCTGTTGCCGGCACCTCGATGTCGTTCACGGAGGAAGAAGAACCGGGGCAAGACCAGGACCAAATTATTCTGGTTAGAGGAAACAAATTGCGAATGGCCGCCAGGTTTTGTTCAATACGTTGCGGAACAATATGGATCTTGTCGCTGAATATATCATTAGTACCCAGATGCAATATCAGAGTGGTAGGGAACGGTGATCTTGTGCGGAGGCATCTGCTGAGATGACCAAAAATTGCAGAGGATGTAGCTGCACCGATCCTAAAGCTTTTGGAACTAAAGTGAACAGCGTTCAGACCCATTAGTATTATGCCCTTCTTCAGCAAACTGTGAAATTGGAATATAGTTGGTTGTCACGAGAACTATCCCAGGGCCATTTACCCTGAAACCAATTGATGTTCTAAAACCAGCCAAAACCTATGCCCTGGCGTCAGTAAATAACTGTAAATCATTGTCTTCGCTCCAAAAATGTTCGGGAATTATTGCAGTACCATTAAAATTGTGCAAGAAAATAAGCCACATCCTGAGATCGCTTTTCGCGCCTTTAGAGATGAAAATCCTGTGCCAAGATTTCTTTACGCCATATGGGTAATAAGTCTGCGCAAGAAGGTCCCCTGGTGAGATAGCTTTACATACAAATGAAAGCGATCCTATATCAATAATTGTAGCATTTTTATTAGTGGTGATGACTTGAGAGCATTTTGAACTTTGACCACAATTGACGATAGCTGTTCATTTGGAATTGAAATGGTTTGTTGAACAGAACAGAGTCAATTTCTAAGCCTAAATATGCGAGTTTGGTGCAAGGGCCGACTGATTTTTTGGGCGCAAGTGGAATGCCTAATTTCAGCTAAATTTCTTGAAGCACGAGACAAGATTTAGAACTGATAATCTATTAGAAATGTCAGCGGTACCTACAAAGCAGTAGTCATCACAATAGTGAGTAATAACATCTGACCCGGACTCCTTTTTCGGGGGCGAAGCCACCCTATTAGCATGTGATTGCAAAAATGTACACGGAAAATACATACACCATTTTCCTGGTATTTCGGTAGGAAACAGATGTTTGGTTACAAAACATGCTTTTTTCTCTTGGATCGGCCCCATTCCATTTCAATGGAATTTTTATTAACGACCCATTCAAGAAAGGATGAAAATGTTTCAAAAAGGCAGGTGAACAGAAGGTAAAGCTTTATCAATGTAAAAAGCCTCCCTGAATTTGATGCCTAAAACTGGGGTGCACTGGTAATAACCTGAATGCAGATTTGATATCCGCTTTTGCCAGCTGAGCGCCTTTACCCGCCCGGATGACTAACTCAATTGCATCATCAAATTTTGAATATCAGACTGAGCATAGCTTGCGATCAATACCATTATTGACTGAATCCCCATCGGGGTGTGAAAGGTGGTGGATTAGTCTAAACTGTCCTTGCTCTGCCTTTGGAACCATTAACCCAATGGGTGAAACGAAAAGGTTAGGAAATGACGCCTTTGTAAAAGGCCCTGCCATTCGGCCCATTTGGCCAAGTTTAATTTCTTTCTGTAATTTTTTCAGAGCGGTATCGGGATCCCTTAAAGGGAAACAACACAATGTCATGTTGAATTTTTTTAATTTTAATTAATTTACTTCAGAATTCAAGATGAACATTAAAAATTGACATTATTGTTGTTTCTACTTTTTGATTTAAAAGCATTGCAATTCATGATTTTATCGAGCAAGTCTGAATCCTATGTAAAATCTCTGTAGTAAATCACCTCATGAATATCAATTAGCTCATTATCGGCAGTGTAACGCTATGGGAATGTTCAACTGAGATCAACATTTCTATGAACGAAGTCTATTTCAAGTGAAAAAATAATTTAGGGATATACAGCTTTGAACTCATGTCTATGCTCATTTTGGTATAAACCATGCTGGAATATAATTTCGATCATAATACTTCAGCTAGCGAGGGTACCCGCTAGTTAACATATAATTACGGATTATTTCAATCTGAAATGAAAAAAAATATATCACCATGGAAAACCTTTGATCTCTTCAATACTGATCTCCGTCTCTCCCTCACTTCAATAGCTCAATGCTCATTATTAAGTGCAGTTTTACATAACTTTCCTCTGTACTTTGCAACACAGATAGCTGTTCACATTAATTCTGTTTTCCCCACACAACATAAATGACAGCCAGTGAAAAAATCACTGACCATCCAGGAACTGAACCTGGGACCTCCAGGTTACTAGACAAGTGCTCTACCAACTGAGCTAATGAGTCAGATGGGGAAGAACAGCGATGTTATTATATATAGGCCTTCAGTTCAACCCTATCCTCTAACATCTTCTAATCCAAGAAGGGTTGAAAGAGGTTTGGGAAATCAATCCATAATCATATTCCACACATGTAAAGTAAGTTCTTATGTTGGTAAAATATATGCACATTAATTCTATTTTCTCCACACAACATAAATAACAGCCAGTGAAAAAGTGAACAGATAGCTGTTATTGTAAGTTTGGTATCAACATAATTCTACAAATCTTCGCTATCCAAATAAGGTCCTGCGTTTGAAAAGTTGGATAACCTTGAAAGAAGAGAGGGTGGATTTATCTCGAGGCAGGAAAACAAACCATTAAAACTTGTTTTAAAAAGTTCTCAGAGAACTGAAATATTGGTGATTGGTGTAATTTGCTTAATTGCTCTGCTAATGCCATTTGGTAGTAACGTATCTCATTATGCTTATAGCGCACGATACTTTTCTAATAAAACTAAAACAACGATTAAAAACCAGTCACGTTCTTCCAATTATTCTAAATGGAATATGTATAATGATCTTATGACGTGCATATCAGAGGGCTGAAATATTGGTGATTGGTGTTATTTGCTTAATTGCTCTGCTAATGCATTTTGGTAGTAACTTACCTCATTATGCTTATAGCGATACTTTTCTAATAAACTAAAAACAACGATAAAACCAGTCACGTTCTTCCGAATATTCTAAATGGAATATGTATACTATGGAAACTAAATCGTTACTGGTACTCACAAATTGGTGATTAATTTTGTTCTGTTTTTGTCTTTGGTAGTGCATTAGATGACACAGCTAAGCACTATTGCAAACCATTATTAAAGCAATCGTTTCAAGTAAAAGTGTTACGCCCAGTTAATAATAATAATACACAGCATTTATTAAAGTGTTTGATACATAACATCTCCAAGCGCTTTACAAGATAAAAACAAAATAGAGAAATACAAGAAAATATGCACAATTGCCCCCAAAATATTTTACAAAGCTTAAAACTAAAACAAACACAGAACCAAAACTTATTTTCTAATAGAAAGCAGTAAAAGACCAGTGAACCAGCATCTGGTCATGAGATAAAAACCCGGCAATGAATCTGGTAGAGTACAGATAAAAATTACACCAAAAACTGAAATCTAAAAAAAATGGCATAAAATATTTTTAGATATTTTGTGCCATGCTCATGATCTTCTGCTCATGAAGAAAGTTTATTGCACTGATCTGTAGGATGTATAAACATATATGTTTTAAACAAGCGTTTTAATTCAGCAAGATGGTGTTCCACAGTTCACACTAAATGCCCTTCTACCATAAGGATTGGTTGACACTTCGCGATATGATGGAGGAGCAAGAAGGAACTGCGAAGCTGAGCGAAGTGCATGCCCAGGAGTGTAGTTAGTTAAAAGATCAGATATATATACACTGGGGCGAGATTGTTGAGGACTTTATAAGAAATGAGGAAGATCTTGAATGTAATACGATCACTTATAGAAAGCCAATGTAACTCATCACATCGCACAGCACTGATACTCTGTCCAGCGTAACTAATCTAGCAGCACTATTTTGGACCCGCTGGAGTTTGGCGATTTGATTCTTTGGAAAACCATTGAGACATTCAGACGCGAAGTAACACAGGCCTAAGCGCTCAGCAGTTTGTCTGTCAATGAATCTCATAATCTGTCCTATCTTATAAATGGCGAAGCAAGCAGACGGCAGATATTGCTGATGTGAGTTGTAAGATTGAAATGACTGTCCATTATAACACCGAGATAACACACTTCATGAGCAGGTTGAACCTGCAAAATCCAAACAGTAAAAGAGGCTTAAAGGTCACGAGCGCTCGAATACCCGGAAAAAAACTGAACAACTTCTGAACAACTTCTGTCTTGGTTTCGTTAAGCAGAAGTCTATTTGAAGTTGTCTAAGCCTTGACATCACGGACACAATTTTCAAGATGTTGGAGCTGCTCAGATCTGTTGGAAGGTCGCAGGGTGAAGTACAGCTGAGTATTGTCTGCATAAATCATAGTCTCAACACCATGACTCGCAATAACATCTTCCAGAGGAGCAGTGTTTAAGGTAAAAAATGAAAGGTCCGCATACAGATCCTTGAGGCACACCACAGTCCAAACCATGGATATCAGATGTTTCCCGCTGATGGTTACCAACTGCTTCCGGTCAGATAAATAGCTGCGGCACCAGCCAAGCGCGTTTCCATTGATACCATAGCATTCACTGAGTCTCTGGAGCAAAATACAATGATTCACAATATCAAACGCGGCGGATAGATCTAACAATACCAGTGCAACATCATTTTTGCTGATCGACTGCACGCAAAATATCATTATGAACACGTAATAGTGCAGATTCAGTGCTGTGAGACTTGCGGTAAGTGGACTGCATCTTTCCATACATGTTATTTTCTGTCATACAGTCCTGAAACTGACTGGCAGCAGCACGCTAAACAACTATAAATTTCAAGTTGGATTTAGGTCTAAAATTGCTCAAATCTTCAGCATTAGCACCAGGCTTCTTTATCAATGGTGTTACTTGGGCCATCTTATATGATGAGGGAAAGATGCCAGAAAGAAGGGATTGGTTAACAATCCGTGTGATTAATGGTAACAGCTCATCTACGCAGGACTTAAGAAGCTCCGTTGGAATGGGATCAAGCGAACATATAGAAGTTGGAGATTTCATTATGATCTTGCGAATCGATTCATCTGACATTTCACAGAAAGCATTGAATCAAGAAGATGGTTCTGAATCGGATACGGAAACTCCTGATTGGAACGAAGGGATGTTGTCAAGTTTGTCCGTAACACATCAAATCTTGTCCCGAAAGAATGTGGGGAACTCATTTGCCAGGTCTTCAGTGTTATCGCGAGTTGGGAGCGAGCCGGATGAACCGGAAGAGTACATCTGATCGACCACGCAAAATAACTGGCGATGGTCACAACCAACATGCTTGGATCTAAAGTTGCATATCCTTTATAATAAAAATATTGATACTCACAAATTGGTGGGAACAATTATATAATACCCTTTACATTACACCCTTCACACTCTACGTTTTACGGTTAAAGTGTATTATAATATAGTGTGTGGAGGGTACTTCAGATCCCAAATAATAGTGTCAGTAAAGGAGTGCGCTCTCAATTATTATTATTTGCTTATTTTGGCATGAAGGCGATGTCGGAATTGTATGACATTTTGGATTTGGGCTATGTTGATGATTATCTTTACGTTATTTGCTTATTTAGTATATCGATACATCTCTCAATGCCCCTTTAAACTTGCATCAACAGAAACATATTTACAATCACAGAACATACAAAAACACAGAGTATTAATACAATACAGATGCATAGTATAAATAAATAACAAACTATGCGTAACGTGATTAATACAATCTGTACTAAGAGCTACCGACCAATTCAACGAACTTCAACATGCCTTTCCTTTGTACTCAAAACGAATCGATACCATTTGATCTGCGACTGTATACCTTACTGTAGCCCGTGTGGCAACAATATTCCGCTCTAAAAGTCTAGCCCATGTAATATTTCAATATAGTGTAATATTTCAATATATTTATTTGCATTTATTCTATACTTATTGCAATAAAAAGTATACACCAATGTATTTCATCAATACTGCGCACTTTCGCAATGCAGCAATTTAGCATTTTAGTTTATAAAATGACAAATTGTATAAAAATAAAAAATATAATAAATCATAGTATTGAATGAACTTTCTCAAAGAATCATGCCACATATGTCCCTAAATTAGTGATTTAATTAGTTTAACACAACCGTTTTGACTAGTTTGAGCTATAATAAGTGTAAACCCGATGGCGCTGCCTGCAACTGCTTGACAAACTGAACGTCAATGTTTCTGAATTCGTAGGGCTTATGTCAAAATATACGAAAATGCCACGATCGACACACATAAAAGGTCCCTGAAATACACTATTTTCATCCCATTTCTGAAAATTTCCCCTCTAAAACTTAAATATTTATTCACTTTCGTACTCTACCTTTCTTACATCCAGACTACATCACCTTTCTACACTTTTTCACTGTTTAAGTAGTTAGTTTCCAAACTGCCTAAGTCACACTATTTGATTTAGGCAATGCAATAAATATGCTTTAGTCACACATGCGTGACTTAGGCAATAATCCCTTAGATTTGGTAGCACGATTTAGAGTTGAATATTGACTAGGCACTTAAACCATAGGTGTCTCCTGTGGTAAAGACCTGATTAATGCAAAAATCTCAATTTGTTAAAAAATGACTTAGGAAATTATTATTTTATTAAGCTGACGATATTGTTATCATGAGTTGTGTAGCCAAACGGTGCTTTTCAACTCATTAAATAACACTAAAATTGAATCCAAACTGTAAGTTATAAGGCCAAAACAAAAAGTTTGTTTCAGAAGAAACCTGAAAAGGCTATTCGAAATGTGATTAAAAGGAAGAAAAATTAGCATGAGAAAGGCTCTGCGAAGCAAGAAAATGAAGCTGATATGGTACTTCACAATGTGAAATTAAAATTTGAAGAAGCATTAATTAGTGTCATATCACTGTCTGCATATCACTGAATAAAATGAATGACGTTCAAATAGTTTGTAATCCTTAATAATATATAAATTAACTTAATTATTTCACAAAAAATAAAATAATCGAAATACACTTGGACAGTATATATTGCAATTTCAAACTCCCAGAGCTCTTTTCTAGATGACTGAAATATTTGAGTTGAACAGTGGATATTTCATTGCATGGCCATGCATGCTTGAGTGGTTTTTTTTATCTGTGATGAACAGTGAGTAAGTTCAGCTGTATTCATTGCCATGCGTAGAATTAACACGTCGTATTAGGAAGAACGGATGAACATTGATATATACAGTGAGGCGATGAAAAAACATACAACATTTTTGTAGATTTTAGTGATATTTTAGGTTTAAACGGGACCAACCAACCACCCACTTTTTGTATTTTTCCAGATTAATTTTTTTTTAGAAGTTTTTTTCATAAATCATGTAAAATCAGATGGTTTTTTGGCCGAAAATGTGTCGAATTTTTCCCCCCACCAATTTAAAAGAAAAATGTGGCCGAAAATCTGTCGCAATTTTTTTTCTCACAAATGTTTTTATAAAATCCTGATTTTTGCAGATTTTAGTGATATTTAAGGTTTAAAAGAAAGAAGAAAAAAACCCAACCGACCGACACCCTACTTGACAGGTCTATCTGCCCGTAAAACAGGATGTGTTTTTTCGTCGTCCGATGGGTTAAAGTAGACCCTAGCGTATGTAACGTAAATGGCGATCTTGAGATCGCCATGCTTCCAATCAAGTTCCTGATGGTAGCCTGGGATGAGCTTGGATGACGTGTATCAAAAGACAATCCACCTGTCAATAGACAAAACACTTATTGCAGCACTACAGGGAGAATGGAACAATGTTCCCCAGGCTACCATCAGGAACTTGATTGGAAGCATGAGAAGGAGATGCACAGCAAGCTGGAGGTGGACATACCCGTTATTAATGACTTCATTGTTTGTTTGGACACGAGTTTGTTTTGACTCTCTGAAATGTTTTTAACTTTATGTTGCTGAAATTGTTTGCTGTGACCTGTGATGCAAGACGTTGTCCGAGTCGGTGCACATTTCTCTTGTGTCATTGAAGCAAACAATTGGTTAATGACTGCCATTTGAAGCAATACATTGCAGTAATATTGTATCAAAATTTGGTACATTTTCATGCACAGAATTTTATATGGTGGTCTGTTAAAATTTTCTTTTTTGGCTCAGTGTAGATACATCTCTCAATGCCCCTTTAAGATGAATTGATTTTAAATTTCATCAACAACAAAAATCACATTTTATTATATTATAAAGGTTCATTCACATTAGGCAATAGTTGCCGTGCAATATGGTGCGTACAGCAATTCATCGCAAGTCACGCTGGGTCAGCGCAGGTCATCGCATGCTATTGCAGCCAGGCCACGTGGCAAAATAGGAGAATGTCAGCATTGATGCAATGCGTAGCAGCCTGTCACAAAAGCAGTTATATATAATTTTTGAACTCCATTGCGATTACACAACGCAACGCACGGTAAATAACGTCTAGTCTGAACGAACCAAATATTTTATCTGCGCTGTCATTGGCCAACACTCACAGCTTGTCATAATAAATGCCTAGCTATGACATCAATCGACAGTAGCCTGATTAGTCCATATTACGCAAAACATAATAACATAATGACATCTTTGATTGACAGTCGGTAAAGGGTTTCCCCGATAATCTGAAGTATCGCATCACTTCAAAAGAGCTGGGCTAGATTAAATGCGTACTACCGGACTTACGTTACTCTGCTATAATAAAATATAATTGTTTTTTATTTGTACGATTATCACATTTGTCCATGGAAAAAGATATACATAAAATAAATCATAATAGTCAGTGATTCTTTCTTAGTGTAGGATTAGCTGTATATGGATACCGCCTTACTATGTCACTGGTGTAACTCCCAACTCCGCATCAGTCTAAGTCTTGCCCGTCAAGTCATCTGTAGATGCTTATGCTATCGACCTATTGAGGTTCTGTGGATTACACCTGTAACATATACAGGGTAGTAACCTGTCATCATCAATATATATATATACAGGGGAGGAAAGGAAAAGTATTTCACTTGGTAGCTTAACCCTAAAGCTTTCCAAAGGCCACAAATAGCTGTTGGTACAGCGTGCCTGACAAGTCTATTATATTGTGGCACGATCCGGCAAGTTAACAAATGCTCTCGAAAAAGTTAAATTTTTCCTCTGTTACCACAATTAGTTAGACGTTGGACTTGTACGCAGGCAGCCCGATTTTGATCCACGTCGCTGATGAAAAGTGGTCTCCACCCCCCCCCCCCCCAAAAAAAAATTGACCAATTTTTCTCCCCTGATTGTTTAATTGTCAAAAACACGCCCAAGGAGTTAGGGTTAATCTTAATAATAAATGATAATGAACATTTGTTACATGCACAAATCCCCAGTAATGCTTAAGGCGCATTGAGCAACAAAACCAGCAGGAAGCGAGAAAAAGATCAAGAAAGAAATAAAGAAAACCAGAACAGATACAAACGACTAAAAAAACTGGGCACATCAACCTGCCTATCTAACAGTGTTTATGATTAGTTGATTACATGATATACTCCTTGGATAACCAATTAAAATACTGCTTCTAAAATGTTTCACTCAAATCTTTATCAGGCATAGATTTATTCTAACAATGTCTGTGATTGGTGTAACATATGATGTATCCATATTTCTGAGCAATCGGCACTGGTAGTACCGTAGTACACCATGCGTGGTCGTATTGTACTGCAAGAAAAGCATGGTAAGACACACTGCAGAAGTGCGAGTTAAAAAACAAAACTAAAATTACCATGCACTGGGCGGGGGGGGGGGAGTGGTCATGCTAATCACAATTTTCTGATGTAAATATTGCCGATTTCTCAGAGAACCAATAACCATTGCTTAAACTCTTTCTTAGCCGTTTAAGAATGTGATTTGAAAGATCCAATTGAAGGGCATTTGTGGATGTATAATCTGGGAGGGTAAAGCACTGTGGATCATTTGATGCCCGGCACAGGTGATAAGATACTTCATTTTTTAAGAATGTGATTTGAAAGACCCAATTGAAGGGCAACTGTGGATATAATCTGGGAGGGTGGGAGCACTGTGGATCATTCGATGCCCGGCACAGTTGATAAGATACTTCATGCTTTAAGAATGTGATTTGAAAGACCCAATTGAAGGGCAACTGTGAATATAATCTGGGAGGGTGGGAGCACTGTGGATCATTCGATGCCCGGCACAGTTGATTATACACTTCATGCGAGCTGATAGAGGTCAGTTTAGTAAATCTTTAAAATGCTGGTATTATTTTTAGCATGTTGTTATATTGAGGTGTTCTTCCCTATCAACAACTCCTGGAGTGATGTTTGAGATCGGCAACTTCTTTGTGTATTCTGTTGTGTGGTGTGTAAAACAAAATCTAGAAGAAAAAAATATGGCTTAAAAATCACTGAATGTACCATTTTATCATTTTACTGAAAACCATGCATTAACACTTTCCACACGGCTATTAGTTTTACTATTTATATGAAACAGATTTTTCAGAAAACCTTTTCCAACTTTTAAAGTCTATTTTAAGAATCACTGAACCAATACTAGGCATGTTTGTACTTATTGTAATGCAATTCTCATGGTAATAAATTTAATAATTTTGACAATTTTGAAACATTTTGTGAAATTCTGGAAATCGTCTGCAGACGACTGCCACATGGAAAATGTTAACAAATTATTTCAATATTCAAATTACATCGACATTTCTGCCTCTTAGCGATATAAAGTTGAAACCGCTTTAGGTAATAACTAATACATCGTTAACTTTTTTAATATCATTTCACTAAAAGCTTATTCTAATTAACAAAATAATTACGATATCAAAATCGGCCTTTTAGCGATTTGGTTTTGGTACCGCCCTTGGTAATCGTCCATCATTTCTTTTTTAATATCATATCACTAAAAGCGTACTCTCATTAAGGAAAAGTTGTAATATCACTTACCGGTACTTTACCCTAGGCTGAAATCCTTCTAGTCTTCACTATTTACACACGGCCCATGCTCAGGTGCTCAGTATGAAGACTAAAGAGGGCATCAATATAGAGGGACTTGGGACTCAGTCTAAAATCAACCCACACATTGAAAATTAATGACAGCTTTGGTTGGGTACTGTCTGCCTCTAATGCTTTTAACTTTCAGTTTTAGAAGTTCAAAAGTTCACTGGTTTGTTTTGTTTATCTGCATTTTTAATAATTTTTTTAATACAAAGGCTGTGTTGCATTTCATTATAAAGAGGATGGCCTGTGCATAACATTCACCTAAAAACTTGAAACATAATCTAGTATCTTGTGGTATTTATTTACCAATAAATGTCAAGGCTTATAGAAATTATTGTAGCCAACAGATGAGATATGATTATTATGAATAGCTATGTTAACACTTTCCACACGGCTATTAGTTTTACCATTTTGCAAAACAGATTTGTCAGAAATCTTTCCCAACTTTCAAAGTCTATCTCAAGATCACTGAACCAATACTAAACATATTTGTACTTTATTTAATGCATTTTTTATGGTGATTCCAAATATGATGATGAAATTTAATGATGTTGATTTTTTTTTTTAAAAACATTTTGTGCAGTTTTGGAACTGTCGTCTGCAGATGACTGCCGCATGGAAGTGTTAAGTTATGACTTGGTATGGGTTCATCAGAATTGTTGAAGTAATTGGAGGACCTAGAGGTGGATCCTTTTTATGGCAAGTTGATTGGTCAAACATTTTTGTGTACCAAATGAATTTTTTTATTGACTAGTTACACCTTGGAAGGTTGGTTTTCTTCTTACAAATCAGTCCCGTTTTTATAGTGTCCGATGAAATTACAGGTAGAACTTATCGCATCACTTAATCTTGTTGGTGAGGAAATCGCCTTAAATTAAATTATTGATTAATTTATAATTGTTTTACTAAAAGTGAAAATCCCATCATCAGTCACATGAAACCATATTTCAGTGTCGTATTGTTGGGATCGTTTAATTTCATCACCATATATGGAATCACCATGAGGAATGCTTTAAAATAAGTATAAACATGCCTAGTATTGGTTCAGTAATTCTTGAAATAAGATGTTTGAAAGTTGGAAAAGGTTTATGAGAAATCTGTTTTGTATATGGTAAAATGAATAGCCGTGTGGAAAGTGTTAACAACAGACTCACTCAACGTGGGCAACTGACTGCTGATTCTCATAAACAATAATTGTAATATCATTACCATTATACTCTCTCTATAGGTTATAATGACTTTTGGAGATATTTGAGTTTGGGGTAAATTGCACCATTAAAAAAGAAAAGTTTGTCCGAGAGATGAAGACCTGGGAATTTCCAAACTATCACAAACAAGTTTAAAATGGTTTTAATGAGATACGGGAATACAAAATAGTAGGTAAGCTGTAATCACTTAATGATCTAGCAGCTTTTAGTTTCTGTTGAGGATATTTAAGCGGTCGTTGTGGTAATGACTTTGGAGATAAACTGTTATGGTTAATCGCGTCATTAAAAGAAGGTTCGACTGAGAGATGGGACCTGGTAATATTAAATCTATCATTAACAAGTTTAAAAGGGTTTTAATGATATGATATAAAATAGTAGGTAATCACTTAATGATATAGCGGCTTTTATCGTCTGCCGAGGTTTTATAATGGTCGTTGTGATAATGACTTTCGGAGATATTAAAAGTTTGGGTTAAATCACGCCATTAAACGAAAGTTTGACTGAGCGATTTGTGGACCTGGTAATATTAAAACTATCGCATACACGTTTAAAAGGTTTGTAATGAGATGATATAAAATCAGATAATCACTTAATGATATAGCAGCTTTTATCGTCTGCCTAGGTTTTGAACCGGTGGCAAGCTGCGGATGATACTGTAATATAGGCGTGGCACTATAATATGGTTAATACCACCGTGGAAACTATTTGTATGATATTCACAGATCTGTTTCTCTTCTCTATGTTTTGTTCTTTTCTTCCCCTATCTCCAGTGGAGGCACCAGCATCAAATTTGTGTGTGGGTGTGGGGGTGAGGGGGGATGGGGGGGGGGGGGGGGGGGGGCAAGAAAACATGGGGGTGGGCAAGACAACAAAAAATGGGGGGGGGGGGGCAATGTTTGGCATTTATTGTAAAAAGTGCCAATTTTAGGTTAATTTTAAGTAATTTTGACATTAAACATCAATTTTGAGTGTTTGGGGGACACAATAGGGTGGGACTTGAGCTGGCAAAGGTGACTGGGGGAATTCCACCAATGCTCCCCCATAGTGCTGTCACTGCCTCTCTCCCCTTTAATTATCTCTCTCTTCTCTCCATTTCCCCCTTCTTTAAAACAGTTAATTACCGTGGTGGCTGTGAAGCAAGAGGGGGAGGGGAGGGAGAGGGAAGGGAAGGCAACCATTTCATGTCTTTAGAGGAGAAATTCTGGTTTAAAAATCAAGAATACCTCAGCCAATATTTTCATAATCAGAATCAATTATCGGTGGAATGTAATTAGCAAAGCGTAAGAAATTGTTCAAGAAGTTTTGATATCCCATCTCAATTTTAATATATGCTATTCGCTAGGCACGTTTGAATATAACCGTTATCACGTCAACTGGCTCATGCTAAATTTGATACAAACCACTGATCGCATTGATTACAACACAAAGTCTATGGCATATCATAATCCATAACAGATGTATGGACCCCTGGCTTCATACAGTTTTACACTAAGGCCATGATTGAGGTACATTTTGGCTTTTAAATAGTTTCTAAAAGACTGTAATTTTTTCCCCGCTAATCATTTTTTCCCCCCGCTAATCATTTCCCCCCCCCCCGCGCGTATAGCATGCGAAAAATTGCTCTTTGTTTGTACTTATTTGACTGCTGTCATATTAAACAACAGTACCACCACTGAACAGACAATGACTGACCAAATAATGGAGGGGGCAATTACCCTCTAGCCCCCCCCCCCCCCCCCCCCCCCCCCCCCCCCCCCCCCACACACACCGACCATCAGGACACGCAGTAATTTTTGAAAGTGTCTGGTACTCACTTCTGGGTTTATGCACATACGCACGCATTAGTGGAATTTTGTCCACACACAGCATTATGTCTATATCACACAGAAAGATTGATTTCACCTACTGGACCAAAAAATAGACCAGACCTATTATAGCTGTTTGATTTATAAATAAATTGAAGTAATGCAGTGGTGTA
Organism: Ophiura sarsii; assembly: GCA_035610835.1. NCBI lineage: Eukaryota > Metazoa > Echinodermata > Ophiuroidea > Amphilepidida > Ophiuridae > Ophiura > Ophiura sarsii. The sequence goes on along the minus strand of CM069445.1, from coordinate 20,742,034 downwards.
GCCAGAGCATGAAGCTGGCCAGAGGGAACAGTGGCGTATCAGGAGTCACTTGTCAAAGGGTGAAAAGAGTATTTTCCCCGGTGAATTTTATACCAGACTGTTAACTTTTGAGAATTGCCGTCGCCGATTTGGAAATTTGAGGGAGGGCCTTGTGGCGTCCCCAAACCGGCGCGATAAATCAATTTACATAACTAACTGACAGTGCTAATCTCAACCCAACTCGAATTGGGTCCTACCCCCCACCCTAAGAGGTTATGAGCACTGGTGAGCAGTGGTGTAGCCAGAGCATGAAGCTAGCCAGAGGGAACAGTGGCGTACCAGGTGTCACTTGTCAAAGGGTGAAAAGAGTATTTTCCCCGGTGAATTTTATACCAGACTGTTAACTTTTGAGAATTGCCGTCGCCGATTTGGAAATTTGAGGGAGGGCCTTGTGGTGTCCCCAAACCGGCGCGATAAATCAATTTTGATAACAAATATGACAGTGCTAATCTCAACCCAACTCGAATTGGGTCCTACCCCCCACCCTAAAAGGTTATGAGCACTGGTGAGCAGTGGTGTAGCCAGAGCATGAAGCTGGCCAGAGGGAACAGTGGCGTACCAGGTGTCACTTGTCTGAGGGTGCAAAGGGTATTTTTCCTGGTGGACTTTAGACTTTACCAGACTGTCAACTTTTGAGAATTGCCGTCGCCGCCAAGTCGGAAATTTGAGGGAGGGCCTTGTGGCGTCCCCGAACCGGCGCGATAACTAACTGACAGTGCTAATCTCAACAACCCGACTCGAATTGGGGCCCTGGCCCCCCCCCCCCCCCAAATAAATTCCCCATTGTTTACCCTTACAAAAAAAGCAACTAATAATTTTCATTTTGTGGTAATAGCTATGATAAAATTGCAAAATCCTGCTATTGCTGACAGTGACTTGATAAAAGTCACATACGTCGCTACTTAAATAGAATGTTATGCACTTTTAGGTCCAAATATAAAGATTCTATCTCCGCTTTTAAGTACTGTAAACGGGAAATGTTCGCACTACATTAATTTTCGCGAAAATTACCACTTTTTTAAATATATATAAAGAGCAAATGTGAACAATAGCCCAACAGACATTGATAAAGTTAATGAACTGAGTGATTAAAAATAAAACGGGTAACTCTCAACAGAGAGCTCTGATGGGCCAATCAATTGGTTCACTGCAACTCAGAAAATAATCAAAAATCCAAGTAAACACAATTGGCTAGTAAAAAAGCCAATGAAAGTGGTGTGGGACAGGAATAGGATAAACACCCAAACATAGAGAATAACATCAAAAAATAAGAGAAGAAAAATAATATCTGGAGGTCATTGATACATCGAGAGAGCTTAGCCAACATACTCAAGAGTTGGAGAGAAAGTGTCTGTTAACACGACATTTAAAAGATTGTAGTCCTTCCTCTTGGATGTTGCCAACAACATTGTATTGTGTGGCTATATTTGATATGTTGTTATAAATTTTGTAATAAATATAAGAGGGCGCCTGACCTTTCGATTTTAACAGACTCGTTATCACAGGATATCCAACAGCCGACGCCATTGTGACATGTTTTGATATCCGGTTTTCCGATTTTGGTCAAGTGGTGGCGCTCTGCACCAGTTGGGATCAAGACACCAGACGGGACTGGACGTGTAGTTTGTGATGTATGGGTACACACCACTAATAAAATCTCCTATGCTTACTGTGTAAAATGGACCATACTTTATATACGCCATATACGCTTACGCCATATACGCTTATAAAGCACCTGGTTGCTTCAACTTTGCATTCTGTGTGAAGATTATGGTCAAGGCAAAATCTTCGAGATATGCACCGTCAAAGATACGCATGTTTGTAGATTGCCCAGGTCTAGCCTAGGTCTAAGCAATTCTAATCAATTATTTGAAGTCTCTAAAATGACTTTAAAATCATAAAAAAATGGTTAAAGAAGAAAATTTGCACTGATATTGTTTGATAATCTTCATTTAATAATCATCCGATCAAAAGTTTGGCCAACAACACTACTTTCGAAGCATTTTTATATATTTCACTTAGAGGAGTGTCATCCCAACCAATTCAACAGGTCTTTCGTGGACTGTTCCATTATTTATTTAGTGGTGTGAACCCATATAAAAGTATACAATTTTTGGAAAGGAAATTAGTCTCCAATGAGAATCCATTTTTGTTATCACATTTCACTAAGTTTTTAAAGTTTTGTTTACCTATAAATTCAATGTGGATTCCCCCCGCCCCATAATAATTGAATATTTCATTCATCCAAATTGACTATACAATTTTGAAGTCATAATTGATAAAATAATGTCACTAATTGATATATTCAATAAGTCAAATACTCATGTTTCCTCCTTTTTTGTAAACCTTTGTGGAATGTTATGATGATCTTGTGTTTGGGATAAACATACCATTAGACAGCCCAAGACCATTGGTTTCTTTTTCTTTCAGATCTATGAATTTCTCATATAAATGTCATTTCATTGTGCCTATGTAGTGCAGATATGACTGAACCTGGCTCAATCACAGCCGCCCTTCAAAGACCATTTCAACACAGATTCTGCATCTGTGGTATACTGCATTATATATCTAAGGGGGGGGGGGGGGGGGGGGGGGGGGGTGGGGGTGTATCAGTGGTGTAACTAGAGGGGGCAGGGGGATGCCCCCCCCTGCCAGAAGGCTTGCTCCCCTGATGCCCCAAATGAAATGTGAAACTCTATGTATATATTACAAAAAATAGTTGGTTATGCCCCCCCCCCCGATCACCGGTCTGTCCCCCCTCATATGCCCTCCCCCAAAATGAAGACCGTAGTTATGTCACTGGTGGGTAGTGGATCTGAGGGTACGAGGCTGTGCCGCCAAATAGTGCCGCCTTTTCACCTGTCTAGTACACGGATTACCTCTTATTTTCTCATTTTCTGGTAAATGTATGGGTTAATTATTCATTAATTAATACAGGCGGACAGACCTGTCAAGTAGGTTCGGTCGGTAAAGTGTGGTTTTTTTACCTAAAATGTCACAAAAATCTGCAAAAATCTGGAATTTGTAAAAAAAAAATTGTGAAAAAAGATTTCAACAGATTTGACATGATTTGAGAAAAAAATTATCTAAATTTGGCTATGATTTTTTTTCTCACATCAAGATATTTTGATATCAGAAGTATCCCCATATTTTTCTCATTATATCTGTATCTGCTAACATGTGGTGAATAACTGCCAAAGGTGGTTAACCACCCGCCGGTTTGTGTACTACTCAATAGGAAAATTTCTTGTGACCTTGTGCTTCTAAAATAAGAACCATTAGAGTTATGCAACTCAATTTTTGGAATGCGATACTTTTAAGGAATTTCAGTAGGTATTGGGGAGAGAGTAGGACTGACCAGATATGATGTCATCTAGCCCAGGAAGGGAGCATAGGGGAAGCTACCTAAATCAAGAACCGAAATGAACGTGACCATAGGTGTATAAAACTCTCATGGTGTGAAGACCAGCATTCAAATTAAGTGGTTGTCTGGTTGCCCGGGACAACCAAAATGAGCCACGGACAACCAAAATCAGGCCCGTCGGAAGGAATTTTAAAGTAGTATGTGCTTCATAAACGTTTTCTGGACCTTTTTAGTGTTAAAATCGCAATTTTTGTGCGCGCTAGCAAATTAGTTTCACTGTTTAATTATCAGTCAAGCTTAACAACATGGCTTCAGGAACATTTTTTAAACCATTCTTTTTACAATATCCAATATTTTCGCGCTCCGCACGAATCCTTTTTAATTTATGCGAATTTCAAAATCCTTACGCCGTGTTGTTTGCTTTTGCCAAATTGAAGGGGAAAAAAAAAATCAAATTTTGGATGATATTGATAATAAGCCAATATTGGTTGGAAATGAAGTGAAGTTTTTTCCATTTAAGTTTTGGTCAAAATCACACACCAAATGGGTTTGAAAATTGAACAAAAAATCCAATTCCAAGGGCGGCACCCTTCTTAATTTGGCTTGTTTTGATACCCTATTCATGTTACATACCTAACGTGCCACAGCTTGAAAAACTACCCTAATTACGTGATTTCTTGGACGTGCATGATACCCCTCTTGTAATGACCACTGACCAACCCTTGGGATTAAAGTAGCTTCCTCTTCCCTTCCTGGGGGGCAGATACATATCCGGTCAGTCGACCACCTACTGATTGCTTCCTCTATTGTCTATATATATCCGTTTTCTCCCTCTACGCAGGCTATTACTACTATTATTTTAAAAGCTTTATAGCAGGAAAGGGAGATGAGGTATGACATTAGTTATATTAGTCGAGAAACAACTAATATACTGTATTCGTCCTGTTTCTTTCTTCCGTCATGAGAACTATAACTCCGTTACCAAAAGGCCTATTTTGACCATATTTGGTCATAAGTACCCTTATGTGCACCACTACTCAGGTTTCAAAGCACAAGAGGTCAAAGGTCACACAGGGGTCAAACGTGATTTTCACTTAAAATGTCCTTGCTACTTAGCGAAATGACGCAGGATGCTGAGAATTGGTCAACATGTTCCTTTGGACCGTAAGCATGTATAATAGTTCGGTTTTTAAAATCGTAAATTATTTGCGGTCAGTAGGGGTCAAAATGTAAATTGTCGCTCCACTCACTCAAAATGCTACTTGTCCGAGAGGAAATGCCTGATTATTGTCAGAATTAGTCAAAAGATTCCTCTAAAACATGTACATAAAGGGTGCTTCTGCACTAAAAGTGACATGTCGCACGGGGTCACTAGAGGTCATTGAACTATACAGACCAGACTACTTTTTTCTTGTGCGCATTGATAAGCCAAGAAAAAAAGTCAATCATAAGTTTGGGGTCACAAGTTCAAGAAAGGGTCACTAGAGGGGTAAAAATGTAAATTTTCACTCCATTCACTCAAAATGCTACTTTTCCATGAGAAAATGACTGATGATACTCAGAATTAGTCAAAAGATTCCTCTAAAACTTGTACATAAAGGGTGCTTCTGCACTAAAAGTGAAATGTCAAACGGGGTCACTAGGGGTCATTGAACTATACAGGTGTAAAACAGAAGACATGCTCTGATTTTGACTGGACTACTTTTTTCTTGTGCGCATTAATAAGCCAAGTTAATAAGTCAATCATAAGTTTGGGGTCAAAGGTCAAGAAAAGGTAATTAGGGGTCAAAATGTATTGTATCCACTACTTCAGGGCTGAAATTTATGTAAACAATTATCAAATATAGTACAATTTAAGATATTATAAGGTAATTGCCCTTTGACCACATACAGCCATATATACCGAAGTCAAAGCCCTCGACTAATATCCGTGATCTAGATCACAATAATCTCTAGTTTTAATTGTATTAGAAAGATATATATTCCCACTGTCCAAAGCCTGAACATACCTGGTAGATGGCATGTATGGTTGGGAAGAGATAATGATGGAGAGTGTGTAGTGTTTTCCGGTCATCAGTGATTAATCGCTTCAACAAGTCATATTGCATGTGTAGCGTCAGGTTTTTTAAAACTGAAGTATGCAAGTGAAGTGAATAATGATATTCTGTTACAGATATTTTATAGTCTGTCACCCCTACCCCCCCCCCTCCCCCTACTGAGTCTGCCAGCAAGACAGATCACAAACTAGAGATAATTGTGATCTTAGATCACGGATATTAGTCGAGGGCTTTGACCTTTGACCTTGGTATATGTTGTCAAAGGGCAATAACCTTATAATATCTTAAATTGTACTATATTTGATAATTGTTTTTATAAATTTCAGCCCTGAAGTAGTTAAAAAAATACATTTTGAACCCTAATGACCTTTTCTTGACTGTTGACCCCAAACTTATGATTTACTTTTTTTCTTGGCTTATCAATGCACACAAGAAAAAAGTAGTCCGGTCAAAATCAGAGCATGTCTTCAGTTTTACACCTGTATTGTTCAATGACCCCTAGTGACCCCGTGTGTCATGTCACTTTTAGTGGAGGAGCACCCTATATGAACATTGAAACGAGGAATCTTTTGACCAATTCTGACAATCATCAGTCATTTCCTCTCGGACAAGTAGTATTTTGAGTGAATGGAGTGAAAAATTACATTTTGACCCCTAGTGACATTTTTTTGACCTTTGACCCCAAACTTATGGTTGACTTTTTTTCTTGGCTTATCAATGCGCACAAGAAAAAAGTAGTCCGGTCAAAATCAGAGCATGTCTTCAATTTTACACCTGTATAGTTCAATGACCCCTAGTGACCCCGTTTGAAATGTCCCCTATATGCACCCTATATGAACATGGACCCAAGGAATCTTTTGACCAATTCTGAGTATCATCAGTCATTTGCTCTCGGACAAGTAGCATTTTGAGTGAATGAGTTAAAATTTACATTTTGACCTCTAGTGACCCCCAAAAAAAAATCGATTTAAAAAACCGAACTATTATACAGTTAAGCCCACAATTATTCATACCCCTTGGAAAATATGAGTTGTTTGCGTTTTTCTCATATCTATACCAGCTGGAGTGGTGGAACTTTCGCCTTACACTTTCGACAATTAGTTTGCAAGTACAAATCAATATATTTGGGCTCTACATTTTTGCATAACAATAGAATTGAACAAGAATTGTGTTTTTATGCCTGTCCAAAATTATTCATACCCCATACCAAGTCTCAGGATTGAGGCCACTTTTTGTGATAATACACATGTTTTTGACATTCCAAACATTCTTTATATTGTGTGATAGGCTTTTATATTGTTATGTAATTATTCCATGATGTGTGCATACAATGTGGATAGATTACAAATGTGTCCTATTGAATGTACAGTGAGGGATATTATAGGACAACACTCTAGCTCTTTGACAGCATTAGTCAGTATAAGTATTTGCCCCTTGATGTCCTAGAAAACTGCATTTTCTATGAACAAACTATTGATTATTTTGACTAGTAATAATAGTGTTTGTGTGCATTTATATAGTTCTTATTCATAAATTCATGTTTGTTGCATTTATGATCATCAGATTTCATATACAACCCAATAAATTCAGACAAGTCAAAATCTACACAGTGAAACCCCATAGACATTTGCCTTATTATAATATTTCATGCACTCAATATCACCGATAGCGCTTTGTATGGGCTCTTGCTTGTGAAAATCATCACCAACAAATTATTAGTTTTAGATTATTTTACAAGCACATAATTATTATATAGGATTTGCAAAGCTCATTGATACCTAAAACATAGCTCATGTTTTGAAAAGGTTACTGGTATTTCCAGAAAAGCTAATATTTCAGAACAAATTTTATTCAAATTTGGTTGTAGTAAGAATACCTGCCGTGTTATGGGAACCAGCAAAATCTTCTGAATAAAACTAATAGCAGCCATTACAATCTTATTACATACAAGGGGGTATTCTTTTATATTAAAGGGACATTAAGCAGTGTTGACAATTTTAAATTAAAAAAAACAAACTTCAGAATTCAAGATGAACATTAAAAATTGCCATTATTGTTGTTTCTGCTAACAAAAACACAGCAAAACTTGATTAAAACAATATACCATCGCTATTTATTGAAAAACACCCTCTATGCAAATATCGTTCGCGTTATGTATCATGCGTACTGCAGCGGGATACTGTTGGACGTAAAATGCTGATCGGGCCCGATCAGCAAACAAATTGTTGTACAAAGAGGGCTGATTTTTCTTAATCCTTATAGGTGTAAGTTCATACACGTAATACAATTGTATAAATATACTAATCCCAGTTTTTATCATAATTGAGGGCGCAGCCTCCAACACATCTCTCAGTGCCCCTTTAAAACGTGTGCACAGAACATGGGTCATAAACACATTTAACTTTATAGACATGAAATGTACACAAAGCACGCCATGCCTTATACACACCATTGAGATCATTTTGGTGAAAATGTCCTGCTTAAAATTGCTATCTTCATATATTTCATGATACAACTTGAAAAGTCTGTTTAAAGAATTTTGAGAGTAACCAAGTCTGACCTACGCTTATTTGAAGATATTAATCGGCCATAATATAAGTTTAGTTGATCTTACTACGAGGTTAAAAGCCTGCTGTTATAGTTGGTGCGTTCCACAGTGCTCGCATTTTTGCGTCTATGACTAAGCGACTTTGACGATATCATGTTGTTTCAATTGTATTACCTTTCCCTGCTCTGTAAATTAGGTTAGCAGGTTTTATTACGGTTTTGTTTTATTTTAGCTTTTATGACGTACTCTTATAGTAGTTCCTCATCTTTGTATATTGTTCTTTTATGCTTGTAAAGCGCTTTGAGGTGTTTCGTAAAGCGCCATAAAATGCGGTTTTATTATTATTATTTTTTTATTTATTATTATCGTGTAATCAAACATACATAATTTTCAATCCTTTGTTAGACTTGAATCGATCACTCTTTAGTACAGTCTCTTATGATTGAGATGTGACCACTACAATATGAAAGATAAAGATATCGCCCAAATAAATCACAGCTGGCAATAACGTCGGGTTTGTCTAGAATGGTGGTATAGGATGTTGGGCTTTGTTGTTCTGAAAACATGGCACAACTGATCTGACTGACCTTCGCAAAATGAGTGTGCATTGTATTGCAGCAGTGAGTGGCATGCATGAATGCGAATCATTGTCGCGGTAAATTTAAAACCTGCTGGAGCCGTGGGCTGCCTCATGTGCAATACAAACAAACTGTGTGGTTCTTTGTCGTGTTTTGGGCACTGCTTTTTCAACTAAATATATAAATTGTCTTTTAAATTTCAGGTTTTTCTGGAAAATCCAAATTAATACCTCCTCAGAAAATTACCATGTTTTAGGCATTCATGAGTACTGGTCATCCATACATATGATATTGCATTTGTGAATTTATGAACTGATTATTAAAACACTGATTTTGTCGGAGAAGGTGTAGGTAACAGAAAACTTTTCTATGGCGCAATGATGGCGATAATGAGCTCATGAATATATAATGAAGCAAATGTCTATGGGGTTTTACTGTGTAGGTTTTGACTTGTCTCTTTTTACCGGTTTTTGTATGAAATCTGATGATCATCCCAGCTGGCCATTTTACGGTTTTTAAACGTTAAAAATACGTTTCAGGTTGGTGAAAAAAACGTTTTAATATTACGTATTAAAAACGTATATGTGTGGAGTTTTTTATGGGTTTTAATAACGTTTCCATGTAACGTTTTGAAAACGTTAATATAACGTGAAAATAACCATGTTTAACACGTTTTAAAAACGTTTCTCAAACACGAAACCTAATTAAACCCAATTTAAAACGTTTTGAAAACTAATATTAGATAATTGATAATTAATTGATAATTAACTGGCAATTAAAAGAACAATTCATTAACTTGGCTTTTTATTAACATTCTCCAACAAAATTGTTCATGTGTTTGTGAAGTAATGTTCTTATTTGCCATTTAACTATGAAATGATGCATGTTGCAGATCGAATAACTATATGAAAATAAATAAATATACAATCCATAGTGTTACCAAACCAATATAACCCAGGTTATTGCGCATGCGTGGAATTGCCCACGTTTTTAAAACGTTTCGTAAAAAACGAAACTTATATGGTCCAGGACCATAATATTTGGTTTAATTTAGGTTGTAATATAGCGTTCTATAAACGTTTTGATTTCGTTTCAATCATGTGTTCGTTTATAAGTAGTGTGAAAACATTAATTTAACGTTTTTATAACGTTTTGACAACACGATTTGCAATAAAAAAACATGCTTTGAAACTGTAACGTTTTTAAGACGTTTTAAAAACGTTTCACAAAAACAAAACCTCATTAAACCCAATTCAAAACGTTTTGAAAACGTTTTGTGTTTACTGGGATAATCTGCAACAAACATGAATTTATGAAGAAGAACTATCACCCCCCGGGCAATATTTGCATTGATACTAAGTTTGGAAATTCAGGAAATACATTATTGATTCATTGACCAAACATATTGTGATTCAATCCCAAGTGAAATGGTAATCTAAAATAATAATTTATAAAGCACAAGGATTTTATGTCAAGCGACATTGGTGAGAAAACAAAAATTGAGGGCAGTATTATATGACAAGGCTCTGTGAGAGACTTAGTTTTCAGTAGGATTCCTTTGCATTGTACATCATACATATATACATCTCGAGGGCTCAGAAACACAAGGCCTTATCTCCATTTTGACCATTTTGAGAAAAAGACTATCGAAGATTTTTAAACACATGGGGAGATGGAGATGAGGCCTTGTTATGGAAATGGGCAATTCCACAGTAAACCAACACCAAATCCTGAAAAATGTCAAAATATTCAAGCACAAATAGAGCAAAAAATTCTTTGAATTCATAATTTTAACATTGAGCATTTGTAATAGAGAGATAGTTGGGTAAATTCTCAACTCTCTGTCTGAAACTTTTAAAGTTGGCCTACAGCAAGTCTACGGGAAATATAACGGTCACACATTGACATACCTGTTTTCACAATGTTCGACCGTTATTTACCATTTCAAGGCTGATACTCAAAATGTTACATATGTACACTTTTTAAAATTATTTTATCATATGGATTTCTATTGAGTTCTTTTTTTAAAACCATTTACATCACTGACTGATAATTACCTGAACTGTAACATGCATTTTAGTTTACCCTGTATGTCAATGTTCGACCGTTATAATGTGACATTAAACTGACATACATAAATTTCAGTGGTGAAACTGAAATATTTTATAATGTGCACTTTCATGAAATAATTTATAACTAGTTTCTTGATCACTGCAAATCATTTTCAAAACTAGCTGGTACCTATAACATGTATAATTTAGAAAATATATAACGGTCAAACATTGACATACATTTTGGACTGTTACATTCTAAAGGCTGTAATTGAAAAAGTTGACATGCTTAATTCCTAAAAATATCAGAGTACCTAACTCTTTTGACATTGACTATGTGTAGGTAATTGGAACTTTGTGCAATATCAGCATTAATACAGGAGGTATTCTGCAAGTTTTGGTAAATGTTTGACATACATGTTCGACCGTTATTGCAAAAATAAAGAAAGGCTGTAGTAGCTTTACAAATACACTAACATTAATTCTTTCTATGGTTTTGATGGGTGCTGACCATTTGTTTTTGTACTATAATCATTTTTACTGGGTTTATCATTCAGTTTTCTTGAAAAGTGATGATTATTATTACCTTTTTTTATTGTGTCAGGATAACGAGACCCAAATGTGGTCTTTTTTGGCACATGAATGGTTATAAAATAAAAACGAAACATGCTATTAGGCTGAACATTTCAGAACTATCTCTCCTTGCCCTTTTATCTACTGCATGTAAAAGTTACAAGCAAGTGATACCAATAGTTTCCACAAAACAATCATGAATTTCCCAAGATACCCGCATTTTTTACTGTGGAATGACCCAAATAAGGCTGTGTGTAATGGAAAGAGAATTACTTTCTGAAAATGTTGATACCAAAATCTCATTTTTGAAAAAATGGAGATGAGGCCTTGTGGTTCCGAGCCCTCAATATTGTAAACGGTCCAAGCAGCTGCTGATGAAATAAAAACATGCAAACATGCATGCTTATATTGTGTATAGATGGGGTGACAGGTGACGTCACACCAGGCAAAACGTGGCTAGTTGCCATTGTTCTTTGCCCGGCAGTTTGCGCACGCATCCTGTTTTGTTTAGGACCCGTGCTTTTAAAACTCGTGCCAAAGCATTATAAAGGGCAATATGGCATAGCGGACAGTGTTGTGGTCATATGGTGTTCCCTCAAGCGTGTATCGACAGTCCAGTCCCTTCGACCGTTGCATTTGTTGATAAACATTGGATGTAAACAACGGTCACCTTATCTATACAAGTCTAGGCAATGAACTTTCAAATCGCGAATTTAAATACAAGCGAAATAGCTGAAAGTCTATAGGCAGTGTGCATGCCTCATCAGCAGAATTCAGTTAGAATGTCTATGTAAAAATCCCTTTTCATTAATTCCTACACCTCAATGGCAGCGACTGTCAGGGGCTATCCCACTTTAAAAAAGCCCAAAGTGGCGCACACTTGGCAGGAATTATAAACTGAATTGGGAAACCTATGTTATAGATTAACACTTTCCACATGGTTATATTAGTTTTACCACATACAGTTAAGCCCACAATTATTCATACCCTTTGAAAAATATGAGTTTTTTGCATTTTTCTCATATCAATACCAGCTGGAGTGGTGGAACTTTCGCTAACTAAGACAGTTAGTTTGCAAGTACAAATCAATATATTTGGGCTCAACATTTTTTGCATAACAATAGAATTGAACAAGAATTGTGTTTTTATGCCTGTCCATTATTCATACCACTCTTTGTCAGCATGGCGAAGAAGACCAAAGGAGTCAGTGAAGACCTTTGTGTGTGCATATTGTGAATGCTCACAAATAGGGGAAAGGCTACAAAGCTATTTTGAAGCAACTCCAAGTGCCAGATTTCACCATACAGGGTGCACTACACTAAATGGGGTATCCCCTATCCTTAAGGGCGGTGTTTAAAGCTAGAATCGGAAAATATGCATGGCAAAATCCTCAATTAAAAAAAATTGACGGTAATACAATTGCGTAAATGCCTATGATTTTTTATTAATTATGATTAATGGGACATCACCTACATGCACCCTGACTATAAACTATGAATATCATCTAGATAAATTTTGAGAGATCTTTCAAATTTGTGTTTTTTACTGGAAACATTGACGATTATGGCGGCATTTCCAAGCTCGTCAGAGAGGTAGTCAACTCCATGGGTGTATTTTGAAAAATCGAGCAGGTTCACCTACCTATTTCTTTCACTTTTTGGTGAGAAAATGTGATCATCTTTCAGAAAAAAATCACTCTACAAGGTCCAATTTCGCAATTTAGTGGTCTAACACAGAGTTTTATATCAGTGTTTTTGTACATATCCCTATGGAGCTCTATTTAGTAGTATGACCCCTACAAAGCATAATAAGGAAGAACAAGACGTTCAACTCAGTTAAAAACCTTGAATGACGCAGTCGGAAACCAATGGTGTCCCCTTGTTTGACAAGAAAAGTATGATAAAAGACCAACAACAATCCACAGATCACTGTTCGTGCTCTCCTGAACAACCTTGGTGAGCCTTGGACCAACATATTAAGGCAGACATTCCAGCAGACATTGAACACAAGAGTTCTCCATGGACTCTGACCAAGTAGACATTCCAGCAGACATTGCGCACAAGAGTTCTCTATGGACTCTGACCAAGAAAGACTCTACTCTTGAAAAGAGACAAAGAGAAACTCATCAAGCATTTGCAAGGGAACTTCTGGACAAAGATCCAAGCTTTTGGTCCTCGGTGTTGGGGTTGGCTAAGATGCAAGCCAAGTTTCTCTGTGTCTCTTTTCAGAAGTAGAGTCTTTCTTGGTCGGCCTCCATGGAGACCTCTCATATGCAATGTCTGCTGAAGTGTCTGTCATGATATCTTGGTCCAAGAATTGCCAAGGTTGTTCAGGAGAGCATTGATGGTGATCTGTGGATTTTGTTGGCCTTTCGCACTACTTTTCTTGCCAAACAAGGGGACACCGTTGGCTTCCGACTACGTCCTTCAATGTTTTTTACTTTAGTTGAACTTCTTGTTTATCCTAATTATGCTTTGTATGGTGGAATCTGGCACTTGGAATTGTTTCGAAATAGCTCTGTAGCCTTTCCCCTATTTGTGAGCATTCACAATATGCACAAAAAAGTTGATCCTCACTGAGTTATTTGATCTTCTTCGCCATGCTGACAAAGAGTGTTGTCCTATAATATCCTTCACTGCACATTCAAAAGGACACATTTGTAATGCATCCACATTGTATGCACACATCATGGAATTATTGCATAACAATATAAAAGCCTATTACACAACATAAAGAACGTTTGGAATGTCAAAAACATGTGTATATTATCACAAAAAAATGGCATAAATCCTGAGACTTGGTATGGGGTATGAATAATTTTGGACAGGCATAAAAACACAAGCTATTGTTATGCTAAACATGTTGAGCAAAATATATTGATTTGTATTTGCAAACTAACTGTCTTTTGTGTTAAGTGAAAGTTACACCACTCCGGCTGGTATAGATATGAGAAAAATGAAGAAAAAAACCCTCATATTATTCAAAGGGTATGAATAATTATGGGCTTAAGGTACCTTCAGGTACAGCCTCCGTAAAACTGCCGTAACTTCTTCATTAATCATTTAATCTATATAAAAGTATACATTTTTTTGCAGCATAGGGTGCAATGAATCCAACCATGATCATGAAATTGACCATTTTGGAGAAAATTATTAAAAAACACGTTTTTTGACCCATTATAGGTTTGGAAAAGATAACTCAAAATATATTTTGTCAAATTTTGTCATACTAGTTTTATTATATTCCTCATATAATTCCCTAGGAACCAATTTTTTTGTTTTTGAAAATCTTTATTATTTTTTGATTTATTGACCAAAAAGTGCCAAAAAATGTTCACGATTTTGGAGGTAAAAAAATCATTTTTTTAAGCACCTTTTGGTCTATAAGTCAAATAATAGTAAATGTTATTTCTCCCTTATAATGAAGTTTGACTAACCAGGAAAGACTTTCCTGGACACATAAATATATCTAAAACAAAAATGTCATAAACAGTCCGTACTATTGTGTTCACTTGTGTACAGTTGCGACCATAGCTGGGAGCAATGGAAATGCTGTAAATGGCGTTAACACAGTGTCAAACTATGGAATTCTATTTACGAACACAAAACAACACTCGGAAATTAACTGACAATAAACAGTAGTTTGCCTCATATTGGTATAAAATTGGATAGATTGAGCCCATATGTATTGGTCAAGCTATGAGTTTATAAAAATATTGGGCAAGACATGGTCGAGCCCAATATTTTAAAACTCATAGCGAGATCAATACATATTGGGCGTAAATCATCCAATTTTTATCATTATTAAATATTATGTTTTGGATCCAATATTATCCATTATTATGTTTTGAGAATCTTCCGTCCATTCATTTACACAGAGCTTTGAACTCGAGTTAATCAAGTATTGGACTGTTTTTTTAAATAAAAAAATTGGTCATCCGATTTTTTTTACTGTATCGGACAGTTTGGAATAAGAGCTTTTGATTGGTTCAATATTTTTGCTGGATTGACCCATACATTTGAAGGGTTTGAAAAGTAATTTTTAGTTAAAACTTTTCATAACTGACGCTGGATAAATAATTGACATATTTGTGTATTTTCTATAAAGAAACAAAATATAATGATTAATATATATTTTAACAAGAGAATAGAATGATAATTTTGTTATTTTTGGATGGGAAACATGTTGAAAAACTATCTTCTTTACTAATACTAGTCAATTAGCCCCTACCGTCACTATAATATAACCCCCTATTTAACTCAATGGAACAATCCAAATTAACATCCTGAACTGAAAACAGTAAACAACAAACAAGATGGCCGACACCTGTGGTACATTTTGTGTGGAGCTGAGGTTCCATCAGAATTACTCATGAAAAGAGTAAATACAATAAACATGGACAAGGTAAATTAATGCAAACAGTGTGAAATACTCTTTGGCTAAAAATGTTGTACTTTTGGTCTTTTTATAGTGGGTTTAAAACTAGGAGAATTTATATCCTTTTTACTAGCTAGGCCTAGGCCTATAAATAGGGTGTACGCTGCGCGCCGCCATCTTGCCCGTCGTTTCTGCACAAGTGTCACACACAGCACACGCATACACTGTTTTACACAGTCCGACAAAGTACAAGTTTTAAAATTGCCGTTTTGGGCAGAAAAAGTCACAAATAATCATGATACTTCGGAATATATTGCAAAAGATATATGTTGTACTAACAATCGATGAAATAAAATCATATTTTAATATAAAAGTGGTTATTTGGGGGTCTAACGTTGGCCGTTATTTCCGGGTTCGCGTCGAGAATTTCACTCGCGGAAAAGACCATTTTTGAAAAATGATCCCGATTTAATAGGGTAAAACACGGTTTTTCAAAATGACCGTGCATTTGAGCTGAGCAAAGTCAGATGTTGACGTAATTTCTATCAAATAGAGGAGGGTTCAAGCTTTTATTTGATACCTGTGAATTGGTTCAAGGTAAACAAGAAGTATTTTTAATATTTTTTTACAATATTTACCCGTTATATTTACCATGATCCTGTTGGTGATTTTGGAATTCGCACCCGTCATTTTAACCAGTATTGACAGTTCATCATGATCTGATAACGTTTTTGAAAGGTTCCCCTTCAGCTCAAATGCACGCCTCGTTTAAAGCCCAAACCCTAAAATAATCCGCGAGCTACGGTGTTTGGGCGCGATTACATGATGTAGGTTACGTCCGTCAGTTGTCCATCAATTACTGCACTGTCGCACTGACCATCGCGTTCATGAATATTACATTAGCACCCCTTGAGGGCGCTACCGTACAGGCTATCTGTGACGTTGTGCAACGTGATTGTGAAAATTAGCGATTGTTTTTTCTCGATGTCTTTTTCATTCCGATCGAAATACTAACTGTGCCTCAATGTTGTTAATTATCTGTTTATAATTCATAACCAATATTCTGCTAACTTTCATCACTTCAGAATGTTAATTACTGGTGATTTTTTACTCCATTGTCCATTTTGCGTCCCAATATTCCCACGTGTAAAATGCGTTGCAAGACTGCATAATTTTGAACCCGTATGTAAAAATAGTAGTTTCGGTTTTCTTTTCAGGCCTCATTCCTTGCTTATTATTCAGTATTTAATTAAACTATGATCACTTCATAGTTTGATTATATTAATATTTTATCATCCCCCTTCACAAACGTATTCCAAACCACGGAAACAGTCTGGGGAACGGGCGCGGCGCGGGCGACATAGGCTAGGGGTTGCTCTGGCCAGGGGGAGGTGGTCAACCATTAGCACTCTCAAATCTTGCTTTCAAAGCATAGGGGAGTGTTTTAGAGGTTTTATTCTCCTTTGGTATTTCTTATGGCCTACCATGCTTCTTTTATTCTTAGATATAGGCCTATATATTTACATTTTTTTATGAGGACCCCGTGTTTGGTACACTTTGGTTCAGAGGCAGGCAGTCCCCCAGCTATGGACACCCCCCCCCCCCATCCCCCCACCTTACTAACTGACCATGAAGTATGTGTTGAACTAGGGGTGCATGGAAGTAACTTTTCCATCAATCGGGGTTTATTTTAAGCTACGCCCCACGGTCAGTGAAATTGAGAGGGAGTCGTGGCCATGGGCCATACACTGAATTTTTCTATCCATTTGACCTTGTAATTGTACCAAGTTCTAGGAATCCGAAACTAACAAATACAGCATAACAAATACAAAAATATACACAAAAAACATTGTTTCTTTCTTTTATTGCATTTTTATTAATAAATAAATTGTGGTATATATAATACAAAGTGATAAAAACATACAGAATCACATAAAATTAAAAGATGTGTCTAACTCTGAAGCATTGATTAGCATGCATGGATAGTTAGTAATCAACCGGTTCATCAATTATGCGATTATGCAAATTAGCCTATGTTTCTTATACAAATTTGCCATCCAACTTTACCATATTTTTAATAACCACCTCAATACAGGTCAAGTGTGGAAAGAATTGTTGTGGTACTACATAATATGGATAAAATATGGATAAATAACGCCATTTCCAGGGTATAGGATTAATCCAATTAAATATGCAAATTAGACGCTAATTATGCAAATTACCGCTAAAATATTTTACTATTTCAATGATAATATCCTTAGTCATATATATGCCAAATATGAAGGCATATAACCTCCCCTATCAATATACAGCAGCTCTTACATTATTGCTGTTATATAGTACATTTACTGTGATTCCCCATAGACTTTATACAGGGCAAAATGCCACTGGGATCACTTTTGCAATGCATTATGGGTAATCCCATATTTTTGGCAAATCATCGAATTCCATACGGCTACATCTCAAGAACGAATAGTCCATTTCTTCTCATCTTTTTAATAAAATGTAGAGGAGACATGGGTTCTTCCACCTGCTAATTAAAAATAATGTTATTGGTGTGAGAAATATTCATTGATAATGCTCAAATATACCCATTTTGGAGGTTTTGGACCAAAAGACGATAATTGACGTTTTTTCGCATCTTAAAACGGACCTATCTCCGCAACCGATTAACGGTTTGAACTAATTTTGGGCTTAAAATGCTCGTATTGATGAGCACTTTAAGATAAAATAATAAAAATATGTAAATTAAAAGATTTTAAAAATTCATTGGACACCCTACTATAAAGTAAAGCTTCTTATTTTTATTTCCGATTTTTGTGCTGGCCTTTAAAGGCTTTATAAACCTAAATTCCCTCAATATTTCCATGATGTTTACGCATTCCAATGAAAAAAATCAAATAGCAATGATATAGTTAGTCATTTAAAACATATTTTGATAGCATTTTTACAGTTTTCTTGTTGAAATTCCAGACGAAAATACACCCTAAATAAGCTTATTTCTCATGTGTGCAGGCCTAGGACTAGGCTCACGATTTACCATTCAAAATGAACCAGTGTCTTATTTATAGATGCATTAGCGTTACTTTTGGGGTATATTGCAATGTAACACAGATGCAAAACTGCAACAGTCACCCCACTTTGAATTTAAAAGAGAGCCCTAGATGATGATATGATGCTAGCGTGACCTAGGCCTACATGGCCTAGCCTATACTACATTTTGACAAATGGATGGCTATCCTATTTCATATCAATTAATGTGCATTTATTTAACAAGCATAGATGTCCCATCTTTAATTAGAGTCAGATTCTCAAAACATAATAATGTAAATATTGGATTCCTTTTTTTCGGGCGATACAGTGAAAATTGGTTTCACCTTGAAAAAAAAATCAGACTCGCCTCCGGCTCGTCCGATTTTTTTTTCAAGGCTTAACCAATTTTCACTGTATCGCCCTCAAGTCATCCAATATTGTACCACACTTGGACACCTCAAAACATAATAATGCTAAAAACTGGTCAAGTCATGCAAATTTTAAACCATTTTAGGTAAACAAAAGTTTACTTTCATGATGTCCAGTTGCTTGTGTTTGGTTATTTAGACATCAGTGAATACATCCCAGCCCAATTCGTACTACTTTCACTGGATTTAAAAGTAGGAAACATGGGAGTTTTCCACATATTTTTGCTACAAAATTTTCAAACAAAGGGCGCCCTCTATAGTCCATGATATGAACATCCCTAGCTCTGTAACTTAGAAGATAGTTTTAGATTCATGTTTATAAATCATCAACAATAGAGGGAGATCCGTGTAACAGATCACATAGTAATATTGTTAATAAATATCAGTCCATTTTTCATGGTGCAAAAGTCATGCAAAAAACAGTAAATGATGATAGAGGGGGGTATAGAGGCTCAATTGTGGACAATCTTTGATATTTTGTAGCTAGAGTTTAATACCACATTGAATGATGATCGATGTGTACATTTTTAAATATTCTTGCCAGAAAATGATTCAAATCACCTAAAAATCTGCAAATAAGGTGGCTCACACATGTCATGCGTCATAATAGTTCAGGGCATAAATAGAAGTTTATACATAGATATTCAATGAATATGGTATCAAACTGTAGCTTTGTTTTAAAGTCTTTCGATTAAAATTGTAAAATATTAAAGGTAAATGGCTAGAGTTTCCACAATCGGGATCTATTATTTGTATGTATATTTTCTGTATCACAGTTTTTAGCTTTCTTTATCCTTTTCTTGTATCCTGCTGTTTTTTGCTTTTAGGCCCTTTTAATCAATTTTGAGTTTCCTGTTGCAGGTTTTAAAAAAGGGATGAGGTGACTTATAATGATTAATTATTAATTATCTGTTATTTTCTTTATTTTGAAACTAATTATTTTGTGGTCGCAACCAATTTCAACCCCTTAATATCGAAAACTCTGCATTATTTTCCAAGTATGATTAAGGTAGCTAACTCGGCACTACACCACTGCAGAAAAACAGCTGTAATACCAAATCAAGTATATATGTACTCTATATACTGAGACCACATCTCAGATAAGTCTTTCCTCTACCTATTTGAGGACTTTTGGATCACATTTGTAATTTCTTATGTTTTTCTTTTTTGTGTTAAAATTCCCTAAATTTTCCCCCTTCTGGAATTTCTGTAGACAAAAGGGAAAGTGCTATGGCCATGACACTTTAGGAATAAATTTATAAGCATATTACCTAAATTTAGCATATTACCTAGATTTTTCAGATGCAGTGTTTACTCTTTTTTTTAGGGAAATTTTCAAAAGGCTGTGAATAAGACTGGAAACACCTAATTGGGAAAAACTCATAAGAGAATATTTTAAACTTAATTACCTTTTATATGACACCTTGTTTGTACAAATTGAACATGTAGTTTTTTCTGTAGAAATTCACACAATTTGGCAATATAGTGTTTCTAGAAAATAGTGAAAAAGTACTAAAATCCCCAGTGAAATACCATCCAAAAGATATTTGTGCAATACCTTGGTGTTTTGGCATAAAAATAAAATAAAAGTCTATAGCATACATTGATTTTAAAGAGGAGACAAATTAGTTACAATTTGATGTGTTTTCTGAAATTTGGCAGTATTTGGGAATTCGGCAAAGCCCCTAGTAAGTCAATGGGTTTTCAAATAACGTAAATAAAAAACAGCTTTTTGGAAAAAATTCAAACTTGGCATATCTTTTTTCTTATCAATGTACACATCCTCTGCTATTTTGAAGCAAATTAATGCTGGTCACCATAGCCGATCATCACAGCTGATATGATTAAAGTCATAAAGTAGCAAATGAAGTTTATGGAAAGTCATTTTACAAGTGAAATCCTAAATAAAAATAAAATAAAATAATAAAATATATTGTAATTCTCAATTTCAGACGCGGGCGGCAGTGGCGGAACCAGCATCATAAATTTGGGGGGGGGGGGGGGGGTGGGGGGTAAAAGGGGAGAAAGAAACAATTTAGGGGGGGGGGCAATAATTAAAAAATGCGCAGGAAGCGCTCAATTTTTTTTGCCATTTTGTGAAGGGCCTTATACACCATGAGACTTTCTTGCGGATTTGCACGCTTTACAGTGTTCATTATTATTATTATTATTATTTATCTCAGCCTGTCTGCTGTAATTTACAAACCATAATCGTTGGTGGTTTTCTCGAAAACCGTCCGCACAGGAGGCTCGGAGATAGGCTCACAAGTAGTATCTTGTAGTATTAAGGGGGGGGGGGGGGGGGGGGGGGGGTTAGGGTTAACATACTGTATTAGTACACCACTGTGTTATTGCATCATGTACATGCATTGGGCCTATTGAGTTTGCTGGTCACTGCCTCGGATGGACACTGGATTGGGATAGTCAGAGATTGGGGAAACAAAAACAGAGGATCTATATGACCCCCAACCTCAAATTGTTCTCTTGGTCAAAATTTGGCTTTATACACTGTTTTCAGTCAATTTTGAGTTGTTTCAATGCTTTTGGGTATCTCACAATCAGTTCCCAAAACCCACATGTGAACACCAACAAGTATTAGTTTGAATTGATATGTAGCATTTCACCCTTTAGCCGCTCTCTATACAGGGTGAGTAAAAAAATCTGTACTCAAAGTAAAATAAATATTTAAAATATTACTTACCAGAATATTAAGGCAGCCAATGCTTAACTGCATTTATGTACTGTTATCAGCAAAAAGAATCGCAACATTTCATGGTACAGTTATCCTTTTACGAATTTTTTGGTAAAGTTACAGGTTTTTTGAAACCGAACAAAATATGGAGTATTGGACTCAATGAGGCTACATATTCGTTGTAAATTGATTTGAGTGATAGCTATACTTTTCTGGAGATGCAGTGAAAATCAAACCTCCATTTAGTGTGATGGAAACGGTTGAAGTAATAACACTTATCAGAATACGAAGGCAACAAATGCTTAAATCAATAGCTGCGTTTATTTACTGTTATCAGCAAAAAGAATCACAACATTTCATGGTACAGTTATCCAGTTACACATTTTTTGGTAAAGTTACAGGATTTTTGAAACCGAACAAAATATGGAGTATTGGACTCAATGATGCTACATATTCGTTGTAAATTGATTTGAGTGATAGCTATACTTTTCTGGAGATGCAGTGAAAATCAAACCTCCATTTAGTGTGATGGAAACGGTTGAAGTAATAACACTTATCAGAATATGAAGGCAACCGATGCTTAAAGGGGCACTAAGAGATGTGTTGGAGGCTGCACCCTCAATTATGATAAAAACTGAGATTAGTATATTTTTATAATTGTATTACATGTATGAACTTACACCTATAGGATTAAGAAAAATCAGCTTTCTTTGTACAAGAAAACGGTGATTCAAAAATGCTTGTAGAGCCGCAACGAGCATTTTACGTCCGACGTTATCCCCCTGCAGTACATGTGATACATAACGCGAACCATATTTGCATAGAGGGCGTTTTTCAATAAATAGCGATGATATTGTTTTAATCAAGTTTTGCTATGTTTTTGTTAGTAGAAACAACAATAATGGCAATTTTTAATGTTCATCTTGAATTCTGAAGTAAATTTTTAAACATTTAACATTTTCAACACCACTTATGTCCCTTTAAATCAATAGCTATATTTATTTACTGTTATCAGCAAAAAGAATCACAACATTTCATTTATCCAGTTATGAATATGGAGTATTGTACTCAATGATGCATGATATGTATGAATAAGTGGATACATGCATGAGACACAATAGCTAATTAATAAGACAACAAGAACATGCTTTATTTCGTACATTAAATTTAAAATAATGACAAAACAACGTCATTCAAATGTAGTATTTTATCTAAATGGGCATAATCCTCAACCAATTTTAACCCATGAAAGCCAATGAGACAGCCTCTCTGACAGTATTAATCATTTTGGCACCGAAAATAGCTATGCGATATGTGATTTTTGAAAAAATAGCTATGCTAAATGCAGAAATTCTTTTTTATCATGTTTTTGGCCTTTTAATTCCCACCCGCTTTCAGAAAACTAAGGAAAAAACAGCGCCAAAAATTGGGCTCATCGCGCAGGATTATGCGGATATGCGCCAAAAAGTGACTCCACATATACTTATGTGAGACAGATTTGTTTCTTCTTCTTGGCCTCATATTATAAAGCTGTGATTGAACTCATACAATTTTCTTATCGCTGTTCCTTTTTTCCCCCTTTTGGGCTATACATACATACATACATACATACATAAAAGCATTTATATAGCGCTGCTACCTTGAGATCGTAGCGCTCATCCGAAAGATGTGTGAACAGATACAGACCGGGATGATCCCCTACTCTTTACGAAAGAGTCTGGAACCTTTTTAACGTGCTCGGATATTGCTCTTCCGATGCACGGGACCACCATTTCTACGTGACTTCCGAACCACGGTATTTTTTGCTGCCATTAGGAAATCGTCACAATCACTTCGCTTCACTTACACGGGCAGCCGAGGCGCACACAAAAATGTATCAGCACTTAGATTGTAATATCCCCTAACAGCTTCCCGATCTTGCAATTGAGACTAAGCTTTCTCAAGGATACAAACATGTTGGCCGAAGCGGGGCTAGAACTCACAACCTTTGTATAGTGAAACCTGCGCTGATTCCACTGGACCACACGTGATCTATACCATATTGGATGTGACCATATAGCAGCCCTTTTATAGGATGTATCTTAGATGTACTTTCCTAATGATATACTTCCCTTTAACATGGATTGTGTTAACTTGGTTCAATAATACTCACTTAGGAAAAGGTTGCAACTTTTAAAGACAATAAAAGTAATATACTGCCTTTACCACTACATGATTTATGGAGAAAAAAGCTAACTTTGATCATGTTAAAAGTATACTGTTAGAAAACTACATATAAGATACATTCTTTTGCCATAAAAGGGCCGATAGGCTCCAGTTATCCTTAGCACAGATTCATGTTGTTGTAAAAGAAATTGTTGTGTTGCCCTCAACGACCGGCCCTTAACCCCCTGAGAACTACCGGCCGATTGGTTAAAAAGATGGATACATCATTTATTGCACCAATGAGAGACATTGTTAGAATAATTGTATCCCTGATAAAGATGGGAGTGAAACATTTTACAAGCTGCATTTGAATTGGCTATTCATATGAGTACATCTTGTAATAAACCAATCAGAACCACTGTAAGATAGACAGGTAGACCCCAGGGGGTTAACATCTTTTAAAAATTACAGTCGCAATATTTTTTTTAAGATTTGAATTTTTACCCTAATGAATTGTAAAGTTTTTACTTGAAATGAATTAGTTTGCTTAAATAAAAACTACTGTAAAACCACTTTATTTTGAGAGGGATTTAATTTCGCCAATTTCGCGAGGAATGTGGATTCGCAAAATTAAATACCCGCGAAACTGAACATTTTGCCTTGAAGTAACAGTAACATTTTCAGATTCGCGAAATTAAATGCCCGCTAAAATGGCAGTAATTTTAAATTTGCGAAATAAAGTATCCATGAAATTATAATGTTTTACAGTATTTTCACAGTAGAAACAAGTCAAATTAACATTTACCAATTTTGTCTTGACATTAAGAGGTCAAAATTATAGCCATTTTCACATACGCAACTCCTCCGAGTTACGTACGCAATAAATGGCAACAATTTCATGGCTTTATAAAAAATGTCTGCCTCTCAAGATCGCAATTTAAGTTATGTACGCTTAGGGTATATTTTTATCCCCTCCCCCTGTTACGTACGCTTTGTACATTTCTGTAAATGGCGAAAAATTATGGATGACCCCTAACCACGGTCTGTCAGTAATATTTGTCAGCAAAAGAGAAAAGAAAAAAAATAAGGATTTTTTTTTGGGGGGGGGGGGGGGGACTTATTCCTTATTCTGTACAATTACAATTAATGACTTTGATATCCTTAGCGTGGACTCGCTCAAAGTTGCATTGTGTTTGGAAAAATCACCTTCAGTCATTTGGTTTTGGGCTTCAAGAAACAGAAAATCACTTAATCTCTTTGGCCAAAAACGAGCACAAGGTTTGGTCACACGCTGTCCGGGTGGCATACACGTGCATTTGAATAAATCACTGTCTCAGCACACGGCTATTAAGTTTCACCATATACAAAACATATTTTTCAGAAACCTTTCCCAACTTTCAAAGTTTTATCTCAAGAATTACTAAACCAATACTAGGTATGTTTGTACTTATTTTAATGCATTTTGCATGATGATTCCAAATATGGTGATGAAATTAAATAATTGTGAAATTTTTGAAACATTTTGTGAAATTTTGAAACAGTCGTCTGCCGTGTGGAAAGTGTTTTAAGTCGATCACTGTCAGCACTAATGCAGAATGTTTGTCATTTCTACTTAAAATCACCTGCCTTGAAGTAAACATCCTTTGTAAACCAACTTAATTCGAAGAATAATGTTTTGATTGATTTGCCATTTTATTTGCCATTTTTTACTTTTGTAATTTTTGACTAATTGCAGTCTTTTACTCAAGTATGGTAGTCACGTGAGAGTTACTCAACGTGAATAGATACCATAAGGCTACAAACCAAACCCTGTTCTACGGGCAAACAGACCTCTCAGGTAGGGTCGGTCAGTCAGGTGTTTTTTAGCAAACATTTTGGGAAGTGGTGGGGAGGGGGGGGGGGGGTGAATTTTCACAAATTTTCAACAATTTTAAATCAAATTTCGATTTTCCCGTAAAAGATTCAATGGGTCGGTTGGGACCGTAGGGTTTGTTTTGTAGCCTTACATAGCGGATCATAATAAATTGTTATGGCTTCATAATGGCAATTAGGGTACAAAAATGAATTGAGGTTTCTTATCACAGATCCCGGGGTGCTCAGTGATCATTACAAGAGGGGTATCATGCATGTCCAAGAAATCACGTAATTAGGGTAGTTTTTCAAGCTGGGGCACGTTACGTACGTATCGTGAATAGGGTATCAAAACAAGCCAAATTAAGAAAAAGGGTATACTTTTTACATCATTGGCTTTTGTATTTAGGGTCCTTATTTGCTCCATGATGATTATAAATAGCCATGATACATGGGCGAGATATATTTCTCAAATTGTATCCTTCGCAAGTGATCTGATAAATCAGCTCGGCATTTGTTTCATAATACTTTAAGCTTATTAGGAAAGGAAAAAAGGGTTAGAAATGTGTCATACACAATTAAGAGGTTAAACTATACAAATTACTTGCTTAGGGTATCAACATATTTTGAGTACTTGTTTAGGGTATCAACATATTTTGAGTACTTGTTTAGGGTATGGAAATACTGATATAACTTGTTTATTTAGGGTATGTAAAATAATGTGCCATACTTGTTTAGGAGGTGCTTTTTCACATTAACACGATTATGTATTTAGGGTTCTTTTTTAAAGTCCTTGGACGTGCATGATACCCCTTGTATGACCACTGAGCACCCCGGGTCACAGATCTAAGTAAAGAAATTAGAAAGTACTGACTCACTAGAAAAGTTCACCTCCTATCAGGACCTTTTGTTCACTCTGATGTGCAGCCGTTTTCTTTTCCCAATGACTGTTGTAAACAATCCCCAGAGGGCGCTGTTCCTGTCAGAATGATTTGGTCATAGATCTTGTCATGTGGAAAACCAATGTGGGTCTTCACCAGATCACAAAGACAATCGTCAACCACAGTGATCCATCAATCAGCCATTGCAGGAAATTTTGAGGGTTGAGCGCCAGAAGGCCGTAACTCAACTTTTGGGCAAAATGAGATTTTGGTACTAAAATAATCCATATAACCTAGATTTTCAGATAACCAGGCATGAGAATTTCCAGCTAAAAAACTGGAACCAGTTTTCTTGTGATGTCAAAATGTCTGCAATTTTATTTATTTTCAGCCCATTTGAGGTATTTTTGCCCAATTTTACGCGCTTTTCCAGCTTTTTTTTACAATATCCAGACTTTTTCATGAAAGTGTAATCTCATGCCTGCATAACTCATAAACACTCTTAATTTGATTAAAACTAGAGTTATAAGTTGGGTGCTACAGTGTATTGTAATGAGTCCCGAATATTTGAAAGTTGATTATCTCAGAATAGCATTTTCTGAGTTACGGCCTTCTGGCGCTCAGCCCTCGATCGATGTAGGCTTATAGTCCATATCACTTATTGAATTTTTAGATGTAACCTCCCCCCTCCCCAATAGTGGCGCCATCAGATCCAAATTGTGTTTTTCTGGGGGGGAACCAACATTTGGAGGGGAAAAATGCCCGCAAAGCGTGCAAAGATTTTGGCTTTTATTGTAAACATTGCCTGGAATTAGCAAATTTTTTTCTAAATCAGATATTTCAAACCAATTTCAAGATTTTGACATGAAAAGTCAACGTTTTCAATTGTTTGGGGATAAAATGAGGTGGTGCTTGAGCTGACTGGGGAGGCAACTGGGGGAAAAGGTGGTGACTAGGGGAATCATTTGCCCCTCATGCTCCCCGTGCCGCCACTGCCCCAATAATAAAAACCCTGCCCTACCGGCAGACCCTATACTACCTGAGAGGTCCGTTTGCCTGTAGAAAAGGTTTCTTGTCATCGCCTTAGCTTTCCATATGTTTAATAATCTATTGTTTTTATATGATTATTTCAGGCCTCCAGGTCATCACGCTGAGCATCATACCGCCATGGGATTTTGCTTCTTCAATACAGTCGCAATAGCTGCAGAATACGCCATCAAAAAGTGCGGAATTACCAGGTTAGTAATTCAGTTGAAATTTCTTGATCCTGTAGATTAAAGGTAGATGTTCCGATTTTCAACTTGAAGTTTTCTATTCTACATGAAAGTTTGAGTTGCATAGCTCTAATGGTTCTTATTTTAGACGCACAAGATGCTGTGAACTGTACCCATTGAGTAGTACACAAACTATATCGGTGGTTACCACCATTCGCGGTAATTCGACGTTATTTCATCGATTTCTCCGTAATTATACCGAATTAGGCCGTCAAATTTCAGTATGATGATGAGAAAAATACGAGCTTTCATATGATATGAAAATCTCCGTATGTTTGAAATAATTCTGTGTTACGAAAATGTGATCGGGTCATCTACCTTTAATCCGTTCCAAATTGGCGAGAAATATTTGTTTTTTAATTTCTCCGTGTTCAAAATTAATCCAAACGTATGCAGTATGCATGCAACTATGCCAGTACTTAGAGGTATATTATGTGATCTTTTCCAGGGGACGCCCTCAATCCTCGAAAAAAAATGGTAAGCAGATTTTCTTGCAGATTTACTTTTCTGATCATAAATCATAAATATATTCCAAGTTACAGAGCGATACGATTCCTAAATAACCTCAAAATCATAGTTTTAGAGTGAATTTAGAGTAAAATTTGAAAAAATAGATTGTACCGCTCGGTACAATCTATTTTCGAACCATGATTTTGAAGTAATTAGGAATCGTATCGATCTGTAACTTATAAGATCTTTATGATTTATGATCAAAAATGCAAATCTGCAAGAAAATCTGCTTTCATAGTAAAAATCAATGATAGAGGGCGCTACTTGGAAAAGATCACATAACATGCCTTTAATTGTTTACACATATGATGCACAGTGCACTTGTTGCCTTCATGCGTGCCTGCATCCTTCTGTATTCATTCGCTGTTGTAAGGAGGCTTCGCCAATTTGGAACTGATCAAACTATAGATATGTTTTTTTCCTATGAACTTTTATTGTTGAATTTTTACCCCCTGGGGTCCTAGAACAAAGTGTTGGCATCCCTGCTGCCATACATGGGGACCAAAGTTTTATATTGCTTTGTTTAAGCCAAAACTCATACCATCTTGTTCGTCTGAGCACAAGGATTTTAAAAATGTATAGTTTGCCGTATATCCAATGTTTTGTTGAACCTTAGTTATGAGGCAAAATGTAAAAAGGTTGTTGACCTTTACATATGGGGTCTTTGATTGTCTAGCAACTATGCTTCATTTGTGTAAAATGTTATGGTCCCCGACTAAGCTTTGTTTACAATGGGGGGGGGGCACTGACATGAGGAAAGGGGTATAGATATATGCCACCCTGAAGACCCCCTTTATCACCCTTTTCTGCTCGCTCTAAGACCCTCTTTTGAGCCTGCATCAGCTCTTAAGACCCCATTTTATTGAAAAATTGGAATTCTAACTAAACAAATTGGTGGAAAAAAAACAGTTCTTAAGACCCTACTTTTTGAAGAAAATCAGTTTTTAAAGACACTTTTTCCGTCAAAATCCGCTCCGAAGCCCCCATTTTTGAGACCCTCGATGGCACACCCCTAACCAATTATAAGTTGAGTGCCCCCCTGGAATGTCTCCGTAAGCATTCATTATTTATATGATAATTCACCGCTCTCTGTTGGTTTTCTTTTTATCAAGAGTGTTAATTTTGGATTGGGATATTCACCATGGTAACGGCACACAGCACATGTTTGAAGACAACAAGCAAATCTTGTACATGTCCTTACATCGCTATGACAACGGATTCTTCTATCCTGGTGGATTGGATGGCAACGCAGATAAAGTTGGTGTTGGAGAAGGCAGAGGATATAATGTCAATGTTGCTTGGAATGGGGTGAGTTGGGTTTTAACACTTTCCACGTGGCAGAGTCCTTACTTTCCGAGTCCGAGACCGAGTCCTTCATGTCTGAGTCCGAGTCCTGAGTCCTTATATATATATTAAGTTCCGATGACATGTCATTAATTTTTCTATCTATAATATAGGCCAACATATCAGTCATGTTAACATAATGATGCATTTTTAACCTTCACATCCCCATACATGTAAAAATGTTGATACTATTTTTTAATTATAGGCATAAGAATTGATTTCCGATATTCAAAATGTGTCCAGAAATTCATAGATTGAAAAATTACTAGATTAACAAAATGTGTGATGCTCTGTATAGAGCAAGCCTTCACCTGCCGTTTCACCTATTTCTTTCCCTGAAAATTAGGTGTCATCCCTAATGCCATTTTTTTGTAAATAGCCAATTAAAATATCCTCTTTGTAAGAAATGTTATCATAATTTTAAACAGTTTAAAAACTCTCACAAAAACACCTTAAGACCATTTTCATTGTACAATACAGTTTAAGCCATCAAGCTTAAACTCTTTTAGACAATGGAGCGGAAATTGTTTTTGTCAGTAGGTTTGTTGGGCTTCCGTGGTTACCATTGGCCACTCACGTTCCACTTGCCCTTTGTTAGGTTGTTTTGTTCTTCTCCCTCCTCTTAGGATTCATTCGCTTTACTGTCTCCTTACCAAAAGTTATGACCATCTTTAAAAATTGGAGCTCTTTATGTCAGAGCGTCTCTCTAAAGTTTAAGTTCTTAGGTATGATTACTCAGACCTTTCCAATTTTGACTGGATAACATTTCAGAAGATTAACCTTCTTGTCTAGTAGGACGACCAAATCTGAATATTTGAATATTAATTTATCAATGTTTTATAAGGTGTGCCATTGATTATTATGTAATGCATTTTGTGTAAATTTGCGAAATTAAATCTCTTGGTATGGAGCTGAAATGCTTGTATCCTATTTTGTTTCCCACTGTCTTTCAATTTCCGATGTCTAATGGTAAACATCCTTCAATTGCATATGATCTTTAATATAATACGGAGTTGCCAATTCCTGTCCTGAGATGTTCTCCCCTTCCGCACCTTCGATTGACTTCAAATTTTCTGTGCGAGTGCGTATCGATCCCACGACGAACCAGTTTATGTTTGATTTATTTAATTTGGGTTAGATTTCGTGAAATTTGAGGTTTTTTAGCCCGTTGCTACGATATTGCTACGCGCCGCGTATACGCTGGGCACGCCATGGCGATGACCGGCGCACAGCACAGGTAATCGGGCGATCGCTGGTGCACGCGTAATCAGGCGATTGCCGGCGCACGCGTAATCGGGCGATTTCCAGAGCACGCGTAATGGCGCAAACCGTAAGGTGCATACGCGTGAGTTGCGCACAAACGTAGTTTGTTATGGGGTGTAGGGTAAAAGCAAGCAAGCCGTTTCTCCGTAGTGCAAACCGTACAGTACAAGATGGCACGATGAGACAACATGAAAATGCCAATCATATTGCCAGGGTAAGAGTGAAGGTACTGGGAGCAAAGTCAGGTGAAAACCGTATAAGGCGCAAACAGTACTGTAGGCCTACATCCAAGATAATGTGTTAATATTAAATGACAGGGGAAATGCATTATGCCAGTGCCTCAAATCCCATCGCGGACCCATCCACAATGCGGGTCACCGCGCGCTACTATAAAAAAAACCCACCGTGATGTCTTTCATGTAAATGGGTATAGGCCTATACTAACAAGTTCCTACTAAATAAACATGGTGTAAGTAAAATACCATCCATGGTAAGTAATTGCACTTACGTTTAGGCCTAAATGCCTAAACTTGAGGAATAATTTAATATCAATAGGCCAAAAAATAAAATAAACGGATGGCTAACAGTGCTGAACTGGGTACAAAGTGATCATGGAGAGACCCCGCCACCCACCAACTATATAAAAGACCCACTATAAAACTTAAGACCCTACTAAATAAAACCAGTGGCGTCACGGACCTATTTAATACATGACATGTTCTATGGGAGACTTTATATATTTTATGGGGTGGGGCGTCGTGAAATCTAGGGCCACGACCCCGTGACCCACCCCTCCTCTTCTGCCGCTTCACTAACTACTCCACTATAAAACTCAAATCCTAGGCCTACATAGTATGAACACATGTATTATCAAGGGCACATGGGTACCTGGAGTATGGGGTGGAATATTAAGGGCACCTGTGATAACTGGATTTTAAGTGTGTATAGGGTAGGACCTATACCTGATCAAAGACACCTACCTGAGTAATGTGTGAGTGGTTAGTTCATGTCTCATTATGGGATACCTATAATAATAGTTAGCGTATCTAGGTAGGCCTTAATAAAATCCATGGATTATTACGAGCACCGTACACTAATTAATAGTATTATAAGGCAGCTGGAGTATCAAGGACATAGACTCTTGCTATTTCACAATAGCCTATTATGATTATACGCTTTGATGACTAACTGCACACTATCTCCTAGCGGGCACATTATACTTGATAATCTGGATACGGGTATGGGGTTGGTTCAACATTTTTGGGGTGTATGGGGTAACTACAACCATGGACTACAACATTGTTTCCCCCAAAATGGGGTATTGACATTTGGTTTGAGATTCAGGCACAAAACTCAGATTTCTATGAATAAAGTCTATTTCAAACAATGAACAAAATTCAGGGATCTACAATTTTGAACTCATGTCTATAATCTTAATTATGCCCATTTTGCTACAAATCATGCAGGAATCTAATTTGATTATAGTACTTCAGCTAGCGAGGACCCGAGCGTAGCGAGGGTACCCGCTAGTTTAATATTATTACTTAGTATGACTTATAGCACGAGGCAGCTTTTACGCTATAAGGAATTAATAGCACTTATCAACAGTGACTATTTTAGTGATGATTTATATGGCAGAGCTCTACCCTACACACCAGATACACACCATTTTCACAGTAGGACACCTCTCACTCACCCAGACTTAGACAATCATCTACTATTAAACACACACACACCAAGTTGGGTAATAATTACAGTGCTGTAATTAATCAGGTTATTTACGATGTCAAATTTACAGCATTCTGAAGCTGTACAATAAGTGAAATTTGTGGAATTCTGGATTGGCTGTGTATGTGCTATTAGATTATTTATAGGTTTCCTCGAATTGTGTTTTAAGGGGGATGTGCACCTTCGCATAGCCTCCGTAAAACTGCCGTAACTTCTTCATTATTCATTTAATCTTAATAAAAGTATACATTTTTTTGCAGGAAAGGGTTCAATAAATCCAACTATGATCATGAAATTGACCATTTTGGAGAAAATTATAAAAAACATGTTTTTTGACCCATTTTAGGTTCTGCAAAGATAACTCAAAATATATTTAGCCAAATTGTGTTATACTAGTTTTATTATATTCCTCATGCAATTCCCTAGGAATCGTTTTTTTTTTAAAAAAAATTTACTTTATTATTTTTTGAATTATAGACCAAAAAGTGCTAAAAAACATGATTTTTAACCTCCAAAATCGTGAAAATCATGTTTTTTTGGTAAAAAAACATATTTTTTGGCACTTTTTGGTCGATAATTCAAAAAATAATAAAGTAAAATAAAAAAAAAAAACCAATTCCTAGGGAATTGCATGAGGAATATAATAAAACTAGTTAGATAAAATTTAACATAATATATTTTGAGTTATCTTTGCAGAACCTAAAATGGGTCAAAAAACGTGTTTTTTTATCATTTTCTCGCAAAATGGTCAATTTCATGATCATGTTTGGATTCATTGAACCCTTTTCTGCAAAAATATGTATACTTTTATATAGATTTAATAAATAATAAAGAAGTTACGGCAGTTTTAGGGAGGCTGTACCTGAAGGTGCACAGCCCCCTTAATGCTTGTTATGGTTATCAAAAGGTATTTTTAACTGTTCAGATGTATTTATGGTGATTTATGACATTATTTCTAAACTGTTGAAGATTGGATGACTAAATAAGTATTTAATTACTGCAAACAAAATAAGCCAATATTAACTGGACTCGGACAGGACTCGGGCACAATTCCGAAGTCCCTTTAAAAAATTATTGAATTCCATTACCACATTTGGAATTACCATGAGAAATGCATTGAAATAAGTACAAACATGCCTAGTATTGGTTCAGTAATTCTTGAGATGGATTAAAAAAGTTGGAAAAGGTTTTTGAAAAGTTTGTTTTGAATATGGTAAACTAATAGCCACGTGGAAAGTGTTAATATACTGACCATGTGGCTATTAGTTTTACCGCGTATACAAAACAGATTTTTCAGAAATCTTTCCCAACTTTCAGAGTCTTATCTCAAGAGTTATTGGACCAATAGGAGACATGTGTGTCCTTATATACACAAAGAATTAAGTTAAGCACCCCCCCCCGTTTTTTTACAACCTCGCACATTACAAGTTTGTTGTCGTCAAAACAGTGTAGTATACCCATGATATTGCTATATTTTCTGGAGAAGTGATATTATGGTCACATAAAAACATAACAATCATGCCGTTTTCAATATTTTATTCTGAATAATTTAAGGTGACATTTTTTGGGAATTTTAGGCATATTTTCACCTCAATTTAAGTATGGAGCTATAGGTCCATCACGGACAGTGTGGATGACGTTTATGTTTTCTAACGTACAGTCATTGTTCTGAGAAGACCTCTAGCGATCTTTGCGTCAATAACGTGTGTAGGACCCACGTGATCGGATCACTGACTCAACCCTACGACCTACGACCACGTGGATGATAACACGAGCGATGGGCGTCACAGATGAGTGCACTCATCTGCATTTCATCAATGGATAATTGCTAATGTCATACCAATCATTATTATTTGATCTCACATACCTTAGAATATATGCCAATGTATACATATATTAGGGGGTGCTTAACTTAATTCTTTGTGTATATATAAATGCATTTTTCATGGTGATTCTAAATATTATGATGTAGTTCAATAATTTTGACATTTCTGAAACATTTTGTGAAATTCTGGAATTGTCGGGAAAAATCGAGTTCTCGATAACCGACAGTGCCAATCTCAACCAACAGTGCCAATCTCGACCGTCACAACACACAATATTGGAGGGGAAGAGGAAATATGTCCACAACCCAGGTTATACATGTATCTTTTAGATGAGTTAGTTGACATAAGAAGAGATCATTCAGAACAGGTCTTCATCAGCACTCATGTTTTGTTCATTATTTTCAGACTAAGGGCGTGTTCACACTATAGCTAGTTTTCTCCACGACCCGGGTCGGACCCGGGTCGAACCCGGGTCGAACCCAGGTTGAAATCTGGTGTGAACAAAAAAATAGGCTCAAAAAACCGACCCGGGTCGAAAATTACAACCCTGCGAAAGTGAAGGGTAGAACCCGTGTTCAACCCGCATCGACTATAGTGTGAACAGAAATCGCTGTTTCGACCCGGGTTGACGGAAGTAGATAACCTGAAACAAATGTTAATGGTTGCCTGCTTTATTCCTGCCATTTTTCTACGGTCTCTGGCACGTTGTCGCTGATGTTTTTGACGGTATTTCATTACCAGCCACTGTTGCTTGTTGTTTATACCCGTCATGATAAGCAAGCTAGGTCATAGGTCATTGATACAAGAATTTTAACTTCCGGGTTCAATAAACCCGTTTGCCAATGCGGATACAACTTCAACACATACATAGCGCTAGTGTGAACAGAAAATGAAATATCGATCAATCCGGGTTCGACCCGGGTCCGACCCGGGTTGAGGAAAAAGCTATAGTGTGAACACGCCCTAATAGTCCATCTTCAGCGGGTGACAGCTGGTTTGCGATGGGTACAATTCAGCAGCTTCCACCTACTGAAGACTGACTATGGTCATGTGTTTTAAGCTTGCCTCCTTTCGCGTTACACACGGATTTTGGCTTTCGCGACATGATTTTAACTTTACACATTTATATTTGCTTGTATACCCCCCTGAGGTAGTAAAAGTATACATTTTCTGAAGGGAAATTGCATGAGGAAACCAAATATGCTATTATAGTATGACCAAGAACTAAAATGGTATGATCAAAAATGTTCGGAAAAATATCAGAGTTTTTTCATTTTTCATTTAAGATCCATATATTTGTTATACCTACCCCTATCATTATTTTTTCTACATATTTAAATTCCTCATGAAATTACCCATTAGATGATATATAATTGTCAAAGTTACTATGTTGGTATGGTAATTATACCGGCTAGTGAATATCTCCAATTTTTATTTTATATATTTTTAGAATTTTCAGAAATATTTGTTTAAGGATGAACCCCTCCCTGATATAAACTGCATTTCTGAATTCCTCTAGTTACAAGCTTTCCAAAAAAGTATACTTTTGCTATCATAGGTTGAAAACTTTTTCTGTTATAGTCATTTTTATAAATCAGGTAAATTGAGGCTAATTATTCATGTTGACTGTGTAGCGAATAGGAAGAAAGCT
This sequence comes from Ophiura sarsii, assembly GCA_035610835.1. Taxonomy (NCBI): domain Eukaryota; kingdom Metazoa; phylum Echinodermata; class Ophiuroidea; order Amphilepidida; family Ophiuridae; genus Ophiura; species Ophiura sarsii. The sequence continues at coordinate 20,705,821 of CM069445.1, read as the reverse complement.
GATGATCATTGTCTTATAAATCCATAATTGTCAAAGTTACTATGTCGGTATAGTAATTATACCGGCTAGTGAATATCTCCAATTTTTATTTTATATATTTTTAGAATTTTCAGAAATATTTGTTTAAGGATGAACCCCTCCCTGATATAAACTGCATTTCTGAATTCCTCTAGTTACAAGCTTTCAAAAAATGTATACTTTTGCGATCATAGGTTGAAAACTTTTTCTGTTATAGTCATTTTTATAAATCAGGTAAATTGAGGCTGATTATTCATGTTGACTGTGTAGCGAATAGGAAGAAAGCTGATGATCATTGTCTTATCCATAATTAATTAGTTGTTACAAATAGCTGACAAGTCTGTTGAACCACATACTTAAAGACTACTAAATATCCTTTGAAATGGGACCAAAATGGTGTATGTAACATTAGGGGATGACTAGTTATTGTAAAAGAACAAAGCATGGGATTATTCCCATTGAGTTTGTACAGGCGGCACCCCTTCTGGCGACACCCCTTCCAGCACCTTCCCTGGTCCCCAAACATCAATCAGCTGTATCTCCCTTTCTGTATTAGCTATATCAATGCCATTCGGCAGGCAGATAGCTCGAATTAGGGCTTTAAAATTATACCAAATTTGTTGAGATAGCTTTTGTGGTTTTAAAAATATTGAGGAAAATGACAGCATGAAGCTAAAAAATGTAACAGCACCACCCTATTGGGAGGCGAGTTCATAACTTCGTGACCCTATACGGTTAGGATGACAACATGAGTGTTGAATTGAAGACCTGTTTTAAGGGGGACTCAAGGAAGTTTTTGTTGAATTTTGTGAAAGCTGTAATTATTAAACTATTAATCAAATGCATATGAAAGTATACATTTTTTGAAAGGATTTGGGTCAGAGAATCCATTTTTGGCATTTATTTTGACCAAAATTTTTTTTTTTTACCAAATTAATTTGGGACAAGCTAACAAAATTATTTTTTAGTAAAAAATGCCCAAAATTAATTGATTATACTATTGAGACACTAATCTAGTGCCGTTTTTGGCACTTTTTGGTCAAAAAATAAATAAAAATACAGCTTAGGAGGAAAAAATGGCGCACTCAAATTTTCTTTTGGACCTGTGATTTGAGATTTCGCCGGTAATAAATCATCTAAGAATGTGTCTATTTTCCACTATGTGGTCCAATTAAAAGACTGCAAAGGATATAATTATGCTCCAAGGTTATAAACTAACCTTCGTAGCCTTGAAAGTGGACCACATATAGTCAGCGGTTGAAAAATCCTAGATGATTTATTACCGGCTAAATGTCAAAATCACAGGTCCAAATGTGTTAAGGGAGTGGGAACATAATGTTGTGATTTCATGGTTTTCCAGCACTTGTTTAGGGAATTATTGCATAAGGGACCCATTAGAGTGGCACATACCCATATATATATTATTTATATAATTGTGAGTAAGGCCAAGCAAAAAGATCTGTCTCATATACCCTATTTAGTATAGCTATTTTTTCTAAAATTAAAAAAACAAACATATCGCATTGGTGCTTTTTTACCAAATGTATGTGAGACAGACCTTCTGGTGTTTTATTGTGCCTATGATATGTGAGTCATTAAAATAATATGCCATTTTTCTCTTTCAATGTTATTACAGAGAAGTATGGGAGATGCTGAGTACATTGCTGCATTTCAACAAGTTATTATGCCAATTGCCTATGAGGTAAGGAGGGTTTGGAGTTCAATTCTCGCGATTCACAATGTGTTGCATTAGGCAAAAAAAAAAAATTGTGTTGCCTTCACAAGCCTAAAATCGGGAAGGACGGCCGGCCGGATTTTATTTTTTAAATTTAATTTATTTTTTTTAAATTTGACCAAATCAATGATTTTATACCTATTATTTCAGTCAACATGTGTGAAGATACCAAGGAAAACGCTTACTGGATGTAATTTCAACCCAATGGTGAATATTTTGGTTTATTTCCCATCACTTTTCACAGATTGGAAGATCTTGAGAACAAAATCTTGAAAAAAAATCTTGGAAAAAAATCTTGGAAAAAAGAAATCTTGAAAAAAAATCTTGAAAAAAAAAAAAAAAAAAAAAATCTTAAAAAGAAACAACTATTTTTTGTGTGTTGCCTTATCAGCAGTTGGTCTTGCCAGTTAAATATTTGAACTCTTGGGGTCCACATATGCTGGTACCCTGCACCCTGGATTTGTCCTCAAACTCATTCATAGGTGGAAGTAGGCTTTGATACATGACCACCGAGAATCAACTCAACACAGATATTACATGGTCGTGCAGGAAATCACGATCAGCACAAGTTGTAGTACATTGAATAAGTCCGGTGCTCTTGTGCGTGCAGACTGGAGTGTATTTGGTGCCAATCATAGATATTATCATTGATCAAATTTATTTGTGGATGTCATGGCATGCATATCAACATGCATATGCCAGCGTATCAGTGTGATGACATGATCTGCGCGTATCTGGAGAGGGCGCTATGCCATATGTGGGAAATCCGATACGGGAAATCCGATGTGGGAAATCCGATGCTCTTGTGGGTATACAGGCATGTATTTTGTGACAATATTAGATTTTGTCATTGAGCAAATCAGTGTGATTATATGATTTGTGCGTACCTGCCTGAGTTCTGTTGGGCGTAGTATTGATGCAGGGGACCAACATAGGGTCGACATCACCATTCTAGCCACCATTGGATTGTCACGCAAATGCGATATTACTGTAAAACACTATTATTCCGTGGATACTTTATTTTTCACGAATTTGAAATTACTGCTATTTTTATGCCTAATAATAGTAAATAGGATTTATATAATTGTGTACTCTGTGCTCATAAACTTGACCAGGGCCCTAATTCAAAGGAGGTATATTTTATGAAATGACCCATGTAGCGAACAAAGTGCAGTGTAACAATTCAGGAAAATTGGTGTTGGACCATATAGTCAATTTCTTTACTAATATCCCACTTTAAGGGACTATTTTCAAACGCAACAAACTTGTGTGGAGTGCTTGAGCTATCTACTAACTTATATCTGAATTGCAGAGGCCTTCTTAATGGTTTTCTTAATGGTAATGCACTTTGAGATTTCCTGCCACATAATTTCCTATTTTATGAGGAAGTTTAATGATTCTATCCATAAGTTGTTTTTTTATTAAAGTGCTGGTCGGCCAGCATGAGTGCCGGCTACGCCCAACAGGCATAGCTCCTTGTTTCCTTTAATCTACAGTGAAATTACTTTTCGTAATACACCCGTAAAGAAGAATCTTAAGGTCATGTTTTTTTTTGACATGGGCTATATTTGTGTTACCTCCGTTCGCTGTCAGTAAGATAAGCCGGCACTCAATCTGGCCTAGCTATAACCCTGACCCTACGTGATGAGTCCGGCTACACTTGACCGGCGTAGCTCCTTATTTCCTTTAATCTACAGTGAAATTACTTTTCGTAATACACCCTTAAAGAAGAATCTTAAGGTCATGTTTTTTAACATGGGCTACATTTGTGTTACCTCCATTCGCTATCAGTAAGATTAGCCCGCACTCAATCTGGCCTAGTTATAACCCTGACCCTACGCGATCAGTCCAATTGTGGGTGTTTAAAAAAAATGTAGTTGGCCCAAGAAAAAAGAAGAAGAAAAATTGGCTCCAAAAGGGGAGGGGAATTGGGCCAAAGCTAATTTTCCTCAATTTTTTTATTTTTAAAAATCACACATCGCATATAATAGCTATTTTCCAAATGTATGTGGGGTCTTATTTAAAAAAAATAAAAAATCGGAAAAAAACCAGAAAAAAACAAACAAAACAAAACAAAACACATCTCAAACATAACAGTTAAGATTCTTCTTAACCCTAACTCCAGCGGCTATGTTTTTGTGCGTATCGAGGGGGGGGAGTACAATTTTTTTAACCCGAAAAATCACCCAGCACCCCCGGGATTCGATCGCGGGACCATTCGCACCAAAATCTGTCCCCTACCGACTGAGCTAATAAGCTCCCAGCGCATATGCGGGCAGCAACTTCCTGCCCACATATGCCTGAGGTAGGTGACATAATCGAGTCAATGCAGCAGCACGTGTGTGGAGATTGTTTCTGGCTGTATGATTTTGTATGATGCAGTGGCGTTAGGGTTATGGGTGACTTATGAAAAGTGATTCTTTTAAACATCTTCCTAAGCCTTGTTAATAAAGAGAAGTATTAAAGGAGGTATCCAACAAGCGCAACATTGCCCATTATATGTTAGAAAAGTAATTATCGAGCCTAAATGGCGTAGTTGTATTGAACAAAACATCATATTTATCATAAAAAAACGAATATATTGCCATCGCTCAACAATTTGCGGTGATTAAAGGCCCCGGTATCAATGAAGTCATAGTTATAATGCACTTATGTGCAAATTTGAGCACCTATAACCGTCCGTGACAATTCAAACTCTGTATTTTTGTCTTCAAAAGCATGAACAATACTGCACCTGGATATTTATACAATTTACTGTCATATGTTCCTTGAAGAGCTCTTTGTTCTGCTAATGACATTACTCACCATAATGTTCCAAGGACAAATAAGGTCTTAGGTCAGAAATCTTTCAGTGTAGCTGGTCCACGGTCATGGAACATTCTCCCTCGTACCATAAGAGAAACTGACAATATCTCTCATTTCCATGCTACATGTAATTTATGTTCTGATGTGTTACATGCGCTATGATCTAGATGGAATAGCGCCATACAAATTGGTTATGTTATGACGCCATTGATACCGAGGCAGTAAATCACCACACATTTTTAAATATGTCATGTTGAGAGATGGCCATTTTCATTCGTTTTTATGATAAGTATAATGTTTTGTTCAATATAATTACGCGATTAAGGCTCAATAATTACTTTTCTAACATTTAATGGACAATGTTTTGCTTGCTGGACACCTCCTTTAATGAATTCTTCCTTTGTAGAGCTTTATGAAATAGGACCCTCGTTTGGACCCTCATCTAAAGTTTGACAAGGGTCCCATTTCCTGGAGATCAAAGAATAGATATTTCAACATTCTTAACCCCCTGAGAACTACCGGCCGATTGGTCCGAAAGATGGATACATCATTTATTGCACCAATCAGAGACATTGTTAAAATATTTGTATCCCTGATGATAAGGATCGGGGTGAAACATTTAGTAGCTGCATTTGAATTGGCTATTCATATGAGTACATCTTGTAATAAACCAATAAGAACCACTGTAAGATAGACAGGTAGACCCCAGGGGGTTAATAAGAAGAGTTAAAACCCTAAGAAGTGTAACCAACTCATCTAATATTAATCTGAACTTTTAAAGAAATAGGGCCCAGTCACATCAAAAGGTGATGAGTTTCGAAAATAAGAGATTCAACTCTTAGCTCATGATCTGGAGTATATTTATTTCTAGCAATTGGACTTTTAAAATGTGTTTATGCTTGGTTTTTCTGACGAAGCTCTCTCTGTAAGTGATGATTTTTCCCTTACTGCCAATATTTGATGTGTTGTGTAAGTCATATTTGACGGCTGCACGTGCAGCCATTATTAGCTCTGTACGTATGATTCTAATTATTGCCATTTAATATATTTATACTTCTGTAAATTGTTTGTATATTATTTTACTTCTGTTTTTCATATTGTATTGTATGGACGCATTTTTACCAAGTTGGCGGATACCACTGTTCTGAAAGTGTATGTCGGAATAAATAAATGAAATAAAATAAATAATCTACACTGTACTTGTCAATGTAACAATTCATTGAACAAACTACAGTGTTGTTCTTTTGAGCACAAAATAGTGTTGAATTTAGCACATTTTGAATGAGACCTCCCCCGTATCTCAAGCAGATGGCTAAGCACCGAATCAAGTGATTGCTACGAATAAGGTATCTTTGAAAAGAAACGCATCATAGCTTGTCATTGATATGGAACACAATATAAATATATCACTAAATATCCAAAAAATTGACAATTGAATGAGAAAAAACTCTGAACTTTTTTTCCGGAGTTATGTCTACGTGGGTGAAAGACATTAGGCCGTACTAAACACGGTTTTAGCTTAAAACCGTGTCTCTAACTAAACGTGTGTCTAACTTAAACGCAAGTATATCTTTTAAACAACGTGTTTAACAAAACAGGGTTTTAAACTCCGCGAATCTCGTTCCAAGAGTGGTCGTGCATTACTGTATACAGGGAATTATTTTTGTTGTGGCCCTAATGGATTACATATAGATATCGACCGAATATCTCAAAAGCACGTGTATTTTTAATACTACACAATCTGAACGTCAGCTTGTAGCCGGCACGGTTGAGTGATTATTCAAGGCATACAGTTGGTGTATGAGTTTAGTTAAACGAGCTTGAAACTACACCCATACCCATGTTTAAAAGTTAGACACTTTTTAGTGAGTTATTAGACGCATATTTAAGTTTAAACATTTTTTTTTAAGTACGTCTAGTTAAACGATGTGTCTATAAAGTCAAAGTAAGACACGTGTTTAGCTTAAAGGCATATTATGTGATCTTTTCCAAGGGGCGCCCTCTATCCATGATGTTTTTTAGAAAGTAGATTTTCTTGCAGATTTACATTTCTGATCATAAATCATAAATATATCCCGAGTTAGAGCGATACAATTCCTAATTACTTCAAAATCATGGTTTTTAGGGTTGAAAATAGATTGTTCGCTAGCGAACATTCTGTTTTCACTCTAAAAACATGATTTTGAAGTAATTAGGAATAGTATCGCTCTGTAACTCAGAATATATTCATGATTTATGATCAGAAATGTAAATCTGCAAGAAAATCTGCTTCCACTTTTTTTTCCGAGGATTGTGGGCATCCCCTGGAAAAGATCACATAATATACCTTTATAACCATGTTTAACTACGTACGAGAATACGACCCATGATGTTTATTTAATAGTTTTATTTTATTGTTGTTCTTATTTTCAGTTCAACCCCGAGCTTGTCTTGGTTTCAGCAGGTTTTGATGCGGCAGAAGGTGATCCATTGGTAAGTTGCCATGGTAATCCTCCTATAGATGTGACATCTTTACGCTACATTTTAAGCAAATTTATTTTTGCACTTCAAGCAGCACGATAAAAATAGAAATGAGCAAATATATTTCTTTTTTTAGATGCATAAATCCATCATATATATGCATAAATCCATCATATATATATAAGCAAAATGGTTTAACATCAGCAAAATGCTGAAAATTAAGAGCAAAAAATTCCTTTTTTTTACAGTGGCATGAAATGAAATGACAATTTGACTATATGTCTCTGGCCACATTTGAGTGGGGATATGTGCATTAATTCTTTAGGGTGGCGGGGGTTCACTCAGCATTATGAAGGCTACACATCCATGTCCACCAAAACAGCATAGAAAAGAGTAATGATTTCACAATATGACTCCCCCGTGGGATCATGTCATTGTACACACATCAACATCAGCGTGCATACATTGATTTTTCTTGAAACAACACATACGCATTATTGATCTATAATTGGGAACACTTTGTTCCATAAGGGAATGAGAATGTTAATGCAGCTTTTATCTAAACAGCAGATTCCAGTAGAGATCTCTTTGTCATAGCCAAGATTTTTATGATCATTATTTCAGTTTAAAAAAACCTTTTTCCTACTATATGTTTATTTACAAGGAGGCTACAGGTTGACACCCAAAGGAAGATTTTTTCACCAATTTCTCTGTAGATTCCACCCACCCCCTACTTTTATGTAAAGCCAACGAGGGGACAGGTCTGGGATCGGGTTGGGGGGGGGGGGGGCATAATCAACTATTTTTTGTTATTGGTCCTTTCATTAGGGGGCCATCCAAGGGGTGGGGGGGGGGGGGGGGGGGAAGGAGGTGCCCTCCATGTCCCCCCTCTTGTTAAACTCCTGAAAGCCAAGATTGTAATTAATTTGCTTGACAATACTTTTCCCTGTCCTATGGGTGAACCCTAACGGCAGATTCCAGCAGAATTAATTTTTCAAACTTCTCAGTTTGGCTAAGACTGTAATTTTAATTTTTTTATTTTGACAATACTGCTCCCTGTTGTGTGTTGAGTTTAAAGGGATGATACAGGGTGACACCCAAGGGCAGACTCCAGCAGAATTCAATTTCCCACTTCTCAGTATAGCTAATACTGTAATCACTTTGATTTTAGTTTGACAATACTTTTATCTACTGTGAGTTGGGTTTGAAGGGAGACTACAGGGTGCCACCTAAAGGCAGGTTCTAGCAGAATCTTATTTTTCAACATGTATAGTTCAGTCAGTTCCAAATTTTTACAGCAGCAAATTAATTTAGAAGAGCGTCGCGCGCAAAATGCTGGCATGGCGCAATATGGCACGCATATAATGTCACATTGTATGCGTGACGCTTCCGTATGCCAACCGCGCTTATACGCTTGGATTACTTTTGCCCGCGGATAGATAAAAACCGAATATTTCTCGCCAATTTGGAACTGATTGAACTATAGTATAGCTAAGGGCACAAAAAATCTCTTCTTTGGGCCCATTTTTTTTAAATTTAAATGTTTTTTGAAAAATGGTTGAAAATGTGGTGAATTTTTTTCTTATTGTTTAAAAAAAAAAAAGGAACTTCATAAAAAATGTGGAATTGATTGCAATATTCACCAAAAATGTTAAATAATTTTTGAAAAGCACAAAAAACGACCGATTAAACGACCCTACCTAAGAGGTCTGTTTGCCCGTAGAATAGGTTTTTTTCTTAGTCGCCTATCACTGTAATTATTTTAATTTTATTTTGACAATACTTTTCCCCTATGTTTGTTTTACAGGGAGGCTACAGGGTGACGCCCAAAGGTTATGCTCATATGACTCACATGCTGTCTAGTCTGGCACAAGGCAAAGTAGTAGCTGTATTAGAGGTAAGTCATTTGCTATTTATTTGTTAAAATGTTAAATAGAGTTAATGGTCCGTATTCTTGTACTTACAACTAAACTTGTGTCTAACTAAAACGTGAGTTTGTCTTTTAAACAACATGTTTAACTAAGCACGGTTTTCAATTCTGCGCATCGCGTCCCCAGGGTGGTTGTGCGTTACTGTATACAGGTATTTATTTTTGTTGTGGCCCTAATGGGTTGCAATAGATATCGACTGAATACCTCAAATGCGCGTGTATTTTTAATACTACACAATCTGCTTGGCAGCTACACCGGGCACGGTTGAATAATCATTAATAGCATACAGTTCGTGTATTTGTTTAGTTAAACCCGCCTTAAACTACCCCCATACCCATGTTTAAAGTTAGACACTTTTCAGTGAGTTAGACACGTTAAACAAATTTTCGAGAATTGAGTTTAGTTAAACAGTGTGTCTAAAGTCAAAGTTAGATGCGCGTTTAGCTTAAAACCGTGTTTAACTACATACGAGAATACGGGCCTATATGTTTAGATTTACAGCAGTAATTGGTAGCATCAAGTAGCATCAAACCCCCTCTGGCTACATGAAGTCACAGCACCCTCTCTTGCTTAGGCTGTGTCTACCAAGGTCAAGGGTTAGGGGTACACACCAACATAACCTTCCGCAGGCCAGCGTGCAGGGGTACTAAAGTCCCTACATTTTTTGGATTGCAGCTTCAAATGTGAATATTTTGACCAGATTTTCACCATAGGTCTTAGATTTTGTTTTATTAAAAAGTTGAAGCCTTCACGATTGTAATCTGAAATGTAAAGAGTCATGAATTATTCATGGGCGAAGTGTGTTGTACTTTAATTTGTGGTACTTGTAATTTTGACATTTTTAAAACATTTCGTTACATTTTGGAATGTCGTCTGCAGACGCCTGCCGCGTTGAAAGCATTAATTCTATATCTCAATCCGTGGCTTACTGTACAAAGATGCTTCTCTGAGATCCTAGATTCTAGAAACACTCCAGCATTTCAGCCCCCTCGCATCTTATTCCATTGTACAGGGTGTCTCAAAAATATTACAATGCACCTCTAGGAAATCGTAACTTTCTAAATAAATGTTGGAACAGAACAATTTACACAACAAAATAAATTCAAATTAGTTGGCTGTAATTTGAAGAAAACTGTTTGTTCGGTTCAGTACTGATGGAGAAATGAGCAATTACGTAAAAGTAGTCAAAGAACACTTTTATTTTGAGACACTCTGTACATGTATGTTCCTATCTGAAAATAAACCATATTTCTTTTTCCATGGTAATCTGTTAGGGTGGCTACAACCTGAACTCTATATCGCAATCCATGGCTTACTGTACTAAGACGCTTCTCGGAGATCCTATTCCCACTCTCAGCCCTGGCATGCCATGTACATCGGCAGTGGAATCTATTCTAGAAACACTTTATCAGCACAAGAAATACTGGAAATGTTTGCAGTACCAAGGTACGTATAAATTTACCGCAAAAGTGGTCATTTTCGTACGATTAAAGGTATATTATGTGATCTTTTCCAGGGGATGCCCTCAATCCTTGAAGAAGAAAAAAGATTTTCTTGCAGATTTACTATTCTGATCATAAATCAAAAATATATTCCACATTACACAGCGATACGATTCCTAATAACCTCAAAATCATGGTTTAAGATTGAATTTAGAGTAAAATTTAAAAAAAATAGATTGTATCGAGCGGTACATCTATTTTCAAACCATGATTTTGAAGTAATTAGAAATCGTATCGATCTGTAACTTAGAAAATCTGTATGATTTATGATCAAAAATGCAATTCTGCAAGAAAATCTGCTTTCATAGTAAAAATCAATGATGGAGGGCACTACTTGGAAAAGATCACATAATATGCCTTTAAATGTGTTGCTCTTTGCTGATTTTAAGCCATTTTGCTTGTTTTTAGATTCGTGATTTGAAAGCTCATTATATAGATGTATACACAATGTAAATATTTTCACATGTTTTTATTTTCGCGGCAGCTGATTGGAGCGCGAAAAGCACATAAATTAATGTAGCACATAAATATCCATGTTTTCAGTACTGCAAGATAACATTAAAAAAATAAGGATGACCTGCGAATGAACAGCTTTTAACACTTTCCACGCATCTATAAAGTTTTACCAATATACAAAACTGATTTTACAGAAAGCATTCCCAGCTTTCAAGGTCTATCTCAAGGATTACTGAACCAGTACTAGGCATGTTTGTTATATTATTTCAATGCATTTCTCATGGTGATTCAATATATGGTACTGAAATTCAATAAGATAAGGTTCTTATACTGATCCAAATAGTATACTCACAACTGTGGACGTTTCGGCAACACTGTTGCCTTTCACAACACTTGATAGATTGTTGAGAAAGGCAACAGTGTTGCCGAAACGTCCACAGTTGTGAGTATACTATTTAGATCGGTATAAGAACCTTATCTTATCATTTATGTCTACCGATCCTGATGAATCTATTCAATAATGAAATTCAATATTTTTGATATTTTTGAAACATTTGTAAACGTTTGCAACTGTTGACGGCTGCTGTAACAGCAGCAGGCAACAGTTGCAAACGTTGCCTGCTGTTGTTTTATGGCAAAAGAATGTATCTTATATGTAGTTTTCTAACAGTATACTTCCTTTTAACATGATCAAAGTTAGCTTTTTTCTCCACAAATCATGTAGTGGTAAAAGGCAGTATATTACTTTTATTGGCTTTAAAAGTTGCAACCTTTTCCTAAGTGAGGATTATTGAACCAAGTTAACACAATCCATGTTAAAAGGAAGTATATCATTAGGAAAGTACATAAGATACATCCTTTTGCCATAAAAGGGCTGTGCAGTCGCCTTTCGTATGGAAAGTGTTAAAATCACAAGAAGAATATGATTAGTTGGGTCCTGAGAATCTGTTAAAATATTCCTGGATCTCCATGGCCCTCTATAGTAGCTAGTCAAAACTCCATGATGACCCGGGAATATCATGATACCGCGATTGTTGCCTTACGATGTAGGTAACACATCCTCAATCACCAACTTAACACTTTCCACGCGGCTATTAGTTTTACCATATACACAACAGATTTTTTAGAAAACTTTCGCAATTTTCCAAGTCTATCTCAAGGATTACTGATCCAATACTAGGCATGTTTGTACTTATATCAATGCAATTCTCGTGATGATTCCAAATATGGTAATGAAATTCAATAATTTTGACATTTTTTAAACATTTTGTGAAATTTTGGAATGTCGTCTGCAGCCGCCTGCCACGTGGAAAGCGTTAAAATGTACAATCGCAACCGATGGGGAACTCCCGCTGTAAAGGGGGCAAATCTGGGGGTATTTTATGATCATTTTTATACCAAAAGTTTGAAATGTTTTATGTTTTTAAATCAATATAGTCCCCCCCCCTCATTTTCCAACATGTTTAGTGTCGCCGAGTTCCAAAACTGTTATCAATGACCATGTATTCGGCACCACTATTATTAAAAAGTAAGGAAAGGCTTGTATATGTATCATTCTCTTAATAAAATTCAAGGTCCGTAATTAAAGGTATGTGATCTTTTCCAGGGGACGCCCTCAATCCTCAAAACAAATTGGAAGCAGATTTTCTTGCAGATTTCCTTTTCTGATCATAAATCATAAATAAATTCCAAGTTACAGATCGATATGATTCCTAATAACCTCAAAATCATAGTTTTAGAGTGAATTTAGAGTAAAATTTGAAAAATAGATTGTACCGCTCGGTACAATCTATTTTCAAACCATGATTTTGAAGTAATTAGGAATAGTATCGATCTGTTACTTAGAGGATCTTTATGATTTATGATCACAAATGCAAATCTGCAAGAAAATCTGCTTTCATAGTGAAAATAATGATAGATAAAATAACGCTACTTGGAAAAGATCACATAATATGCCTTTATCCCTAAGTGCCCAGAGCCCTTAGCAAAGTTCCAAGGTTGGCTTTTATTGCAAACAGGATTTTAAGTCATAGGTTTAAAAATATCTTGCTGTATTAATATTCTTTCAATAAATATAAAACACATGATTTACCCATATAAAACATGTGATTTCCCCAAACAGGCTTTTAAGTCATAACGTTTAAAAATATCCTGCTGTATTATTCAAAGACATTAACTAAGAAACAATTCTTTTTTTTTAAACCTAATCTAATCTTTTTTGAAATTTTGACCAAAAAGTGCCAAAAAAACCCTGAAAAATTGATTTTCTTTTTGTTTTAGTCAAAATTTAAAAAAAATATTAGATTAGGTTTAAAAACAAAATCGTGTCTAAGTTAATGTCTTTATATCATCATTAAGAGTTTTGGGCATTTTATACTCAACATTATTTGTGTTAGCCTTGTCCAAAAAAATTGGGTCAAAAACGTGAATTTTTATGATTTTCTCAAATAATCAACATATGATCATAATTGATGCCAAATTTGGATTCTCTGATTCATTTCCTTTCCAAAAATGTATACTTTTATTAACATTTGAGTCATAGTTAAATAATTACAGCACTCACAAAATTAAAAATAAAAAAACTTTCTTAACGCTTTCCATGCGGCAGGCGGCTGCAGACGACATTCCAAAATTTCACAAAATATTACAAAAATGTCAAAATTATTTAATTTCATTACCAAATTTGGAATCACTATGAGAAATGCATTGACATAAGTACAAACATGCCTGGTATTGGTTCAGTAATCCTTGAGATAGACCTTGAAAGTTGGGAATGGTTTCTGAAAAATCTATTTTGTATATGGTTAAACCAATGGCCGCGTGGAAAGTGTTAATAAGTCTCCCCTTTAAATCAATTGAATCTTTGTTTATTTCCAAGTTGCCATACCGAATAGAGCATCCAGTCTACAGGAAGTGACATCAACTCTCGATGAACTCTCTTTAAGGTTAGTGAAATTATTGACAAATTATTTTGTTTATTGTCTGAACATATTAGCATGTGTACCCTGGGGATGTGGTAAACTCCTCTATAGTTTGATCCGTTCCTAATTGGCGAGAAATATTAGGTTTTTATCTTTCCATGCGCAAAAGTAATCCAAGCATATGCGAGCTTATTTGGCATACAAAAGCGACACACATACAATTCGCAGCGTTTTGCGCGCCCACGGTCATCTGAATTCCTTCGCTGCTGGGAGCAGGTTCACCAATTTTGAACTGATTGAACTATAGAATGATTATGTTTAAAACATATATGCGGATGGCTTTTTCTGAGTTTTTGGACTGAAATATGGTGTAGGACCATGCTCCTGGACCAGCTACGGAATAATGCTGCGTTAAACATATATTGCGCTTTATTCGGTTATAAATAGCATAAAGCTAGTGTCAAAATGTTTACAGTTCCCAGGACCGATCATTTAGCTGTTCTTATATGCATATTTCATGTGATACGGTAAACAAAGGTGGTGATTACGGGAATGGTTAACCCCCTGAGAACTACCGGCCGATTGGTTAAAAAAGATGGATTTATACATCATTTATTGCACCAATGAGAGACATTGTTTAAATAATTGTATCCCTGATAAAGATAAGGTTGAAATAGTATAAAAGCTGTTTCGTTATTGGTTATTCAAATGAGTATATCTTGTAATTAACCAATCAGAACCACTGTATGATAGACAGGTAGACCCCAGGGGGTTAAGTAATGCGAAATTTGTTGATGATATATTATTTATGATTGATGTGTGTATGAATACCTATGGTCAATCCCTTTCTCGTGCTGAATTATGGATTCTTTGTAAAAATAACATTCATAGTTTTCGTATGGACTTTGCGCCAATATTAGTGATCAATGTAAACTTGTTGATAATGAATAAAAGCTTCAAGAAGCTTACGTCTATGTTGCTAAACATCCTGATGATGATGAGGGTAAGATAACTTACAACAATCTGAAATTACAATATAAGATTTTAAATGAGTAACATATGAAGGGTCTGCAAATACACTCTTCATCATGTCGTTAGAGCTTTAGTTATCTCTCGTCTTGACTATGGTAATCTTCTTCTCTTTGGTGCTACGGAACATGAATTGAACAGAGTTCAAAGATTGCAGAACAATGCCGCTCAGTTGATATGTTCCATATCCATGCGTGACCATATTACTCCCACGCTTAAAGAACTCCACTGGCTGCCCATACGGGAAAGGATTCAATTCAAACTCTGTCTTTTTGTCTTCAAAAGCATGAACAATACTGCACCTGGATATTTATGCAATTTACTGTCACCATATGTTCCTCGAAGAGCTCTTCGTTCTGCAAATGACATTACCCGCCTAAATGTTCCTATAACAAATAAGGTCTTGGGTCAGAAATCTTTCAGTGTAGCTGGTCCACGGGCATGGAACAATCTCCCTTGTACCATAAGAGAAACTGACAATATCTCTCATTTTCGTTGTAGTCTAAAGACTCACCTTTTTCCATGCTAAATGTATTTTGTGTACTGATGTGTTACATGCGCTATGATCTAGATGGAATAGCGCTATATAAATATTAATTGTTATGTTATATTATGTTAAATAAGATCAAAAGAGAGGGGGGATTGAAGATGATGAAAAGTCAAAATATTTCCTTATTCTTGGAAGGAGTATTGTGTACTGGAAATCAGTATCCAAATTATGTAACTGTCAGGGTAATAGTATCACTGATCAAGATGAAGAAATGAAGTTTTCTCAAACCTATAGACGATGTCACCTGTAACGTCAGAGCAGCCAACAAACAAAAGCTTGACTGCCGGTATGCGCGCGCATTGCCTGCCAAACAAATGCTTGCCGGTATGCATGCGGTATGCGCCTGCATTGGAAGGGAGTGTTTATTATAGCCCATACACTAAACCATACCAGTCATCTGTAATGGGATCTGTAACAACAGCAGTCAATGCAGCATTCAATGCATGTTTCCCCGCATGCAATGGAACCGGGCACTTAAATGCATATTATGTGATCTTTTCCAGGGGTGCCCTCTATTCATGATTTTTTTTAGGAAGTAGATTTTCTTGAATATTTAATTTCTGATCATAAATCATAAATGTATTCTGAGTTACAGAGCGATACGATTCCTAATTACTTCAAAATCATGGTTTTAAGGGTTGAAAATATATTGTTCGCTAGTGAACAATCTATTGACCAGGTGCTTTGAGGTTGGCTACTTCAAAAAAGATAATCGGTACCAAAATATCTGAGATATACATTAAATGGGCAAATTTCTTCTCCGTAGTTTGATACCTCATTCATAAAGATCCAATTGATACTTTTAAAGTTATGACGATTTCAATGACCGCGCATAACAACAGCAAAGTTGCACTAGGTATAGGAAATCATTGATTTGTGTGTGATAACGCAGTGAAAATGTGTGTGTAAAGACTCACAGCTAATCAGCAAAAGACGTTAAATCTTCACAGCTAGTCACACCCTTTAAACCGCAATCCCATTCATCCAGATACCTAGGTGGCTCATTCAGATAGCACACAGTTATGACAGTGATCACACACAAATCAATGATGATATGAATGGTGTTGTTTTAGACTGTATCTGTGTTATATTGTCTGACATAAATGTGGGCGGTATAGTATTATTTAAAGTGGAACAAAAAGACTCTGCAGGCGGAGTTGTTCTAAAAATACTACTACCATATGCATTTATGTAAGACAATATAACCCATAAAGTCTAAATAACACCTTTGTTCTTATTCTTAGACAGTCATACCTTAAACATTCATTTAAATCAAATTTGTACCCACAATTGCCCACATCTGTCAACTTCTACCCCTGTTAGTATCGAATAACACTTACAAACATTCCATCCAATCCCATGCGGTAAGCATGCTATGCGTCGGCGTAATGTGCCGCATAAGCACGTAGGAAAAGCGCAGTAGACGCACTGCAAAGGGCATGTTATGGAACCAAACTATAGTTACCATGCACTCTGCAAGAGTGGTCACGATAATTAATGTACACCATTAACACTACCATGAATGAAGGGGCCGTGATGACCTCGAAAGCTACGGAGCTCAAATACTTGGTTCGAAAATGGTAAATTCTAAATTATATCCAAAATCATGATCGAACCCAATATCAGTCTACATGCTTCCATGTAAAATTGTCTCATATAAATGTCGCCTATTTCTCTGAGAACGAATAAGAATTGCTTAAACATTCCCAATTGTTTAAGAATAAGTATTAGATATTGTGCAAATTGTTTGGACACCTCACCATGGTTATTATTTCTTTTATGCAGGGTGTCTAAAAAAAAGGTTTCCAAAATTGATTAAAAATACATCCCACGTCTTTTTGTTTAAAAAACACCAGAGCGTTGGGAAGCCCTTTTAGTCTTCTATCAAATACACTTTATCCCATTGAATTTCACCACCTAACACTACCAAGATATGATCAATTCAGTAACTAGAGTGCAAATCCCACTTTGGCTACTTTTGAACAAGAAAATGACTTTCAACTGAAAAAACTGCCTTTGTGATTATGATGATGATTTTAGGAATGTCAATGTTTTGTATAAAATACCGTCTAGAATTCAAATAATTTATGGTATGTCTTGGATAATATGGATGAAAATATGTTTTTCTGTTCAATTCAACTAACAACAATCAACATTTAGATTATTATTGATTTTATCGATTATGCTATATGTTCAATGACAATGATGATTCTAATAAAAGACATGAAAAGGGGCTAAATAATGACCTTCCTATGTTGATAGCTCTACATACTTTCTGGTTACTTCAATTTGTGCAGTCCATAGAACAGTACAAAACTCTTTGGTACCACAGAAAAAGTGTACTTTATTAGGTCCCAGATTCTGGACTGTATTGGTATCGACAGACACTGGAACACACAGTATCGTTCGATACTGGTGCAAAGTCAGTGTTCCAGTATCAGCCGATACTGGCACATATAAAATGTTCCAGTATCGCCTTGTTCCAGTATCAGGCGATACTGGCACATATAAAATGTTCCAGTATCGCCTTGTTCCAGTATCAGGCGATACTGGAACACAATTATGTACCAGTATTGTTCAATACTGGACAAATCACTGTAGCATGTGTGTGTAGCCTGTGTACCAGTATCGTCCCTTTACTGGAACATAACAATGTTCCACTATCACACAATTTGGTGTTCCGACATCAACCGATACTGTAACAGTGAAATTGTACCAATTTTTATATAAAATTGAATAGATTGAGCCCATATGTATTGGTCGAGCTATGAGTTTTTAGAAAATATTTAAAAATTCATAGCAAGACACTGGACCCAATTCCAACATGGATGTTGAAAGATCACATTAGCATCATGGTGCCTGTTATTACTAAGATTGTAAATCTCTCTCTTGAAAATGCAACATTTCCGGACCATTTTAAAAATCCATTTGTTTCTCCACTTATAAAGAAGCCTTCCTTGGATGCAGACATTTTGAAAAACTTTCGTCCTGTGTCCAATCTGCGTTTTGTATCAAAAATTGTTGAAAAAGTTGAAGCACATCGTCTTGCTGCTCATTTATGTCTAAACAACTTATATGAACAACATCAATCAGCATACAGAAAATATCATGGTACAGAGACCGCTCTTCTTAAAGTACACAATGACATTTTACGTGAATTGGATGGTAAACGTGGCATTTTTCTCGTTCTTCTCGACCTCTCTGCCGCCTTCGACACCATTGACCATGATATTCTGTTCAGGCGTCTTGAGTCAATTGGTGTCAAGGATTCAGCTCTGAGACGGTTTCAGTCCTTCCTCAAAAATAGAACTCAAGCAGTAAACATAAATGGAACTATTTCTACACATGTCCCGCTAAAATATGGCGTTCCTCAAGGATCTGTGCTTGGACCTATACTATTCACCATCTATTCCTCTCCCATTGCTAGCATTGCTCGCAAACACGGATTAGATGTTTATTTTTACACGGACACTTTTAATTTAAATGATCGTAATGATGAAATGTCGGCCCGTCAACGCGCAGAAGCTTGTATTTTAGAAATTAAGTCGTGGATGTCTGTAAACCTGAAATTGAATGATGATAAGACAGAGTTTTTAATTATGACCTCCAGATTCAGTCAACGTAAAATATGTGATCATCATATCAGCATTGGCACGTCTTCTGTTCTTGCTTCAAAATCTGCTTGGAACTTAGGAATTGTGTTTGATAATAATCTATGTATGGATGTTCAAGTTCGACGGATATGCCAATGAGTGTATTATCATATACGGAATGTCAATAGTATAAGGAAAATGTTATCATTTGAAACCGCAGCTACTATCGTTCATGCTCTTATAACTTCTCGTATTGACAATGGCAATTCTCTTCTTTTTGGCATCACTGATCACTTACTTCACAAACTACAACTTGCTCAAAATGCAGCTGCTCGCTTTCTCACAAAGACAAGGAAATTCGATCATATCACTCCAATATTGAAAGATCTCCACTGGCTTTCTGTTCGTGAAACGATTCATTTTAAACTTCTTCTTTGGAAAGCTTTGCATGGCACTTCACCAACATATATTGCTAATCTTCTTGTTCCATATCATCCAAAACGTACTCTCCGGTCATCTGATAAACTTTTACTTGTTGTTCCAGGGACTACTTCTTCATTTGGAGATCGCGCATTTTCGGTTGCTGCACCAACTCTCTGGAACTCACTACCTTATAATTTAAGATGCTGTGATTCACTTGACTCTTTTAAGAACTTGTTAAAAACAAGATTATTTGACTCAGTTTATAATTGATTTCTGTGTATATACATGTATGCAAATCATCCTTGTTTATGTGTTTTTCATGTTATAATTTGTATTTTTGTTTTATATGTTTGCGCCTCGGAATGGTTCACCTAGATTGACGGCGCATTATAAATGCCATTATTATAAATATGATTATTAAGACCAATACATAGTCGCCGTAAATCATCCAATTCTATCATTATTAGGTTTTGGATCCAATATTATCCACACTAATTGGACACCTCAAAACAAAACAAATGAGCAATACTGGCAACTTTTATGTTCCAGTATTGAACGATACTTGTATACATTACAAGTATCTGGGACCTTAAGTACACTTTTTCATATACCACTGTTGGTGATAGAATCTAAAAAAGAAATCTTTTGGGCGTAAAAGTGTGTGCAGGGAGTAATACAAAAAAAAGTGGCTTTTACCAAAATCTTAATTTGATAAGCAAGGTGAATTTGATTGTGTTTCAGGCTTCTTGTAAATTAAAGGCATATAATAATAATAACAGGCATTTATATAGCGCCTTACATCGAAAGGATCACAAAGCGCTTAACAAAATAACAATAGCATATTATGTACAAAATATGAATGCACATAGGAAAACACAAGAGGAGAAGCCATCAAATGATGGCTTATAATATAAAATGTTATACAGTATACAGCAATACACTAATCAAGAATAATGCAAATACAATACTGTACATGAATGCTGCACACACAAAAAAACCTAAATATCCTGGTTAAAAAGATGAGTTTTCAAAGACGATTTAAAAGTTCCGACCGTCTTAGAGTTACGGATATGTAAGGGGAGAGTGTCCCAGAGTTTTGGTCCAGCAACACAGAAAGCCCTGTCCCCGTATGTTGCAGTGGCACTTTTAGGGACTACAAGGAGTTTACGGCTACCAGAGCGGAGATTAGCAGACAGACAGTAAGGGGTAAGAAGCTCCTTGATATAGTCGGGTGCAGAGTTGTTGAGTGCTTTATATACAACTAGAACAACTTTAAAAATAATGCGTTTCTTAATTGTAAGCCAGTGTAGATCGATGAGGACCTGGGTGATATGCGTGCGTTTATTGACACCAGTCACAAGTCTCGCAGCTGAGTTTTGAACTCGCTGCAGTTTGGAGATGAGTTTGTCAGGGAGTCCATAGAGTAGACAGTTACAATAGTCCAGCCGTGATGTAACAAAAGCATGGACAAGCCTTTCTGTTGATGCATGGTCAAGGTATTGACGGACCTGTCCGATGGCACGTAGGGCGTAAGTGGCATTCTGACATACTCTGTTGACATGAGAAGTCATTGTTAGGTGACGGTCAAAGATGACTCCAAGGTTGCGCACTTTTTCGGAGAGCGAAATGTCAGAATCCCCGACGGTGACCGCATTAACCGGAGTGGTTGAAGTAAATCGAGAGGTGATATGAATGACCTCTGTTTTCTGGTCATTTAACATAACATAACATAATTACATTTATAAAGCGCTATCAACACTGTTTCTAAGCGCTGTACAATAAAAAGAACACTATAAACATGAGCAGGAAAATATACAACAGCTCATTGATTTAAAACCACATCAGTAAAAAGAAATAAAATTGAGTAAAAATGGCAACCCCAAAATCAATTATAACACAAACATACAAATATATCACAACAAGAGTGAGTTTTGTTGGCCAGCATCCAGCTTTTGACGTCCGAAAGGCAATGCTCTAGTCGCTCAAGCTTTTCAGCCCTATCAGATGCATCAAACGAACAGTACAGCTGTGTGTCATCAGCAAAAGATAAAACGTTTATTCCGTGGTCTGAGATCACGTCTTCAAGTGGAGCACTGTACATACTGAAATTCATAGGACCAACAACTGATCCTTGAGGCAAACCGTATATAAGTGGTTTTCCTTGTGACACATGGCGACCAACCACTACTGACTGTTCACGATTAGATAGGTATGATTGAAACCAATTCAGAGCAATGTCAGAAATAACGTATCTAGCATGCATTCGATTTAGGAGTAAATTATGATCAATTGTGTCAAATGCAGCAGATAGGTCAAGGAGAACGACAACCACTTCTCGTCTGCAGTCCAAGGAATAGAGGAGGTCATTTTGGAGACGCAAGAGTGCTGTTTCTGTACTGCAGTTTGGTCTGTAAGCTGATTGGTGGGGTGCGTATAGATCGTTGGATGCCAAATGCTGGTGGAGTTGATTACAGACAGCACGTTCCTCCATTTTTGATAAGAAGCTGAGATATTAGAAACCGGTCTGTAATTCGATAAGATTTCTGGGTTAAGGCTTGCCTTCTTGATGATAGGAGTGATACGAGCTGACTTTAAACAGTCTTGTACATGCCCGGTTTTCAAGGAGTTGTTCATAATAGACTTGAGAACTGGCATAAGATAGTCCAGGCATTGTTTAAGTAGCCAAGATGGGATGGGATCTAAGGCACATGATTTTGTAGGCATGTTCATGATAAGCTTTCGCATCTCTTGGTCAGAAAGTTCTTTGAAATAGTTAAGATGCACAGAACATATTGAAGAATCAATGAAACTGCCGATAGTATGTGAGTTGTCTAAATCAGATCTAATTTTGGAGATCTTATTAGTGAAGTATTCACCAAATTGATTTGCCACATCATTCTCCTCTCCAGATGGAAGAACCAAGCTAGGCTTAAAGCCACACAATTTGTTGATGGTACCGAACAGTTGCTTAGTATTACATTTAGCAATTTGAGAAATATGATGCTCTGTCTTTGCATCCTCAAGTAGACTATGGTATTCTTTGCATTTGACCTTATAAGCTTGCTTATGGACCTCTAAGCATGATTTGGTCATTGGACGTTCAAGCCGTCTCTTGTCGCGTTTGGCGGCGCGTATAGCATCCGAGAACCAAGGGGCATGTGGTCTGAGAGTGATGGTCTTTGTGGTTTCAGGGGCATGAACATCCATAACACTTTCCACGCGGCTATTAGTTTTACCATATACAAAAGAGATTTTTCAGAAACCTTTCCCAATTTTCAAAGTCTATCTCAAGGATTACTGACTCAATACTAGGCATGTTTGTACTTATGTCAATGCATTTCTCATGGTGATTCTAAATATGGTAATGAAATTAAATAATTTTGACATTTTTCAAACATTTTGTGAAATTTTGGAATGTCGTCTGCAGCCGCCTGCCACGTGGAAAGTGTTAAGATCAGATAAGATCGTGTTGTATTGATTTGTTAGTCCATCTAAACTCTTTTCCGGAGAGATAGTGAGTGAGGAAGAGGCAATATCACTGCACAAATCATCTACATTTATATCTTTAAATTTTTGTGATGACAAGATCCAAAGTATGGCCGCATACATGTGTAGGAAAATCAACCAATTGCTGCAGGCCAGCGCTATCTAACATTTTCATGAAGACCTTAGAGGTGGGATCAGATTCGATGTCAACATGAATGTTGAAGTCACCAACAATGACACGTGTACCACTTAATTAAGATAGCAGTCTCCAGAAGCGTTGAAAAATCAGCAAAAAACATGGGCGCTGTTAACTTATTACGCGTTGAGTACGGCGGGCGATACAATGTGATGAGGCGCAAAGAGGATGGACCTGATTGGACAGTCATATTAAGATAATCAAATGTTTTAAGATCATGCGTATCGTGTAAAGTCACTTTGAATCCCTTCTTTATGATTACACACACCTCCGCCTCTCTAATAGTCTACGTGGCTGATGATAAAAATCATGATCGGGCAACATGCATTTAATATCGGCAATTGTTCGCTTATCACGATCATCACCGTAAAGCCATGACTCAGAAATTGTCATGATATCAATGACTCAGAAATTGTCATGATATTATGTGATCTTTTCCAGGGGGGCGCCCTCTATGCATGATTTCTTTTAGAAAGTAGATTTTCATGGTTTAAAGAGTGAAAATAAACTGTCCTGCTAGCATGACAGTTTATTTTTAATGCTAACTTCACTCTAAAACCATGATTTTGAAGTTATTAGGAATCATATTGCTCTGTAACTCAGAATATATTTAAGAATTATGATCAGAAATGTAAATCTTCAAGAAAATCTACCTTCTAAAAACCAATTATGAATAGAGGGTGCCCGGGAAAAAGATCACATAATATGCCTTTAATACAAAGTATGGTTATAGTTGGTTTTAGATTCAACCACAGCAGCTCACATGATCCCACTGTGTATGTAATTGACAGCTGGTTCCAACCAAAACCACCAAAGATAAACCATGGTTATATATAGCAACCGGTTTTGACCAAGATAGCTACAATCGTGGGGCGCTTAGGTATCTATAGGCTTAGAATATTCCCTCTCATCAATCTGAATACCCCTTGGGTATCCAGAAGCTAAGCCCCCCCCCCCCCCCCCCCCCCCGCCCCCCTATTTTAGAAAATATTGGCCAAGATATAGTTTCACCAAAAGGTAATGGGGATTGGTAAAGATGTCTAATATAAATGACCAACACCCTCTATAACCCAGGTTTCATGCTCACATTTCAATATGACAGAGTACCCTGTAAAATTGTGATTGCTGTTGCAGTTTCAGTCAGAAAATTTTGCTGGTTCCCAGTACGTGACAGGTATCATTCTACAACCAAAACTTAAATAAAGTTTTGTCTCGAAATATCAACTTTTTGGGGAAATTCCAGTAACCTTTTCAAAACACGAGTCATGTTTTAGGTAAATCCCTGGCATAATAATTATATGTGCTTGCATTTGGTAAATTAATGTAAAACTAATGATTTATCAGAGATGATTTTTGCAAGCAAGGATATCCCATAGAGCTATAACAGCGATAATGAGCTCATGAATATATAATGAGGCAAATGTCTCTGGGATTTTACTGTGTAGATTTTGACCTGTCTCG
Source organism: Ophiura sarsii (assembly GCA_035610835.1). Lineage (NCBI taxonomy): Eukaryota > Metazoa > Echinodermata > Ophiuroidea > Amphilepidida > Ophiuridae > Ophiura > Ophiura sarsii. Next base: position 20,681,255 of record CM069445.1, on the reverse strand, counting down.
ATTTATATGGTTTTGTATGAAATCTGGTGATCATAATGCATGCAACAAACAAGAATTTATGAAGAAGAACTGTATACTGCACACATACACCATCTTTTAATTACTAGTAAGAATTATCAATAGTCTGTTCTTAAATGATGGATTTTCTTGGATATATAATCACTACGTAAGGACTTCTTACCGGTAGTGTAGATCAACCAGGTACGAGAGCAGCGGTCGATGCGTCCATCGCCACTGATGTCCGTTTGATTATGAAAAGTCATGTGACCATCCCATTTCGATATTATGCTTGGAATCTCTTCTTCACAGCAGGATACCCGAGCTGCGTGGATTCAACAGCATCTACGACATAGTGTGATCTCTATACTGCCCTCTAAATCACTATAAAACCAGTGCAGATCAGATGTCAAATAGTCAGTGTCAGAATTTGTTTTGGGGGGGGGGGGGGCTGGAGCAAAAGGGGGCAAGAATTTTAAGGGGGCATGAAGAAAAGAAGATGCGTGCAATATTTTTGGCCATTTTACACTAAAATTGTCAAATTTAGTATAATTCTAACAAATTTGGTATGAAAATGCACGCTTGCACCCAAAAATTAGTGGTTGTATGCTAAAATTGTCAAATTGGGTATAGTTAAACCTAATTTGGTAAGAAAATGTGTGTGAAGCCAATTGACATTTTTTTTTTAAGGGGGGAAGATTATTATTTATTTTTTGGTGGGGGGCGGGGCAAATCCCCCCCATTGCGTCGCCATTGCAAATAGTCGTGATGAAGTTCTCAGTTGATCAAGATGTAATTTCCAGGTTTTTTTAACGGATTTGTAAGAAGAAAACCTTTTAGATTGTTTCACTCAATTATTTATTTAGGTTCACCTGGTTAATATAGGGCGCTCACTACCAATTAGAGCCCCATAGGGATATGTACAGAATTAGTGATATAAAACCATATTTGATACCACTAGATTTTGAAATGGACCTTTTCGAGTGAATTTCGCTTGAAGATGACTACTTTTTCTTATCAAAAAGTGAAAACAGTAGGTAGGGTGGCCGGCTCGATTTTCCAAATGACCGTCCTGAAGAGACTACATGTCCGACGAGCTTGAACATTTCACAATACTCACCCTTATCTCTAGTAAAAAAGACAAATTTGTAAGATCTCTCAAAATTTACCTAGATGACATATAGTCAGTGTGCATGGAGGTGATGTCCCATTAATCATAATTAATGAAAAATCCTATGCATTTACACAATATTGTTCTTACTTTCAAGTCTTTCAAATTCAGGATTTTGTCATGCATACTTTTCGGTTCGAGTTTAGCAACACTAAACTAAAGGGTAGGGGATATCCTATTTAGTGTAGTGCACCCTTATATTTTGCCTCAAAAGCAGTGGCAGTGTGAAATATAGCAGGGCTACAAAACTAAAAAGCTGCACTGCACTTAGTATAAAGCGCAACAAATATAATAGAATACAAAATAAAACAAACAGACAATATCATCATTTTAGTTTCAATATTTATTTTCATGTTTAGTGTTATAAGACCAATAGGGTATACATCACAAGAAGCATTTGTTTTACAAATATACTCGCAAATATAACATGCATAGTAACACAGTTCAACAACAACCCTGTTATTCTGGCGGATCACCCGTATAAAAATATATATATAAGTTAAACGGTAGTTGCTACTCCGAGTTTCACGCTTGTGCGATCACACTTGTGCGATCATCAGACAACTGCAGTTATCTGATGATCGCACAAGCGTCCTGAAACTCGGGAGTAGCAACTACCACCATTCCAAATGGTTTAACTTATATTTCGCTCTGCATTGCATTGAGCACTCTGCAACTCTTTACCAGTAAAAAGATATATATATATATATGTAAAATAAACATTTATTTTTATTTTTTAAACACTGTCAAGTATTAAAACATTTTCAAACATTTTCAAATATTTTTAAAAATTTCAAATATTTTCAAACATTTTCAAACATTTTTGAACAACATATTGATTATTATACTCAATGATTTGTGATATTCATTAACAAGTGAATGCATGCATGGGACACAATAGCCATTATTAAAAGTTAATAAGACAAATCATACACTAATTAACTTCCTCAGATATTAATTCCACACATTAAATGCGAAATAATGACAGAACAATGTCATTATTGCGTGAAAGCAGCAAAACAAATATAAACAATGTCACTATTGCGTGTAGAAAAGTTTTGTGTTTTTGTTGCCTTTCCATTACATATTTGGTGTAAAAGGTTGCTTCCTCTGTGACTGTACCAATTTGATAAATGCCTTGCGAAATGGTCTGTTCAGCAGCACGTAGACAACAGGATTGAGCGATGCGCTGATCCACACACACATGCTGGCGAGGTTGTTAACAATCACGTTGCTGATTATCGGATTGGACAGATTCACGATGAGATACGGGAAATAACAAACTATGCAGACCATGAAGATGCACATCATGATTTTTGTGAAACGTATGTCCTCACGGTGCGCTTGGTTTTGATTTGGTTGCTTTATAGTTTTATTTCCTTTTTCTTGGAACATTGCCCTTTGCTCTTGAATCGCATGATGTACACGTCGATGGTTTGTCATCACGGTGCAGTAGATTCTTAGGTAGCTGAATAAGATAAGCCCCATTGGAAGCACCAATGAGGTGACGATGAAAAATGTCCCAAAAGAGGAAATATTAGCGTCATCGAGTCGCTTCAAGGCACAGGATAGGTTCTCATCCTCATAGCCAAATTCGCCCCACACTCTAAACAAAGTTGGCAGTTGAGAGATAATGGGTATCATCCAGCATATCCCAACAAGCACTGCAGCTTTTTTCTGTTTATTGAAAAATCTTGCGTAGAGGGACGAGTATATGATTTTGAAATGTCGACCGAGAGCCGTGGCGGCAAGACACCACATAGTGGCTCCCACAAAGGTTAAGTTCAGAAAGGGATACACTCTGCAGAATGCGTCGCCAAATGGCCAAGATTGGCTTACGTACACGCTGAGTTGAATTGGTATGATAACAACGCAATGGAGAATATCAGATACAGCTAGAGACATCAGGAAGACATTGGCTGGCGTTCGTAGCACCGGCGTTTTTAACAGTATGAATAACGTCAAGAAGTTTCCGGTGCATCCAAAGAGGATCACCGGGATACCGATGGCGAAAGACACGATTTGAAGAAATTGCGGGAATTGGACCGCCGCCGTCTCCTCTGTGCAGTTGAAAATACACGGGTTCTCGTTGCCAGATGTGGCCGACTCCATAGTTGGTATTGACATTGTTGTGGAGAAAGAGTGCTTGTGGAGAAAGATTGGTAGGTTATACTGCTATCGCTGCTATGGAAAGTGTGATATAGAATGGTTCTGGATATTGCGGTTTATATAGTCACACATCAATCCTGGTCACATGTACCTGCTGTACTAGACACGATACGCACATTTTTTTCCCCTTGATATCTGCGCAATTAAGGGACACATGTTACAGAAACGTGAGACTTTTGTTTCACGTGTGTGTCGGCACAAAACCATAAACCATATTAATGGTTCTTAGAAGTGCAGCATGGTGAAAGGATGGGTGACACTCATATATAAAGGTGGATGCCATGCTTGTGAATATATTTGGTAATAAATTTTTAACACTTTCCACGCAGCTATTAGTTTTACCATATGCAAAACATTCAGATTTGTCAGAAACCTTTTTCAATTTTCAAAGTCTATCTCAATGATTACTGAACCAATACTAGGCATGTTTGTACTTAATTTCAATGCATTTCTCAAGGTTATTCCAAATATGGTGTGATGATATTCAATAATTTTGACATTTCTGAAACATTTTGTGACATTTTGGAGCTGTCGTCTGCAGACGCCTGCCGCATGGAAAGTGTTATAACATTTTCTTATGATCCCCAGATATTTTGAACCCTGATGGCAATAAATGCCACAAAAATACTACTCTACTAGGTGCTGGTAGCGTGCGTTTCTCTAGCCCTGGGGCCCTCAATTGGGCTATCAATATGCGGACAAAAATTGTACGATATTCTTAATGCTGATTGTATTACATAGAGCTGGAACTTATATTATGAGATCACTTTTGTTCAAAACCCAGTGACACTAAATGTTAAAAATACTAATCCACTATAGTTTGATCAGTTCCAAATTGGTGAAGCCATGATAGCTAAAATATAGCAGTTTAGCGGATAGCTATCCGGTAACCATCTGGTAACCACCGGGTACCCGGTGACTTATTTTATACTGATTGTATTACATAGATCTGGAACTTATATTATGAGATCACTTTTGTTCAAAACCCCAGTAACACTAAATGCAAAAAATACTAATCCACTATAGTTTGATCAGTTCCAAATTGGTGAAGCCATGATAGCTAAAATATAGCAGATTAGCGGATAGCTATCCGGTAACCATCTGGTAACCACCGGGTACCCGGTGACTTATTTTATACTGATTGTATTACATAGATCTGGAACTTATATTATGAGATCACTTTTGTTCAAACCCTAGTAACACTAAATGCAAAAAATACTAATCCACCAAATTGGTGAAGCCATGATAGCTAAAATATAGCAGATTAGCGGATAGCTATCCGGTAACCATCTGGTAACCACCGGGTACCCGGTGACTTATTTTATACTGATTGTATTACATAGATCTGGAACTTATATTATGAGATCACTTTTGTTCAAACCCTAGTAACACTAAATGCAAAAAATACTAATCCACTATAGTTTGATCAGTTCCAAATTGGTGAAGCCATGATAGCTAAAATATAGCAGATTAGCGGATAGCTATCCGGTAACCATCTGGTAACCACCTGGTGGTTACCTGGTGACTTATTTTTTACTATGGGGATACCTTACAGCAGCGAATGAATACAGAAGGATGCGGGCAACAATCGCAATGTGCATCATATGCATGATGCGTTATGCATGATGCGTTCATCCGGCCAAAAGCGTGTGTGTGACCATAATAGCGCACGTACGCTTGGATTACTTTTGAGCACGGAGAGATAAAAACAGAATATTTCTCGCCAATTTGGAACTGATTAAACTATAGGGTCTGGTAGCACTATGACAAATCTTTCTTAGTTCTATGCTCAAAAGAACCCTTTTTCCACTTTGGCACCCTATAAAGCAATGCACACACTCACACATGACTCCTTGATGAAAAACTACACATTTTATTTTGCATGTTATCAAATTTGAATACAAGTGCCTCCCCTCCCCCCGGGAATGCATGCATACCCAAAGCCCATATTTTTGCGTAAAGATATTTTAACATGAAAGACATTTTTTGTGAGTTGTTATTTTCGCTCAAGGCAATGTCTCTCCCTCCCAGTGCCATACAGGGACAATGTTGAAAGCTACATATTCGCATGCAATAATTTTTGCCGGGCATCTTTAGTGTGTGAAAAGCGTGAAAATAAAACCACCATTAAATTTTTCTCTTTACAATACTTGTACGCAATACTTAATAAACACATGCTTTACTCACTGGGCACGTTATATGACATGGCCCAATTGTATTGATCGTGGGAGGAGTCATTTAATTTGGCTATGCTGGGCACGTTTATATGACATGGCCCAAACATTTATCGTGGGAGGTACCTTAATTTGGGTATCATCTCTATTATTTATAATATCACATAACATAACAGTTTGTATAGGTCCAGAAGATGTCCTACAATTTAAACGACTCACCACCTTGGTGAAATGTAGGCAGTTAAACAAATATCATCTGAACAAGCACTCCAGAGATGGAAAAACCCAAACAGTGTACCGAGAGTGTTTGGAGAAGAAGAAGAGGATGAGGTCCAGATGGAATGGAGTGAAAGAGTTAGAATAAAAAGAATGGCATCTCATCCTTAATGACATGGGCAACAGAGGTCAGACTGGATAAAGCAGAAACTGATTAAAGACATGAGCCTGAAAGAACATAGGGAGTGCACAACCAGTTTGGTTAAAGATGTAGACGAGGACGAACTGCTGATCTACCTTTATAGATGCGCAAAACAAGGACAGTGGCTGTGATGGGATTCTGCCATGCAAGTCGACACATCATGGAAGAAGCTTCTGTATGTATGGACCCCAGAACTGTCATTCCAGATTAATGCCATCCATGACCAACTCCTGACACCAACTAACCTGATACTCTGGGGCAAGACAAATTTGGGACTGCAACTGCACCCTGCTCCACATCCTGAATGATGCAGCTTTACACTAGAAAATGGAAGGTATAAATGGCGTCACGACAAAACATTGTGAGCAATTGTATCAGGACTGATACCATTGTTGATGAAGCAAACAGAAACAGATCTACATCACAATCTCAAAGATGCAGTCCTGCTATAGCTTTCCAAAAAGCAAATGGCAAAAAATACTGTAACCCAGTCTTGCCGTATATAAACCAAAAGAAACAGACATCCTGAGAAATGCTAGTGACTGGAAACTCCTGGTGGATGAAGAGCCTCACAGATCCTCCAGAAATGATTGAAATAGCCAAACGACCAGACATTACAATCTTCTCAACTCACACTAAAAATGTCATCATCAGAAGAGAACCATGCTAATGCATTTGCCAGGAAGAAATGTAGCAGACTGAAAATACTGATTCTCCATAGAAGTTGGGAGCAGGGGGATATACAATACCACATCCAGCAAATGTCTGGCCTTCCTAGGAATCTAGTAAAGAAATCGGGTAAAGAAAACCCATCTTAGACACAGCATCCAAAACAGCCCAGCGAGCAAGCTACATTATTTGGCTTTGCAGAAGCACCAAGGCCTTCAGACAGTGGGAGTTGATAACTCACCTCCAACGATATGCCATGAGGGTAATGTGACGGTTGAGCGCTCACAAAACCGGTGTAACTCGCCAATGTCTGGTCCGAAGCCCAGAGACCTCAGAGCATAGACTATATATACACAGATGAAGATAGATGAAGATAATGAAGTAAAGCTATATTCTGCAACACAGTGATTTTTCCGCAATAGTCATCTTCCAAGAGAATTACATCGGGAGTGCTCATCTTGAAAAGGGTGAAATTATAAGGCTCCTAAGATGACTGCGCTGGTTATCTATCTACCGATGAATTATTCTTCAGGCGCTATTCCATCTACACAGAACTCAAATTAGCATGGAAAAAGGTGAGTCTTTTGATTACAACGAAACTGAGAGATGTTGTCAGTTTATCTTATGGTACGAGGGAGATTGTTCCATGACTGCGGACAGCTACACTGAATGGTTTCTGACCCAAGACTTTGTTCTAGGAACATTCGGGCGGGTTATGTCATGAGCAGAGCAAAGAGTTCTTTGAGGGACATATGGCGACAATAGAGTTGATAAACAAGCAGGTGCAGTATTGTTCAAGCATTTGAAAACAAAAAGGATGAGTTTTTACAAGTGTGAAATATTTAATAATTCATGTTTCATTATTTATATTAGGTATTAAATGGTGCTGTTGCCTGTTTTTAATTTATGCAAACGGGACCTGTTTAGCTACGTAAATCAGTGTTGGTCTTTCCTATCCCAAATTTAATAGAATCCCTGGTAATATGTTCTCGCCTGGGTATGGAACATATCAACCGAGCAGCACTGTTCTGCAATCTTTGCACTCTGTCTCATTCAGGTTCTGTAGCACCAAAAAGAAGAATATTTCCATAGTCGAGACGAGAGATGACTAAAGCCCTGAGCCCCTGACAATATGATTGAGAGTGTCTTTATTAACCCCCTGGGCACTACCGGCCTATCTTACAGTGGTTCTGATTGGTTTATTGCAAGATATACTCATTTGAATAGCCAATTCAAATGCAGCTTGTAAAATATTTCACTCCAATCTTTATCAGGGATACAATTATTGTAAAAATGTCTCTAATTGGTGCAATAAATCATGTATCTATCTTTCTGACCAATCGGCCTGTAGTTCTCAGGGGGTTAAGGTATCACTTTATTATGATTACTAGCCGGATACCCTTGCTACGTTCGGGTCCCCGCTAGATGAGCAAATGAGATTCATGAGTTGTAACTTGAGTTCATGAGTTGTCAGTTGCTGGAAAACTTGAGTTCATGAGTTGTAAATAAACTCCGGAGAAATATAATTATAAAACGTGGCGACACAGGTGGTATGTGAAACTCGGCACCTGATAGGCGCGGTACGCATACTTCCTTGCCGACTAAAAGAACGCCAAAATGGGCACAAATCTGCGAGTTCTGTATTTGAAGCAACCCCGGTCATGTCCGCAGTTGTGATGTATTAAAAACCCACATTATGTTTAACATGTTTAATTACCTCATGGCCCTCTCGCGAATTTATTAACCGTAACAAACATTTGGTCAAACACTGTCATTCGCACAGGTAACTAAAAAAACACACCTGCCCAACAGAAATTCCACCAGACAGTTTAACGCACTTACACCGTGAATATGAAATTTTCTTACCTGCCAATGGTGCAAAAAAATAGTTAAACAATTGATTTCAGACTTGATTTAGTCCAGACACTATTTACTACTCTATCCTAGGGGAAAACACATTAGTCTTATGCCAAGGTCTTATTTACTGTGAAAGTCGGGCGGGTACTTTTATATTTCCAACAGCCCGACACTAGCGGAGGCGGGCGGGCAGGCTGGTGCCATTTCCAGGCCTGTTCATCTGTCGAAGGAATTTTCAATTTCAAATAATGGTTATTGTTTCAGACTATTTTGCTAAAGAGGTAGATTCTAAGTTTGACTGAAATAATGTCTTTTTCGAACATCTATCGATCCACTAATCGCGTGCATGTTTGCGCAACGGCTGACTGCCACGCGCACACGCACTCCTACACATGGCGCAGAAGCAACACGGGAAATGGTTTAGGATAGGCCTAGGGTTATAATGGTACAAGTAGCGTTTTGCGGGGGTTAATGAAGCAATCTGATTTCTTTACTTTAAGTTGGCATGCCAAACAATCTAAGGGACCGAGGGTTAATGAAGTAGCCACGGGAAATGGTTAAGGGAGGGTTGTGATTATAAATCAAACTGGTTTGGGTGTGTGCATGGGGGGAGGGGGGGGGGGATAAAACCACGGGAAATGTTTAAGGATAGGGTTAAGAGTTAATGAAGTAGCCGCAGGAAATGGTTAGGGAGGGTTATGATTATAAATCCACCTGGTTGGTGTAGTTGCAGTGGAGGGGGGGGGGGGGGGCAGCGATTGTAGGGGTTTATGTGGTTTTAAAAGTACCGAGGGTTAACTTGATGCGGTTTGAGAGGTAGGGGTTAATAAAGTAAACACGGTAAATGGTTTAGGAGGGATATGGTTATAATTCAACCTGATTGGGGGTGGGGGGTTGTAGGGGGTTTATAATGCCGTTAGAAGGGATATGGTTATAAATAAACCTGGTTTGGGGGGGGGGAGGTTATGTGGTTTCAGAGGTAGGTAGTGGTATAACTATCTAGCAGGGACCCGAGCGTAACCACAGGAAATGTTTTATGGATAGGGTTAACTTGATGCGGTTTGAGAAGTAGGAGGGGTTAATAAAGTAGCCACGGTAAATGGTTTAGGAGGGACATGGTTATAAATCAATCTGATTGGTGGGGGGGGGGGGGGGGGGGGGGGGGTTATAGGGGGTTTATAATGCCTTTAGAAGGGATGGTTATAAATCAACCTGGTTTAGGGGTGATGAGGAGGTTTATGTGGTTTCAGAGGTAGGTAATGTGGCATAACAATCTAGCGGGGACCCGAGCGTAGCTAGGGTAGGCCGCTAGTTCACATTAAGGTCTGTTTAAATGTTAACCAGAAATGTACTGAGTCCTGTTTTAATTTATCTTGTAAATTTGATAGATATTTTAAAATCACATGTGATGTTTATGAATATCATATTTGCATGATTTTTTATTTCCATGAAGTTGGTCCACAGCTAATATTTGGCAATGGACAACTAGGAATAGGTTGTCCCTGGATATATCCGATATTTTTTCATAAAATTAACATTTTTAATTGATGATACCAAGTTCAGCTTTAATATAAGACCAAATATAGTGAATTCTGACAAAAGAATATTATATATTTTTCATCAAAGGTAGCAGTGTCCCACCCATTGCATAAGGTAATTTTGTGACATGGAAATACACAGTTGATCAAAAGTGCTTTCCAAAACTAAAATGAAATATAAAGTAATTTTACACACTAAATATTGAGCAGAGGTGTATTGTCCTACTTTGGGAAAAAACTTTTCCAATTATTCCAATAAATTTTCTGTCGACAATCGTTTGAAAATTGACATCAAGATGTAACTTGCGGTGTCCAAGATTTACACCTTAAAAAAGGCGCTTGTTAAATAATATAGCCCCTGGTGCCAAAGTAGATGCTATATTCTTAATATAATTGTAGTGACTTGTGCATTGAAAAACAATGCAATAGAAGCTATAATTCATAATGTTTTCAAATATGGAAAGCAAAATTGAATGCGGTGTCCGGGTCGACACAGTTACATATTGACACCAAAGTGCTTCCCGACCCAAGTAAACATTTACATAAAGTTACACTGCTCATTTAGTGAGCTAATAGGTGAGGTGTTCTCATATCACTAACTATTTTCCTTCTTTTATTTGGCGGAAATGTTGAACAGTGGTGTGAGAATTATCACAAGAAATTCGCCGAGAGTGAAAACCACGTCTTCATCCATTTTCAGTAATGTCATGCCACATACTGGGATTTGAACCCAGGACCTATCTCCCTTCTTGTAGGGACATGTAGGGCTGGTTGTATGTGTGCTTCTCTGGTTGTGGCGCGATCAGGCATTTATTTTATTTATGCTTTCTTTATTGAGGGTAATATGCTTCAGTGCACTGCTTTCCACGCAGGCCCTCATTTTGATACATATAATACATTTATCTATACACACATACATGTACAAAATAACAAATGTTACATTATTTAAATATATACACTACCGCCCGGAATTGCTTACGCACACCATCGAGAGAACTTATTCCCCGCACAGTCTTCTAATTTTACCCATATCAAGGTCAAATCCTATTTATATAGGTGCCTGGATATCTTCTCATTCATAAATTCATCTTTCCTTGACCTTGTAGCCTACACATTTGTCAAAATATATATCTTTCTGAGGTCGCTATTTTCTCTATGGGGAAATCCCATGTAATTTTCGCCTCATTAATATTCATGAGCTCATTATCGCTGTTATAGCGCTATGGGATATCCTTGCTTGCGAAAATCATCTCCGACAAATCATTATTTTTACATTATTTTACGAAATGTAAACACTTATAATTATCATGACAGGGATCTGTAATGGTCATTAATACCCAAAACATGTCTCGTGTTTTGACAATGTTACTGGAATTTCCAAAAAAAAGCTGATACTTCGAGAAATTTTTTTATTTAAGTTTTGGTTGTAGAATGATACCTGTCGCGAACTGGGAACCAGCAAAATCTTCTGACGTAAACTTGCAGCAGCAATTAAAATTTTGCATACAGGGGTATTCTCTCATATTGAAAGGTGCGCATAGAACATGGGTTATAAATACATCAGACTGGTGGACATGAAGTGTACACAAAGCACACCATACATTTTTATACACCATTGAGCTCATGTTGGTGAAAATGGCTGGTTAAATTGTAATCTTCCCATTTTTGAGTTACAAAAATGCTCAAAGTAGTGACACCTCCTAGCAAGACGGTTTGTAAAGTCTGTTTAGAGAATTGTGAGACCAGCCAAGCCTGACCTACGCTATTAGAAAATATTAATCACCCAATAAGTTTAGTTACCGCGTGATCCAACATATATTATTTTGAATGGACTTGTTCGAATCCTTTGTTAGACTAGAATCGATCACCCTTTTAGCGCATTCTTTTATGAAAGGGAATTGACTATTGCAATGTGAAAGATAGAGATATCGCCCAATTAAATCACATCTGGCAGTAAATTCGGGTTTGCATACATGTTGTATGGTGGTATAGGCTGTTGGGCTATGTTGTTCCAATAACATAGCCGACAACTGATGGAAAAGATATCAACTGACCTTCGCAAAATTGTACATTACCTATCCATTGTATCACGGAATGCAAACCATTGTCGCTGTGATTTTAGAACCTGCCAGGGCCCTGTGTTGCCTCGTGCGAAATACAGACAAACTGCGAGAGGTTCTCTGGTGTGTATTGGATCACTGATTTTAAACCAAAATAATTAAATTGTCTTTTAAGTGTCAGGTTTTTCTCGGAAATTCAAATTACCTCCTCAGAAAATTATCATGTTTTAGTCATTTATAAGGACTGCGCATCCTTATATAGCATATTGTATTTGTGAATATAACAATTAATTATTAAACAACTGGATTTGTCAGAGAAGGTGTAGATGAGACAGAATTTTCACATAGCGCAATAATAGCGGTAATGAGCTCATGAATATTAATGAGGCCAATGTCTATGGGATTTTACTGTGTAGATTTTGACTTGTCTCGACTTATTGAGTTTTGTATGAAATCCGATGATCGTAACATGCAACAAACATGAATTTATGAAGAAGAACTATATGTGTGGTGGCATGGGAAAACCCTTCACATGGTCATTTTCTAGCAACTTGGTTTTTTTCTTTGGCAGAGAGCTTCATACTCTACTGAGTATAGGACTGTTTAAATTTTTCAGAAATTCCATCTAGAACTACAGTTATAGTATTTTAAAGTCGGCAAGTTTAAACGCAACACTAAAAATTGAAATTGACAATTCAAAGGTGTACACAAAATCTTTTAAATGCTCTAATAATAATAAAACTACATTGTTATATCACACAGAATAGCTTGTCGTATGAAAAGGACTTTTGATATGAACCTAGTTTTTTGCGATATTATTAACAATTGCAAGTTCTTCACTTTCAAAATCTTTACAATGCATTGTCGGAATTCACAAGTGGTTACCATGGTAACAATGTCATTTTACGTAAACATAGCATTTTACACATAAAATTTGATAAACAAGGTTCTGAAAAGTACTAAAATAAACTTAACATCTGGAATTTTGCATAAAAAACTCCTGGAGACTAAAGTTCAAGGTATAATCTCTATCTTGGGACTAAAGTTTGAAAATTGACTTAGAATTCATCTGTTAGAAATATTTTGGTATGACCCAGATATCTCAATATTAACACTAGCGACTTCCGACGGGTTTTCCCATACCACCACACATATATTGAACACATAATGCAACATCGTTACTAGTGAAAATAATCAATAGTATGTTCATAAAAGATGGATTTTCTAGGATATAATCACTGCGTAAGCAGTTCCGGGCGGTAGTGTATATATACAAATTATGACATTATTATTATTCAATTATGACAGAGTTTTTAATATAAGATTTGAATTGGCCTAGTGATATATTTTCTAAGTCAGTACGGATAGATTGTGATACACTATTCCATAAAGTTGACCAGATCTAAAAAGAAAAGTGCGCATACCAGAGTTCGAGTTGACTTTATAGGAATGACTAGTATGATTGTGATAGTTATGTACAAATTCAAAATGGGATGATAAATATATTGGACTCATACCTTTTAAACATTTGAATACGATAATAAGTATTTGAATTTTCCACCGATCACTAATTATGGCTTAGCAAATGTCACACCAAAAACCAATCAATATATCTTAATTAGTAGTTATTGGGCTGGTTTGGAGAAAACGGATGTTGGGCCAAAATGGTGATGTCGATTCAGCGCTACTGGTAAGAAATAACCCAACCACTGTCAGGAAGTTCCAAAATGGCTACTATATAGGTTTCTATGTTGGTTTTATTCGCCCCCTTCTTGAGTATGCTCTACCAGTTTGGCACCCTAGTCTTACAGACAATCTCCACTATGATTTGGAGCGTATATTCAGAAGAAGGCGTGTAGAATCATCTTTCAAGACGCTTTAATAACATGTGATATTCCTGAACTCAAGATCCGTAGAGACAAAATTTGTTTAGACTTTGCTCAATCTCTTTTAAAATCAAATGAGTTCCGCGGTTGGTTACTAAGATCAAGAAATGAACAAGTGCATATGACTCTCCGTAGCAGGGCTCACACATTTTAAACTGTACCTAAAGAACGTACCATGCATTACCCACAAAGCTCAATTCCATACATGGTCAAACTCTTGAATCAAACATTATAAATCGGTAAGAGTAGGAAGGTGGGTAGTTGGTTATGCAAGCTATGTTATCTTTATAAATATATATTGTTGCTATTGTTCTATTTGCTTCAAAAATGTCACAATTGTTAAATTTCATAACCATATTTGGAATCACCATGTGAAATGCATTGAGAAAAGTACAAACATGCCTAGTATTGATTCAGTAATCCTTGTCCTAAGAAGAGTTGAAAATATAAGAAGATAACAATACATAAGATGAATCTCATCTTTTATGCCATACAGTAATTAAATAGGGTGAATGGTGACTGCAGGAAGGAATATCCTAAATACTTTAATGTTACAAAATAAAGCTTAAAAAAAGTGTATAGACCAGCCATTATTATCGAGGAAGGTTTTTCTTTTGCACTGACTGCACCTTTTAAAGCTAAGCATTTTTTAAAAAAAAAATTCACTGCACGTTTTTAAGCATGTGTTAAGAGTGTGTTATTTTTGCATACATCCGATTCAAAGTTTTCAATTTTTTTTTGCCCTACATGTTTTAAAGGTATATTATGTGATCTTTTCCAGGGGATGCCCTCAATCCTTGAAAAGAAATTGAAAGTAGATTTTCTTGCAGATTTACTTTCCTGATCATAAATCATAAATATATTCCAAGTTACAGATCGATACGATTCCTAATCATGGATTTAGAGTGAATTTAGAGTAAAATTTGACAAATAGATCGTACCGCAACGGTTCAATCTATTTCAAACTATGATTTTGAAGTAATTAGGAATCATATCAATCTGTAACTTAGAAGGTCTTTAGGATTTATGAGCAATAATGCAAATCTGCAAGAAAATCTACTTTCATAGTAAAAATCAATGATAGAGAGCGCTACTTGGAAAAGATCACATAATATGCCTTTAAAGCTAAGCATCATTCTTTTTTTTGCACTGCGTGTTTTAAAGCATGCTGATCAGTGCGTGTTACTTCTCCCGTATTTTTCTATTTTTAGTTCATCTATTTCGAGGAAGAAAAGAAATATAAATCATCTGAGAACACTGTCATGATCCTCTCCTACTGAAAGCAACGGTTACGTGACAAGCCTATGCCCCCCCCCCCCCCCCTGGCATGCAAGTTGTAAGGTGTTATTTGTGGGCATCAAAATCATCAAATTTGAGAAAATAAGGGTATTTGTTATTGTTGTCTGTATATATAGGAAATGTGAACAAAATACCAACAAATATCAACAATATTAATGAACTGAGTGATTAGCAATCCAACTGGTGTTAAAAATGCCAATAAAAATGTTATATGAAGTTAGAGGAAAGCTCATACATATATAGAATCCACCTCTTAGCCTTAGCCTTAGCCGGGGGGGGGGGGGGGGGGGGGGGGGGGGGGGGGGGGGGGGGGTTAAGCAAGTGTTGGTGGGGGGGGGGGGGGGGGTTAAGCAAGTGTTTGTCTTTGCCGGGAAGTCAAAGACAAGCACTTGTTTGGCAGTGGTTTTTGGTTTTCAAAGTCAAATGATTTGAGATCAAAATAATGAATGAACGACACGTTCAAAAAAGGTTGAAATTATTAATGTTTTGGTCAAGGTGCATCAAATACACAATACTTTTCAAATGTTACATGTGTGTTTGAGCGCTCAAACTCGGGTTCATGTCTGAGGAGCGGGGGGAAAAAGGGATCCATGATTAGTCTTAATGGGCTGGTGGTGGACCTTATTCCAAATTCAGTTGTAAATAAGTGTGTGGAAAAATGAATACTTTGTATAGGTATCTCAAGGTCTTCGGAAATATTTAAATGCATGGATAATCCACTCCAATAGAATAATATTAGTGAAAAATAGTAGTGCCGATATAGCGCTGTGTTCACCTTGGGCCGTATTCTTGTACTAAACACAGTTTTAGCTTAAAAGAGTTCACGCCACCAATTGGTTTCCCTATGCGTTAACATGTAAAATGGTGGTTACAAAAAGCCTATTTCCTCGCTTATAAAACGACTGAATTTCTCAATTTGATATATCCTTAAATTTCATGATATCTTTGATAATTTAATCAAAACAATTATATATGGTATCCCCGAAAGTTCCGAGAAATTAGCCCCTAGAGTCGGACAACTGGTGTAGCGCCCTCATTTATCAGAAAAAGTTGTTACCAGAACATTTACAATTAAAATACACCTAAAAACCCTACAAAATGCATTGAAAATATTTCTTTTTGCATTGTAGTATTAGGTAATAGTTCAAAAATCAGGATTAACTACAACTTTAATCATTTGGGAGCAATAAGTACCATTTCTGATTAATTCTATAATCAATGGGCCACAGGATGCCAGCTGATAAAAAAGTTTTGATTGTCGTCTACAAGGACTGAAATTATTTACTGGCGTGGAATCTAAAAGGGGTTCCAATGCAAAACGGGCCTAACTGCCCAGGAACAGGGGAAGAGGAGGAGCCCTCATCTGAGGACTCGTGCCTCTCCCCCTTCCTATTCACTGTGTTTAAGGAAAACATGTGGTGTATGAATTGAGCGTGGGTTGGCTGGCAGTCCTTAATGAAATAAATAAAATGTATAATATCTCGGTTGACAGGAGGCTTCCGCAAAAACAACTGACCGTGCGTATGGAGGTAATTGATATCAGTGTGAAGCGTATAATATTCTCTCTCAAAATATTCTATTTTCAAGGACATAAAAATTACATTCGAGCCGTAAATAATGTTTATATGCGTCAAATTTCAGGAAAAACACACCGTTTCCTGTGTGAATCCTCGTGTTACCCCGCGTGTTTTGAGATTATTGAGGGCGACACCTTGTTCTTCTGTCATCTTAAAAACAAATCTCTCTCAAAATATTCTATTTTCAAGCACATATAAATTACATCCGACCCGTAAATAATGTTTATATGCGTCAAATTTCAGGAAAAACACACCGTTTCCTGTGTGAACACTCGTGTTACCCCGCATGTTTTGAGATTATTGAGGGCGACACCTTGTTCTTCTGTCATCTTAAAAACAAATCTCTCTCAAAATATTCTATTTTCAAGCACATATAAATTACATCCGAACCGTAAATAATGTTTATATGCGTCAAATTTCAGGAAAAACACACCGTTTCCTGTGTATTTTTTAGGGCGACACCTTGTTGTTTTGTCATCTTAAAACAAATGAGGGTAGTCTACCACTCTAATAATCCCTAAAATGTGGAAATTCGTTTTTATTGTGTTTTGGCCCATGGTTTTTTTCTTTCTTTTTTGCACTTTCGTCCAAAAGTGCAAACCTCACCTTTTTTTTTCCCCGGACAACTAAAAAACCACCTAAATTGGGCTCATCACGTAGGATTATATGCGGCAAAAGTGACTCCACATACTTATGCATGTGGTGTATGTGAGATCAGATCTTCTTTTTTTCCTTGGACTAAACTATATAGTGGTGGTTTATTCAATTACAAAGCTTTTCAGCAATACAAATTGCCAATGCAACCACTGTTGTAATACGAGTATCTAAGTGCCCTAATGGATAATTCAGCATTAGAAGGGTACTATAGTTCAAGGGGAATAAATGAGATTTATGAGTAGAAATGCAGACTTTGACGTGCATTTAATGGAATGGCAAACATGAAAATTCATAATTTGTCTCAATTTGATACAGAGGAAAAATTGCAGAGACGTGCAGCTACATTGTAATTCCAACACTAATTTCAATGTTCACTTTCACAATCTCAACTGTTAAAACTTTCCATGCGGCAGGCGTCTGCAGACGACAATCCAAAATGTCACAAAATGTTTCAAAAATGTCAACATTATTTAATTTCATTACCATATTTGGAATCACCATGAGAAATGCATTCAAATAAGTACATACGTGTCTAGTATTGGTTCATTAATCCTTGAGATAGAATTGAAAGTTGGGAAAGGTTTCTGAAAAATCTATTTTTATGGTAAAACTAATAGCCGCATGGAAAGTGTTAAGGCAAAAAACAACAAAAATAAAACCATCTACGGACCCAACCAACTATCATTTTATTTGGATTTTGTTGTTGAAAATTTCCAAAACAAAAAAACATCACCCAACTTACTTTCGAGGTCTCAGGTTGAAGGCATATGTTTCTGATTGTGTGTGTGTTTGAGTCTGTAATTACTTGCAAACGAGGACGCACACTTGTTTTTTACATTCCAACTGCAAACACACCGCCAAATACGGACGTCCTCGTTTCCCTGATACGTGCAAAGTATTGCAAACAACATCGCTATCTAAACGAGGTCTTTGGTGATACTCTCTCCCATACACTTATTATGCCTCTGTTGGATAGCACACAGTCGAGTTGGCGGTTTGACACCCAATTCGGCCACAATTTTGGTCCTTGGTGTGCCATCCTTTACTCCGGATATGACCCAATACCATTCTCACCATCCCACAATCAGACCCGTACCACCCTCACTTCCCTGAGTTGGACCCATACTCCCACTTTAACCCCATATCACTCTCACTTCCCATGATTGGACCCATAACATCCTCTCCTATTCACCCTCCAGGATTGGACCCACACCACTCTCATCTCCCAGGAATGGACCCGTACTACTCTCACCCTCCCATGATAGGACCCATGATACCCTTAGGCCTAAAAAAAAAGTTTGATTGGCGTAACCCGACCGACCCTATTTTAACCCCCGACCCTAAACATTTGTTGTTGTTTTTATTTTTATTTTTATTTTTTAAATTTTTATTTTTTAAATTTTATTTTTATTTTATTTATTTTTGTGAGAAAAAGAAAAAAACCCAGTGAAAATGTGTATTTGTGCCATTTGTTTATGTCTGTATGGTATATGTGTGCTGGTATATAAAATTTCATAGACGTTTTATAGATTATCCGACCTACCTACCCTATTTTTTTCTTCTATGTTACGCCAATCAAACTTTTTTTTTTAGGCCTTACCTATTCACCTCTCAGGATTGGACTCACCTCCCAGTAATGGACCCATATCACTCTCACCTCCCAGTATCAGACCCGTAATACCCTCACCTCCCAGGATTGGACACACGCTACTCTTACCTCCCAGGAATAGACCCGTACTACTCTCACTTCCATGATAGGATCCATAATACCCTTACCTATTCACCTCCCAGGGTTGGACCCACACCACTCTCATCTCCCAGGAATGAACCTGTACTACTCTCACCTCCCATGTTAGGACCCATTATACCCTTACCTGTTCACCTCTCAGGATTGGACTCACCTCCCAGTAATGGACCCATATCACTCTCACCTCCCAGTATCGGCCCCAGTAATACCCTCACCCATTTACCTCCCAGGATTGGACCCAAGCCACACTCACCTCCCAGGAATGGACCGGTACCATTCTCACCTCCCATGATCCCATAACACCCTCACCTATAATTCACCACCCAGGTTAGACCCATACCACTTTTACTTTCCCGAACTAGACCCATATCAATCTCACCTCCCATGATTTGACCCATGTTAGTGAAACCTACAAGCCCAATTTATAACATTTTCTCCTCTGCTATATAAGCTTTCATTTCCATATTACCGTGCAAGTTGTGCTGTTGCCATGACATTTTGCTCATTTATATCAGGTGCGAGAAGTGCCTGTCTTTACAATGACATAATATTGATTAATAGCAAGTGTGAATAACAATCAGGGTTTTAGTATGGCTGATATTGCTCCACAATCTGAGTGATTGTTATATTTCTAGTGCAAAATGCTGGTTTCCAAATGTTTTTAATTACATAGATTTTCATGTATTAAAGGAACACTGATTTGCAAATTTATCAAGATGAATTGTTTTCTTCCTGCTGAATGCGACAAAAAAGTTATGCGCATGTTATTTTCTGTGCTGAAAAACACAAACTCTGTTCTGCAGGTGGAAGGACCAGTGTGTCCGGTCATTTAAAAAGATATTTAGGCAAAAAGACCCAAATTTGTCTCAGAAGACTGCATGCATAGCTTTTAAAATTTGCATTTCAGCACATATATTTTGTCCCGATATTTGTCTTGAACTTTTGAAAATGATGATTATATATTAGGAAAAATAATATAACACTTAAATTTCATGAAGTTATTGATCAACATTTGTGTGAGTAAATTTGTGTGGTTTGAAAATCCTGGGATGATCATGAGACCCTCTTCTTTACAAGGACCCCTATACTCATCATCGGTCATCCTTAGACGGAACAGTGGAAGCAGCTGACAAATATTGGTACCATCCAGTTTTATTCATCATGAGCTGTGGAAGTTCACTTTGATCAAGACCCATGTCCTTTGCAATTGCTGTCAGGATAGGTGGTGTTTTTCCTGCCATGGTTAGAATGGCCATATTTAGGAGTCAAGAACATCAATTCATTACTTCATGAATAATCGCGATAGCTGCGTACCAAGTGCGTTCCAATAAAATTAACCTTTAGATGAGAACGCGCACGCCGAGCGCAGGTTACTAATAATTGCCCGAAAGTCGCCAAAGTGTTCGATTGTTTTGCTCATTGACCGACCAATCAAATTAAGGCCTCATGCCCCTAAACTGAATATTCAATGAGTTATGAGTAAACATGATTAAAGCTTTTTCTGATAGGTTGAATGATAACATTACTAATGAGGGGATGACCCGGGCTGTTTCAATAACTAAGAAGGGGTGGACAAAATATACGAGGGTCATTCAATTAGTTCTACCTCCTACCTCATAACTTTATTATTATATAAGCCAGTCTTATGAAATATCACACAATTGTAGCTTGGAACCTCAGCTTTAAATTCATTGTAAATTGATCTGAATACTGGTTGTACTTTTCTAGAGGTGCAGTGAAAACCAACCTTACATTAAGTGTTACGGAAACGGATGAAAAACAGCAACAAATCGCAGAAGTGCTATTCATTCGGAATATTGTAAGAGGCTAAACACACCTATCGGTCAATTATAACCGTTCAAAATGTCACATACCTCTTTAACAGACCATAAACATTGAATGTGACTGATTTCTTTGGAAATATTATGCCCTCTGATTAACCAGAACCAGATCGGGACAACCATAAGTTTACCCCTCCCCTATAGAGCACCCTGGAAAGGCATATTTAACTTTCATAAGACCCAAGTGATTTTCAATATACCGGACTAAATAGAGGAATTACAGTCTCCCAAAGAGATAATTTTCAATCATTTACTACCTGATCGACTATTCTGAAGGTGGCACATACTGAAAACTCATAGAGTGACTATTATGTTAAAGATTTAACGTTGAGGCATCACTTTGTCTTGAGTTGTAACAACGAAAATTATACTGATTATCAGTATTCCAGTATGCCAAAGGCAAAGCATACATTTTAGTTGATATTACACTATTTGATAATACTATACTTTCATCAGATATCATTCATTGATTTCCATTTTCAGTATTAAAATCATGCTATTTATATCAAACCATATAATACGGAAAACCCCCCGAAAAACATGCATTTATTTTAAAGGTAATTATCTGTTTCCGTTTCCAAAATCTCTCTCCGGATTTGACCGCAACATATGAAAAGTAAAACAGATATCGATTATCATTTACTATAAATGTGTAGCTATGATTCAGAGCTATACTTTTGACAAATGTCATGAGGCTGACATTCACAATGTTATGAGGGAGGAGGTAGAACTTATTGAATGACCCTCGTATATAGAAAATTAATTAATTATTAGCAAGATTATATTGGTACTAATCAACGATTTGGATAAATTTGCATCTTTTTCAGTAATGAATGAGAATAATGACTACTTAACAAATGTTTTTGTGAATTGGTTTTGAAATCCTCTGTTGTCGTTCTGGTCATTCGGATTTGTCCCTCGAGGGCTGCGTCCCTTCAGTACAATTCCTCATGCCAGAACAAAAACCTCTGATTTTAAAACAAATTCACGAAAACATTTGTTACGCAGTCATTAGTCTCTAAGTGGAAGATAGGCTGATCCGTCGTGCTAACGCAGTCTGCTGTAAACTGTATACGCCTTTTTCTCAGATTGACTGACAGGGGAGGGATATATGTCACCATAACGCTGTTTGTTTGGTGGTCTCGTCAGCTGATATTAAGTACTCTTCTAAGTAGCTGTGTGATACATAGCAATAGCATCCATCAATTCTATCCTCAAACCTTTGAGTTACCATCCAGGTTTCTGAACCCATAGTAGGATACTACATAAGCCCTGAAACAAAAACCCTGTTCTATGGGCAAGGTGTTTTGTTTTGTTTAGAAATTTTGATGAATTTTCAACAATGTTTTAATTTTCAAAAAATTTCAAAATCAAACTTTTTCAAAAATGTTCACAATGTTTCCAAAATTTTACAAAATCAAACTTTTAAATAAAAAAAAATAAAAAAACATTCAACAAATTTAAAAAACAACAACTTGGAAACAAAATAATTCAACATTTGAAAAAGGGGGGGGGGGGGTCAATTGGCAGGCTGTAAAAAATGCAAAGTTTCCCGGCAATTCTAAAATATTTCCTATTTAAAAAATGTAACAATAGCTGTGTAACAGCCATCGCGCCGCGTAAAGAGGCGGTGGGGGTAGTCTAAGGGGGTTCCCCCTTCCAAAGCTGGAGGTTTTTGTGCAAAGGACAATGTAAATTATGCGACTTGAGGGGTGACGTTGAGTCAGAAACTTGGGGTGTTGTGACGTGGGGTCTCCCAAACCGACGCAAAGGAATTGATGTCGTGAAATGATGTTAGTTATTATTTAGCAATTTTCAAAAAAAAATTCAAAATGTTTAAATATACGGGCCCATACATTTAGGCCCATACATATGAACTTTTTGAAATAGAACAGGGTGGTTTTTGTGGCCTTACCAACATTTTCAAGGATATCATGGTAAGATTTGTTGAAGCTTGCACCTCCTGAGCATTATTTGTTTATGCTTTCGTTTTTCAGGGTAGCACCATTCAGTGAACCCACTACTTTTCAAGGCGGCCCTGATACAATATGATACTACCTACTTACATTTACTACAAATTACCTGTACTTTATTAAAGTATCCTGATTTGGTTTAATTTCAAGTCATTTTTATTTAAATTACTGATCAGAATACTACATCTACATTATTTTATTCAAATTGTCATTATGGCTACAATCATTATTACAATGTCTCTGATTGGTCCAATTAATGAAGCATCCAACTTAACAACCAATCGGCACATAGCTATCAGGGCCTTCGGTTAATAGACACACTAATTCGGAATACTTCTTCTTTCGTCTGAACCGAATTGTCGAGTTGGTCCATATTAAGCTTCTTGCACAAGAAAATGTCCGCAAAAGCTTTCCTAAAATGCCTATTGAGTATGACATACACCAGTGGATTGAGGCAACATGAGAGCCAAGTAAACATTATACATATGGTGCGTCGATTCATGTCATTAATGTTGGGATCCAACAAGTTATTCAGCATGCTCGGTGCGTAGCCGATGATAAAGACGATAAATATGATCACCATCATTTTGGTGAAACGCAGGTCTTCTCGTTGCTCCCTCTGTTGACGGAATTTTGAATTCGGAGCGCCGTTGGGGGCGTTCTCGGCTCGCATGCTGGCTATCTTTTTGTGATTTTTCAAGAGTTTCACCATGATTTTTACGTAGCAAAATGTTATCAGTATTATGGGTAGTAGGAATGCGATGAGCAGCAGAAACGTCACGTACCTAGAATCGTCGTTTAAGACTGTGCATGTAAGTGTCTTTGGTTCGTAGCCTAGTTCTCCCCAAATGCCACAAACTGCAGGGAGTAAGCACAAAAGGGGGCACATCCAAAAAATGGCAAGCAGCGCAGCGGCATTCCGCTTGCGACCAAACACCCTCTGGTACGTGTTGGGATGTATAATCTTCAAGAACCTACTGAGGGCGATGCCTCCGAGGCTCACGAGCATCCCACCGTAAAACATGGTGAGGAGAAAAGGGAACAATTTGCAGTAGCTGTTTCCGAACACCCATGCGTTGCTCCAGTAAACCACCAGCGCACATGGGATGATGACACTGCTGTAGAGAACGTCCGATACGCTCAAACTGACGATGAATACGTTTGGGCCGGAACGAAGCGATTTTGTCTTGATCACCGCCACGATGGTTAGGAGGTTACCAATGAGACTGAATAGGATGACGGGAACTCCGATTGCAGTCGCCATTATTTGCACAGCAAGGGTGTACTGCCGTGGTGTTTCCATATTGATGTCTGGGTAGGAACATGTACTTGCTGGTAAATCCATGGTCTTGGTAAAGTATTCAATTTCTATTGGTTGATATTACTACCAGATACCATGCTAGCAGTGTCTAGATGGGGATCGAGTCAAAAAGGTGCCTTGCTTTTATTAGGAAATGGCTTGTAATTTAGGAGGAAATTAAGTGTTGACACAAAACTGATCAATACATTAAATGGCTATACCAATATAATGTGGCAGCAACTCAATGTCTGATGTCTTAACACTTTCAACGCGGTTATTAGTATTACCATATACAAAACAGATTTGTCAGAAACCTTTCCCAACTTACAAAGTCTTATCTCAAGAATTACTTAACCAATACTAGGCATGTTAGTACGTATTTGAATGCATTTCTCATGGTGATTCCAAATATGGTGATGACATTCAATAATGTTGACATTTTTGAGACATTTTGTGAAATTATTGTGCCATGTGGAAAGTGTTAAGCTTATGCACTATTATTTCAACTGTATCAGATGCATGAAAGTATGCTTATTAGATTTCAAAATCACACTCGTTGAATTCAAAGTCAATCCACTGCCGTTTAGCATATCCCTAATGTCACTTTTTCCACACGTATCATATATCTTGCAGTTAGTTGTGGATTCTCCAAGCTATAGCTCTCCCCAAGTATTTGGAAGCATCAGTTGGAGTGAAAATTAGTCCATTAGATGTGATCTCTGAACTCCAAATCGTTTAATAATCCCAATTGTATCTCTCTCTGTAAGTCCGTGTTGGCCTGAGTACATAATAAAACAATCCCAATTTGAAAAAAAACCACCAATGATTTCTCGAAGAAAACTTTCACTGTGTGAAATCCACCGAGTTTGAAACATCAGTAAAAGAATGTAAAGTCAGTCTACAGTCCCTTCAATGAAATCCTTGACGTTTCCTGGCCCGAGTTACGAGTCACAAAGCACCACAACTGCCAATAATTAGTATTTTCTCCAAGTTAGGATTGTCTTGGTAATACTTGTCACAAAGCACCACAACTTCCAATAATTAGTATTTTCTCCAAGTTAGGATTGTCTAGGTAATACTTGGTAACATCAGATTAAGAGTCTAAAGTTGAACGTTCCTTGTGACCTTTGGTTTGTCCATGCAAAGCTCTGCAACTTTCAATTGATGTAGTTTTTGTCAAACTAGCTTTCCCTTAACGCTTGCAAAAAAATCAGTCAGTGGTTAGTCGATTCAAGGCAGGGCTGGAACTTCTGATTTTTCCCAACCAGCCAATCGGGCAGGTAACTCACAAAAATACCTGCTCAACCGAAACTACACCAGCCATGTGTAACTCACTTACAATTTGAGTTTGGCAAATTTATCAGCCAGTCTGTTGGGTACTTTTGCGTCTTCACCCGCCTGACACAAAGGTTACCCGCTGTGGGTGGGTGGGTGCTATTTCCAGGCTTGATTCAGTGTGTAGTAATCCTTCATCCCCAAGGCACTCTAACTCTCCAATAGAAGTGTATATGGTCAGTATGAAAGAGTCGAAAGTTATTCTATTCATCCAAAAATATTTGGTTTACTGTAGTCCCCTAGGCAGGTTCTCTGGCCTGCAGTCGTTTACTTGCACTGTATCTTTTAATAAGAAATGTTATCGCTGATTCCTCTAGGCTTGATACATACATGTAACATTTTGAAGGAGCAGTCAAACATCAGTGTATTCAGTATCAATCTAATGCTCATTACATACTAGAATTAAGTCACAGATTGTGGTGATTTGGATTCGCTCAAGTGGACTATATAAAACACAAATCGCTCACAGCAACTCGACAGATCAAACGACCAGTCGTGCATGATGAGTTGGATTGAAGTCAACTGTAGCGATTCAGGCCTAGCGACCTGTCCCAACTGTTGAAAAGTCGTGTGAGGTTGCTAGGATTGCAAAGCGACCTTATTATGTTATCAGCATTGCTCTCCAATGGAAGTGTCAGCGTCAACATCAAAGAGTTGAATGTTATTCTGGTCACTCAAAGATATTGTAACATATTTGGTTTGCTGTGATCCCTTAGGTAACCTGGCAGTCGTCTACATGTACTGTTATCGCTTATTCCTCCAGGCTTAATACGTCCATGTAACCTTTTGAAGTAGCAGTCAAACATCCGTGCATTCAATATTTCATTCGATTCCAATATTCATAACTTTCAATCTAAGCCCTAAAAAGAAATGGTTGTGTTGATCTCTGCAACCAACCCTAGAACTCAAAAAACAATCTGGTCGTTTTGCCAAGGTCTAATTCTGAAGCAGAATCCAACAAGTTTATTTTTCGACATATGCGTATCCGTAAACACGCGGTGCCAGTAATAGTATTGTCCATACACGGATGTGGTCAGATAATTATTGCGGACGATGACCACTTGTTATTTGTAGATATAGAATCGCAATCTTTGTGTGTGTGTTATGGCAAAGTCATTTATAAATGTCATCAGATGCCGCAGATCTTACACTCTAATCAAATTAAAAGTTGTTTCCGATCAAGAGAGAAAGACTTTGATCGCTAAAAACAAACACGGCTACTATAATCAGCCCATCTTGGTTCATATCGTCTGTCAAAACCTTATATCTCCATCCGGCCCTTCAGCATGTATGAAATAATACTTCCTATTATAACCTTTTGGCAGTCTGCTCTAAACATGTTCAAGGGCCAAAAACACATCTATCAAAACCTTGTAAGCGCGCTCTTACCCCTGACCATGTATAAAACCACACTTCCTATGCATAACCGTTGGGAAGTCATGCTGAAGGGCCAATCGGTTGACGTAGCTTCAGATCTGGTGTCATGGTGTATACCACAAGGGAACAATGATGGATGCGTGTAATTAAGCTGATGATCAGAGTAAACACAAGTTTGTTTGATTTAGGGAAACCAGGAATCGGTCGATGATCACATCGTGTTGTATAGTGCTCCTGTGTTTATGTCTTTATAGGTATGTGTGTGACGCAGTAAGATCTTACTTGTAAGATTTCTATACTCGCAATTATGTTTACCAAAAAAGAAAGGCTGTTTTCTGTAGCGCAGCATTCAATATTTTAAGCCATTTTGGCCACTTTTTTTGTATATGTTTAAAGTCCGAGAAAAAATCATGTTGTATGGGCCCAACTGATCTGTAAATATTGAATTATTAGATAAACAGCCCCCTTTTTCCATTACATTATATAAATTGTAATTTTTATTTTAAACATTCATGTTTTCAAACATCTTTTCCTTATATAAATTTGTGACATGACAGATTTTGTAAGAAAAAAATGAAGCACAAAAAATGCTGGAATTCGGACCAAGCTGACTTGAAAGATCGGCCCGTCTGCAGAACAGCTTTTTTATTAGTATTTATCTATATATGCTCCATTGCCTTGCTCGTCTTATGAAATCTATGTAAATTACAATTTTATTAGATTGTAGCCATTATGAACTAGGTCAGGCTTAATTGGTAAATAAGATTTACCAATTGTGTGGCTGTCATAAAATCAAACTAAATGAAGCTCTTTTATTGCAGATATTGCATTTCATTTTGTGAAACAAATGACAGCTGACACTTGATTCCAAGACGCTTTATATCAAAGGTTGACAACCAGAAAGATGTGACTTTTAAAAAAAGGACATTCTGTGAAAAAAAATAAACTGCTCAAAACGAGTTTGGTATATTTTTTCTAGCACAAGATTTTCAAATATCGTGGGATATGTTCATTAAGTGTTATATATCCATGTAAAGCTGATGTGTTCATCTTTACAATGACACCAAATTTGAATCAATCCCTTGCTCCAGTGCTCAGATACTTGCTTGAGAACATGGGATGGGGAGGTCACAATCTGAATGTGACCAAATCAGGTTCATCCTTCGTGTAATTCTGCACGGAATTAGCCTAGCACAAAATATTTGTTGAACTGTGTTAAAGGATTCAAGGATTAGACAGCTTTATTCAGTAATAGAGGCTTTACACCAGTCTAACTCATAAATGAATTACACCAAGGATACACCCAAAATCAACGCTATTTCATGCTCAAAAGATCTTTGTCATCTGTTCAATGAAGTGTTACATTGACCACTACAGTGTAGTGTGATGATCTATTGATTTTAAAGCATAAAATAGTGTTGATTTTGGCACTTTCGGATTGTGACCTCCCATGTTCTCAAGCATGTGGCTGAGCACTGAAACAAGGGATTGCTTCAAATTGGATATCATTGTAAAGATGAATGCACATCAGCTTTACATGGACATATAACACATAATGAACATATCCTGCGATATTTGAAAATGTTGTGCTAGAAAAAATATTCCAAACTTTATTTGAGCAGTTTAGTTTTAATATTTTGTGTTTCATTGAGTTTCTATTTTTAATTTTTTTTTTTGCTGACAAATATTACTGACAGACCGTGGTTCATGACAAGACAAAATTGGAAAATGTCAATATGACTAATGATTATAATGTGTTAATAGTTTAAAAGCAATCTATTCAAGCAAACTTATTCATTTCAAGCAAAAAAAAGGGTAATATTTTGTCAAATTGGGTAACATTAAACGAATTGCAACCATGATTTATGAGAGTTTAGGGTCTGTCACTGAGAGCAACACAGCATTTTTTTTAACCCCCTGAGAACTACCGGCCGATTGGTTGAAATTTAGAATGTGTCAAATATTGTGCCAATCAGAGACATTGTTAGAATAATTACAATTTTCAAAAATATTAGCATAAAATATTTATAAGCAAAACTGTAATTGGTTGACCAATGGGAATTATTGTATGAAAGACAGGTAGTGCCCAGGGGGTTAACCTTACTGACAGGATGGGTAAAAAAAAAAGGTTTCACCTACTTATTAATTGTTTTGCTGTTGAAAATTATTGATTTAATTCTTTTTATAGTACGAAGTAAACATTTAAAGGTAGATGTTCCGATTGCTGGCCCGATTTTCAACTTGATGTTTTCTATTTTACATGAAAGGTCATCCTTAAAATTGTCCCATTCCAAAATTTGAGTTGCATAACTCCAACGGTTCTATTTTTAGAAACACAAGGTCACAAAATATTAGCCCATTGAGTAGTAGTACACAAACTGATTGGTGGTTAACCACCTTTGGCAGTAATTCACCACATTTTAGCCTTTAATTACTAAATGGAGCATTTCTGTCCCCTAAGATTTTACAGACATAATGAGAAACATATGGGGATTCTTCTAATATCAAAAATATCATGATGTGAACAAAAATTCATAGCTCCAAAAAAGGGATCGGAACATACACCTTTAAATAATTTAACTCATATGACTTGACTTGAACTTGTCAGACTTGAGACTCAACTGGAGGCGCACTTGCCAGAGCACATTAGCAAACTTTAACATTTCAAGTCAAATGGCCCACACCAACTTCATCTTTTAAGACTGGAGACGTGACTCAAAGTAGCAGAGCACAGAGCAAATGTGTGACAATCTGATCTCAAATGACTCAAATTGACTTACATTTATTTAATTTGAGACTCATTAGGCCAAACAAAGAAGATAGTCTGTCTCAGAAGCCCGCCCGCAACAAAAAACAAAAAAATCGCATTCCTCATAGCCTATTTTCAAATAAGGCCTAAAAAAAGTTTGATTGGCGTAACGTAGAAAAAAAATAGGATAGGTAGGTCGGATTTTTTTTTATTGTTTTTTTTTAAATCTATAAAACGTCTATGGAATGTTATATACCAGCACATATACCATACAGACATAAACAAATGGCACAAATACACATTTGTTTTTTAGGTGTTTTTTTCTTCTTTTTCTCACACAAAAAAAAAAGAAAAGAAAAGAAAAAAGAATTTAGGGTCGGCGGTAAAAATAGGGTCGGTCGGGTTACGCCAATCAAACAAAAAAAATTTAGGCCTTAGCTAAGTACTGTGCGATTTATTTATTTTTAGAAAATAGGCTATGAGGTATGCAATTTCTTTTTTTTTGCCTTGACCCTAACCAGTAAAGCTAGTTTTTTGTGCGTATCGGGGGGAGGGGGGGAAAAAGTGCTATTTTTTTAACCCGAAAAATCACCCAGCCCCCCGGGATTCGATTGCGGGACCATCCGCACCCAAGTCTATCCCTCTACCAACTGAGCTAACTCCTTAACGGCTATGCGGCCACAAACTCTGTGGCCACATATGCCTGCGGTAGGTGACGTCATCGCGGCAATGCAGCAGCACGTGCCTGTTTCTGGCAGTGAGATTTAGTGAGATTCAGTGGGGCTTGAATCACAGGTATCAGAACACAAGGTAATAGATGAGTCACAGATGATTCAACTTGAGACTCAATCACCCAATTCATCACTTGCTGAACTTGACTTGAGTTAAAGGTATATTATGTGATATTTTCAGGGAACGCCGTCAACATCGAGAAAAAAAATTGAAAGCAGATTTTCTTGCAGATTTACATTTCTGATCATAAATCGTACATACATTCCAAGTTACAGGGCGATACGATTCTTAATTACTCAAAATCATGGTTTTAGAGTGAAAATAAATATCACGACACTTTATATTTTCACTCTAAATTCACTCTAAAACCATGATTATGAGGTAATTAGGAATCGTATCGCTCTGTAACATACTGAATGTATGTACGATTTATGATCAGAAATGTAAATCTGCAAGAAAATCTACTTTCTATCTAAAAAAAAAAATCATGAATAGAGGGCGCTCTCTAGAAAAGATCACATAATATGCCTTTAACTTTAATCCAGTACTTCCACACCAACAAAATATATTTTTAAAATCCTGAAATCGAATCACAAATTTCCTGAAATCTTCATAATTGCTATATCCGTGCTATTTTTGGTTGTTTCAATAACAAATTCTATGGATGTCCAAAGCATGACAAATTAAGGGTTACAATGCATCCGGATATGAGGGGGGCTCATTATGTGTTTTGAAAAACCAAAATGGACCAACGGGTAGATATGGTTAGGCCAAATATAGAAGATAGTCTGTCTCAGAAACATTGTGCTTGCTTATCCAAGTTTACGGAGAACTTTTTAAAACTTTTGAAAAAATAAATAAATAAAAAATAAATAAAAAAATTTAAAAAAAGTTTTTTAGCCGCCAGCGCATAGACCTATGCGCCGTAGCTCATTTCACATACCAATGCGGGCGGGCTTCTGAGACAGACCTTCTTTGTTTGGCCTAAGCAACTGTTTCTTATTATAACGGGCAACCAAACATGGATGAAAAAAGAATGCAAGAGAATTTCTTTTCTTTCTAATTATTGCCAAATTTTGAATTTCCCGGATTTCCCGAAATAACCTGGAATTATTTTATTTCCCGAACATTTCCCGAAAACAACTATACTAGAAAGTGGAAACACTGCTCTAATCTGAGACAAAGATTTGCACACAATGTTGTAGGCAGCATTTAAATGTACCCAAGTCTGCTTGGTGTATTTTAAGGCACATACATCATAGCCTTGATCAGGCTTCTAAAATTATTTAAAATAAGGCAGTCCGAGCTAGTTCGTAGCCATCTGACGTTCCGAGTACAGCGACAACTTATGGTGTTCAAAAAGTTGTAACAGTAAAATTATAGACTGACTACATATTCTTAAACAGCTAAGAATGTTTAGGCAATTTTCATTGGTTCTCAGAGGAATCAGCGACATTTATATTAGACAACTGAACACGGCGCTCATTAATGAGCATGACCACCTTCGTGCATTGCGTGGTTACTAAAGTTTTCTTCCATAGCGTGCACTTCTGCTGTGTGTCTACCGCAATTTTCCATCGTGCTTATGCGGCGCAATACGCCGATGCATGGTGTACTCACCATGGATTGAATGGATGGAATGTTTTGGGTTTTTTCGATACTAACAGGAGTAAAATGTACTCGTACTTTAGCTCCTATGTATCTACAAGATCTTATTCAACAATACGAGCCCACTCGCAATCTTCGTTCTGGCTCAAAATATCTTCTTGCGCATGTTTCTTCACCTTCTACTTCATATAGTCGCCGTTCTTTTCAAGATGCTTCTGCTGAACTTTGGAACAATTTACCATATCATGTTAAATCCGCCAAAACTCTTGAACAGTTCAAATCATTGCTAAAAACTTACCTATTTAATGTTAATGTTTAATTTCTTTTTGTTTCGTCTTTTGTTACTCATGTTACTGTGTGGTTTTTTGTTGTTTTGTTTTTGTTTGTGATAGCCGCTGCGCATAGGGACTTAATTGTGTTATGCGCTCAATAAGTATGGTTTTATTATTATTATTATTATATTAAAAGTTGACAAATGTGGCAATAAAGGTACATTTTGATTAATTTTGATTAAATAAATTTCTAAAGTATGACTGTTTAAGAATGAGAATAAAGGTATTGTTTTTAGACAGTACCCATGTTATAATGTCTGACATAAATGCCAGACAATATAACATGGGTACAGTCTATAAACAATACCTTTATTCTCTAATTATGAGGCTGCCAATTAGATTGAATCCTATTCACATATTAACGGCGTGGTTGTTAGTCTTGCATGCCAGCATATTGATGATAGCATTACGAAAGTTACTATTAAGAAGGACATAGACGAGTGGATTGAGACAAGCACTAAGCCATGCACACATCAAGATGATTGTGTAAGCCTCCACTGTATTGTGTATCGGATCCAAAAGAGCGTATATAGCGTAGGGAAAATAGCAGACGACAAATACGACAAATACGCAGAGCATCATACGTGTGAATTTCAAATCTTCTCGCTGATCCTGCGGTTTGGCAGCCGGCTGATTTTGCTGCCAGACGTGTCGTACACGCGTCTGTACTCGCATGCTGTTGATTCGCTTATGGTTTGAACAAACCACTCGGAGTATACGCAAATAGCAGTATACGATAAGTGCGGCTGGGATGAATAATCCCAAAGAGTAGTAGAACGGGCAGTACCCAGCGTCAGAATTGGTGCAAAGCACCTTACAACTTTGCGTAGTTTGATCAAATCCAATCTCACCCCAAACTTTAAAAAATGAAGGAAGAAGCACCAGATATGGAACGAACCAACACGACACTATGGTGACGGCAGTGCGTTTGTTTCTTTGAAAAATTCTCTGATAGAATTCGGGTCGGACAAAACGTAAGAAGCGACTGACGGCGGTTCCGACCTGGCATAGAAGGGAGGTACCGATGAGGGAGATGCTGAACGTTGCGTATGCTCTGCATAGGTTTAGACTCATCGTCCATGCGTCCGTTCTAAGACTGGCCAATCGGACGGGAATCATCACGCAACAGACGAGAAGATCCGCGAGGCTGAGATTCAGGATGAACAGATTGGCACCACGTCGTAACGAAGGCGTCTTGGTAATGGTGACGATGGTGAGCAGGTTACCAACGAACCCAAGCAGCGCTATAGCAATGCCGACCGTTAAAGCGGATATCTGGAGTTCCGTTGAGTAGATCATGGTCTGATTTGCCGGGTTGTTTCTGGTGACAGCAGTGGCTGTAGTGTTTTGGACATCATACTCTATGTAGATTACATTACTCAAGTTCACAAAAGTCATTATGAATTGAAAGATGTCTGTATATTGCAAGAGCTCAGTGACAGTTGGCTTTCTATAACATAGTAGTACACCAAACTGAATGGTAGCTTTTGTGTTGGTCACAAGTCATTATGGTCACAAGTCATTATGAGTTAAAAGATGTCCGTCTATTGCTAAAGCTCAGTGCCCGTTGGCTCCCTATGACATAGTAGTACACCAAACAGTATGGTAGCTTCTGTGTTTGTAGTCTAACACTTTCCATGCGGCTATTAGTTATACCATATAAAACAGATTTTTCAGATATCTTTTCCAACTTTCAAAGTCTTATCTCAAGAATTACTGAACCAATACTATGTTTGTTTGTACTTATTTGAATGCATTTCTCATGGTGATTCCAAATATGGTGATGAAATTCAAAGATTTGGACATTTTAAAAACATTTTGTGACATTTTGAACTGTCGTCTGCAGAAGCCTGCCGTGTGAAAAGGGTTAAAAACAGTCTGGTCAGCTACTCAGTATTCATGATCTGTTGGAAATAGTATGTCAGAATCGGATCATAGACACTTTGAATTAATCCGCTACTGCTTTGTCGAGTGATAGCTGGTTGGCTCTATGGCTTACTTAACACTTTCCACGCGGCTATAAGTTTTACAATATACAGAACAGAATTTTTAAAAACATTTCCCAAATTTCAGGGTCTATCTCAAGGATTACTGAACCAATACTAGGCATGTTTGTACTAATGTCAATGCATTTCTCATGTTGGTTCTAAATATGGTAATGAAATTCAATAATTTTAACATTTTTAAAACATTTTGTGAACTTTTGTAATGTCGTCTGCAGCCGCCTGCCGCGTGGAAAGTGCTAACGCTATATCTTGACTCTATCAAAGTCCACTTGATGTCCTAGTGACTTGATGCATGTGTTTGGATCACTTCTGTACCGTAAAACTAGGACACTTTCTCAGGAGTATTCAGTTTCCCTGATGTATATATGATTTGGAACACAGACCACTAATAGTCTGACCCTGAAGAAGTCAAAGTGTCCTCACAGATTTTTTTTTATTTGAGAGGTCTCAGTTATAAGCTCCGTACAGCCAATCAGCTAGTGGTTCATCTAGTTCTCATCTACATTCATTCATACAAAACAAGGAATGGGCAAGCTATACTTAATATTCATGAGCTGTTGAGAGTATTATGTCTGAATCAAGGTTGTGAGTTCGAGCCCCACTACGGCCAACATGTTTGTATCCTTGGGCAAGGTACTTAGTCTCAATTGTCTCGTGGTTCAGAAGTCACGTATAAATGGTGTTCTCGTGCATCGGAAGTGCAATAAACCGAGCACGTTAAAAGGTCACAGACTCCTTCGTAAAGAGTAGGGGATCATCCCGGTCTGTGTCTGTATACTCACTTCCCTAGGTTACAGGGAACTTGGCGTTACGTCCTAACTTGAAGGATCCTGCTAAGTATCAATGTAGATGTAGATGTACGCTTTGAATTTAATCGTCCACTGTATTTGTTGAGTGATAGTGGTTGTCTCTGTGGTTTTCAAAAATCCCTATCCAATATCTTTAATATATCTTTATAAAGAACACTTGCTGACCTGGAGACTTAATGCATGTGTTTGGATTTACTCTCTTGATGTGAAACTAGGGCGCTTTTTCTCCAGAAATCATGTTGGTTTTGAGTGTTCCGTTTCCATGATGTAGGATTCGGAACACAGGCCTCTGGTAGTCTGACCCAAAAGATGTCAAAGTGTGCTCACTGATATGAGAGGTTCAGGATTAAACTTTGTATACAGCCAATCAGCTCCTGGTTCTAGCACTGTTTAGTCCTCATCACATCCGTGGACACTTGTTTGAATCCCTTGAGTGACCAAGATCAATAATGTTGGTGTCTCTTTACAGCAACATCCCTTATATGCCGTATATTGCATCAATGTTTTGTTCTATACATACATATCTCACTTTACACAAAGAACCGATACTCGGCACGATTCATGCCGGTATGTATTCACGACGCTAAATCACCATCTCTCTTGATGGACCAAACCTCTAGAACAGTTTACTCATTATAATCTGGTATCACACTAGGAAAGCATTACAAATACACACACAATGTTTTGCACATAATAAATGGTTTTTAAATTCAGTTATGCCACAAAGTGATCCATAAAGTGATCCACAAAGTGATCCATAATTCACCCACTGCATGTATCCCATAATACACATTTTATATGTATCCCATAATGCACCTCTTTTAAGCATTTACATTTATAGGTTTACCACCCCAATGCCATTCAAATATTTTCAGTGGCGACAACAACATAACTTCTTTCTTTCTTTTTTTGGGGGGGGGGGGGGGAGATGGGGAGGCAACCAAAGGGGGGCAAGAACAAATATGGGGCAAGAGAAAACATTAAGATGCACCTGTGGAAATGTTGCCTTTTAATGTCAAAATTAAACATTTCAGACCAAGTTTTAAGCTAATTTGAGATAATCTTGAATATTGTTTGGATAGGAGAGAGGAAAATGGGGTGGGGCTTTTCTCTTCACCCCTCGCTATTCCACTTAATATATACCCACTACATCATGTGGACTGGATCCATTGCCAACTTGGCTTCTGAAACAATTTCTTCCAGAACTTGTTCCCATAATAACAAGAATTGTGAACTCTTTATTAGAAGCAGGCCATTTCCATGATGCATTGAAACATGCTCAAATCACACCGCTCATCAAGCAACCTAAATTGGATCACAAAATCCTAAAAACTACAGGCCTGTTGCTAATCTTAAGTTTCTTGCTAAGACTGTTGAGCTTGCATGTACTGCTCAAATACAAGAATATTTGTCGGAGAACAACCTATATACAGAAAAATGCAGAGCACTTACAGGTGTAACCACAGCGCAGAAACAGCGCTTCTCTGTGTCTATAATAACTTAATCCTCGCTGCTGAGCTGCTGACAAGGGTCATGAAGTTATTATTATTCTATTGGACTACTATGCTGCTTTCAACACCATGAATCACCAAATTCTGTTATACCGTTTCTCAGATAAATATGGATTTACAGGATCTGCCCTTTCATTTATTGAATCAATACTTCACCCATCGTTCACAATTTGTTATTATAAATGGTCATGAATCATCCGTTCATGATCCTGAAGAGGGTGTTCCTCAAGGGTCAGTTCTTGGCCCTTTAGGATTCACAATGTATTCATCTCCTTTAGAAGACATTGATTCACATGGCATTTCCAAAATGACATATCAATCAATCAATCTTTATTTCCATATAAAAAATACATCAAATCACTTACAAAAAAACATAATATGGAGGAGTAGACTGGAAAGCCAATGAGGCCCGCTTATGGTCTACCCCTTAAAACAAGCAATACATAAACAAACATTTTATACTAAAATAAACAATAAGAATCCCACAACATCATATACAAGACAGAGCAAGGACGGGCTCAAATAGAAGAGATTACTCGTAATTTTGGATAAGGTTTTGCTTTAACTGGGTTCGGAACAGATTTGGATTGTTTCATGTTTTTGGGAAGTGAATTCCAGAGAATTGGACCATTGCTGATGCATTGTTTTGAAAAAAATAAGGATGACAGAGTAGGAGCAATTTCGAAACTTGAAGCTTGTGTGAAAGACATCAAAACCTTAAACTGAATGACAACAAAACTGAAGTTCTTCATATATCATCTCACTTTAGAAACAATTCTGTTATTTCAGCAATTAACATCAATGATTTTCTAATTGAATTAGCTTCTAATGCCCGCAATCTTGGCATTGTACTTCAAAATGATCTTATGATGGATGTTCATGTTAATAACATTTGTCGTGCGGCTTCTCATACTCTTTACAAGATAGGTCAGGTTCGTCGATATCTCGACCAGCCAACAACTGAAAGACTAATCCATGCTTTTGTGACATGTCGACTTGATAATTGTAACAGTCTGCTATTTGCTCTCCCTGAATCACAAATCTCAAAACTTCAACGTATACAAAGTTCAGATGCTAGACTGGTAACCCTCTCCAAGATTCGCTGGCACATTTCTCCTGTCCTTCGTGACTTATATTGGTTACCGATCAAATCACACATTATGTTCAAGATTCATTAACTTTAAATGTTCTTGTGGACAAGCACCTATATATCTGCAAGATCTCATTCAACAATACAAGCCCACACGCAATCTCTGTTCTCGCTCACAATATCTTCTTGTGCATGTTTCTTCACCTTCTACTTCTACATCATATGGTTGTCATTCTTTTTCAGATGCTTCTGCTGAACTTTGGAACAAACTACCATATCATATTAAATCAGCCAAAACTCTTGAACAGTTCAAATCATCCCTTAAAACTTACCTATTTAATGTTAATGCTTGATTTCCGTTTTGTTTTTGTCTTTCGTTTTTACATGTATTAGCTATATATTATCTGCGTTCTGTTTTATTTGTTATAGCGCATAGGGACTTAATTGTGTTATGCGCTCTATAAGCATGGTTTTATTATTATTATTATTATTATTATTATTATTATTATTACACTGCTGATGCATTTTCCGCTGAAATTTCCAGGAATTTTCCTACTCAATGCAGTACTTACATGGAACCAGAACCTCACATTTTTTGTCTGGTTGGTGGTGTGATACACAAAAAAAAAATCATTTTGTCCTCGGTTTGTATCCTCGTAGGAGTGTCCTCGTTTGGATAGTACCACTTCATAATTACCGGTAGGGGTGTAGGGGTGCGTCTGTAATTACCTGCAAACGAGAACGCACACCAACCTTTTTATATTCCAACTGCGGGCTCACCGCCAAATGCGGACTCGTTTTCCTGATACGTGCAAAGTATTGCAAACAACAACAAAAAAGGCTATCCAAACGAGGTCCTTTTCTTGTGATACTCTCCCCATACACCCTTAGGTCTCTGTGAGATAGCACACAGTCTAGTTGGCGGTTTGACACCCATTTTTTTTTTTAACAACCATTTTGGTCCTCGTTGTATCAGTATGTGTCCAGGTTGGTGGGTCCTCATTTGTATAGTACCATGTCTGGTCCTCGTTTGCAGGTAAATTCAAGTGGGGTGTGGGGGGTGTGTGTGGAGGGGAGGGGGAGGGGGGGGGGGGGGGGTAATGTGGCCAATCTAAATAATCTCTTCAACCCATGTTAGGTGGTATCCCCCTTTAACCAGGATAATATATTATGTTCTTGTGAACACATTATAAAGAATTGTAGCTTCTGTATAAATGATATAATGGGGAAATGGGTGGCACAGCGTTTCTTCGCTCGTCTCTCACAAATGATGTCTGATGGCTTCTATTCCTAGCAGGGATTTTGTTCTCAATGGCTTTGTGTGAATTTGCTTTGTGGATCTCATTCCTGCAGGGTTTTCTCCGGGTTTGTGGGTTTGCTATTCCTCCTGCATTCATTCAAAATCTAGCTCCTTTTCATAAATCTATTCTGCAATTGGGTCTGCAATATGGGTTCACTGATGAGCTGTGCGTATCGCAAGCCATGAGGTCCATAACGTATTGCGGCAGCAACGCGTTGCTTTCCGTTGCTAAAATAACCAATAGGAATATAGTTTTTGGAAACGCGTTGCTTTACTTTGGATTGGAAGCAACGCGTAGCTTTCATTTCAGCCGAAAACAATATGTTGTTGTGGATTTACATGTGCACCAATTAGAGCGGGTCTTACTTGATATTCGGTTTACCATGAATATTACGGGCTGTATCTACCATGTACATGGATTAATTGTGTTCATGTGTGTAGCTACATCCGCGAAGTGTGTCTCTGCTGTGCTAGTATTAAATAGTATAGAAGAATTACTGTATACTAAAGCATCTGAGCCACTTCTTCTGAAATCGGTCAAACCGTTTTTATTATATATTATAGTGTTTCATGCTCAGCTGTCCCGTGTTAAAAATTCTAATTTCCCATAGACCGGGCGGGGCTTGAAACACGATTATATATATAAGGATAAAAACAAACTGTCTTTAAACGAATTATTCAGAATTGTCACTTACAGTATAATTTGTGTGTATTGCTGTATTTATTTATACAATATTTAGCGTTACAGTGAATTGTCATGTATTTATTCGATGCAAATATTTGTTTGCGTAAAAGGTGAGCTTAATGGGGGAAATACTAATTTTTAGTAAGTTAGGGAGCTCAACTACGGCAGAGAACTCGATATTGCCCTGGTATGGATACCACGTGATACGTTTACAGACAGCATGTGTTACTGATGGCAGGAATTGCCTGACCAAGCTCGGTTAAAAGAGCTTTGTCAATTTGTTAATCAAAAGAACTCCTTAAAGCAACGCGTTGCTTTAAAAATAATCTCCAAAGCAACCCCAAAGCAAAAACTCTATTCCTATTGGCTATTTTAGCAATGCGTTGCTTTGGGAAAGCTACGCGTTGTTTTGGGAAAGCAACGCGTTGCCGTAATACGTTATGGACCTCATGGCTTGCGATATGTGCGCCTATATCGCAGCCACATCCAGCACCAGGATCAATCACATGTACGTGGAAATAATTAAACAGTTAACTATAATTTTAATTTAATTTATTATAAAGGGGTTTGAATTATTGTCCCCTTGACTAATTCCAATGATGAGTACCTTTTCTTCTAACCACATTACTAAACACAATTAAAGGCATATCATGTGATATTTTTCAGGGGGCGCCCTCTATTCATGATTGTTTTTAGAAAGTAGATTTTCTTGCAGATTTACATTTCTCTTCATAAATCATAAATATATTCTGAGTAAGAGAGCGATAGGATTCCTAATTACTTCAAAATCATGGTTTAACCCTAACACTCCCAGTGAATTTTCCAA
The DNA here is from genome assembly GCA_035610835.1 of Ophiura sarsii. NCBI lineage: Eukaryota > Metazoa > Echinodermata > Ophiuroidea > Amphilepidida > Ophiuridae > Ophiura > Ophiura sarsii. The sequence continues at coordinate 20,640,562 of CM069445.1, read as the reverse complement.
CGAAATTTTTTTCAAGCAAAAAAAGCACACACAAGAGGTGCCACGCCCCGGGGTTTGAACCCACGATCTCTCGGTTGACAGGCAAACGCTCTACCAACTGAGCCACGGGGGAAGATATGCTGGGCGAGTGTACTCGCCCAGCTATGTAGCCCGGGGCCATTATTTCATCCAAAAACCTCAGCGCCAGGTGGAACCGACAGGCTGGGAAATAGGATTTCATGGGGTATGGGTATGTTAGGGTTAATCAAGGTAAAATTAGAGAAAAAAAGTGAAAATTAAAAAGAAGAAAACAAAATCGTTCCTTAAAGAGTGAAAATAAACTGTCTTCTCAGGACAGCTTATTTTTCGCTCTAAATTCACTCTAAAACCATGATTTTGAAGTAATTAGGAATCCTATCGCTCTCCTACTCAGAATATATTTATGATTTATGAACAGAAATGTAAATCTGCAAGAAAATCTACTTTCTAAAAACAATCATGAATAGAGGGCGCCCCCTGAAAAAGATCACATAAAACCAACGACGCTGGCCACGCTTCTCGGACAACCAAATATTTTGAAATATTTTTAACAGTCATCGCCCGGTTAACAATTCGCCAACTCCAACGGTTTTGGATTGGAAACAAAATCTTCTAATTATGATGAAATTTTCAAAATGATAAGATTAACATTCGCGATTATGTGTTTTTCCGATACAACTTCAAAATGTAGGTTTCGCGTGGCCAAGGTCATCTGACATAATAATGATTTAAGTATTTCCTAGTAATCTTTGATCTTAAAGGTAGATGTTCCGATTTTCAACTTGAAGTTTTCTATTCTACATGAAAGGTCATCCTTAAAAACGTCGTGTCCCAAAATTTGAGATGCATAGCTATTATGGTTCTTATTTTAGACGCACAAGATGCTGTGAACTGTACCCATTGAGTAGTACACAAACTATATCAGTGGTAACCACCATTCGCGGTAATTCAACGCTATTTCGTCGATTTCTCTGTCATTATACCGAATTAGGCCGTCAAATTTCAGTATGATGATGAGAAAAATACGAGCTTTCATATGATATGAAAATCTCCGTATGTTTGAAATAATTCTGTGTTACGAAAATGTGATCGGGTCATCTACCTTTAACAGTTTCACATGGCAGATGAGACTAAAATACCTTTATGTAGGTATTTTAGTCTCAGCTCTTAATAATGTGCACATTTTGTAACACGTGATTTAATAACAAGCATGCTTTTAAAAATGTCAATTGTTATAAATGTTTATATTTGATCAAGAGCTTCCAGTTGAACCAACAGATGGTGGAAAAGTGTGTCCCCCCCCCCTCCCCCGGGGGTACTTGGATTTGGTTTGGTCAGGGTGTGCCGCTGGAGATTCAAAACCCCTACCCATTTCTAAGGGTGAATTTTAGGGGTTTTGCTTCATATTTTAGACCAAATTTTTGCGAAAATAGACCTAATTTTGGTAAATTTTCGCGAAAATAGAAAAACAGGACCCATGTCTAAGGATTTTTCAGTTGAAAAGCCTACCCATGGCTAAGGATGTCTCATGAAAAAACGACCCACTGGAGCGGCACGTCCCCGTATGCTTTACGGTTTTCCCCCTCTGTGATTGAACCCAATTGAGAACCATGAGACAGTTTAGGAGCATTGTGGGATATATGTTCAACAAGATAAAAGCTTGGTTTCTGTGACTGTCATAATATTTGTGCAGCTTTGTACTATGAGTCACGAAAAGAAGATTTATAAAATGCTCAACTACAGCAAAGTCACGTTTTGAGGCACATGGCCACACATAGGACGTTGATAGATTTATTTTAACAGTTAGAATTAGTATCAACAGCAAAGTCACGTTTTGAGGCACATGGCCACGCACACAGATTGGTTGTATTGAACTTTGATAGATTTATTTTGCCAGTTAGAAGTATAGTTAATCATTGAAATATGTGGAAAAGACCACCTCATTGCTGAAAAGCGTAGACATCCCTGCATTGGTACGCATGTTATGGCCAAGCACAAGGCATTACATGTGACTTACAGGTATCACATGTCTTATATGTCTATGTACAGCGTGTCCCCAAACAAACTGGGTTCAATAGTTTGCGAGCTTATAACTTAAAAGGTAGGAAACATGGAGAGTTTATATTTAGGGATATTTAACAAAATATACTTGACCTTAATTGGTTAAACTCTGTAATTATCCAATATAAACTTTTTGAAATACAAAGATTTTAATAGAGCGTGGTCAAAACCCATTTGTCCCACTTTTCAAGGAACACCCTGATGTGTTGCAATTGCGTATTGTTGTGACTTCATCCAAGTTTTGTCTTTACATTCATTCTTTACAAAGACTTGGACAGTAAAAAAAATTGTCATATTGCAATAATACAAGTTCATTATTTCCCTAAACATTAAGAAAATGTTTTCTTTGTTATACATGTAGTCCGAGTTATTGCTAAGTTCTTTCAGAGAATAAACACTATGCCGGGAATACTGCACATAGCGCACAGTTTCATGCAACGCACGGATGGTTTATTCCTTAAATCGGGACAAATTGCTCTCTTTAAATCTTTGTATTTCAAAAAGTTTACATTAGATTAGTCTCCAAATTTACTCAATTAAGGTCAGGTTTATTTTGTTTCATATCCTTGTTTTCTGTTTTGTTTTGTTTTGTATATAAAGAGCAAATGTGAACAATAGCCCAACAGACATTCACAAAGTTAATGAACTGAGTGATTACAAATCAAGCAGGTTACTCTCAACAGAGAGCTCTGATGGGCCAAATCAATTGGTTCACTGCAACTCAGAAAATAATCAAAAATACAAGTAAACACAATTGGGCTAGTAAAAAAGCCAATGAAAGTGGCGTGGGACAGGAATAAGATAAACACCCAAACATAGAAAATAACATTATTAAATTTTTTTTAAATAAGAGAAGAAAAATAATATCTGGAGGTCATTGATACATCGAGAAAGCTTAGCCAACATACTCTGAAGAGTTGGAAATTGTATGTTAACACGAAATTTAAAAGACTGTAGTCCTTCCTCTGGATGTTGCCAACAACATTGACTGGAAGACTGTTCCACAGTGGAACAGCTGTATGGATGAAACTTCTGTCTAAGCAGCAAGTTCTGGCAGACGTCAATGAAAGGGCATGATCTGGCATTGCAACACTTGAACGTGTAGCACGACGATGAACATATGGACATGGTGTGGGGAGCAATGCTGCTAAATCTTGTGGGCAGTGATTGGTGTGCATTTTGTACAAAACCGTGGCTGCTGCTACCTGTCGCCTGTGAAGTAGGCTTGTGATGCTGAGATGCGATAGACCAGTAGCGTCATGAGCTCCAATGATCTTGAGTGCCTTCCTTCGGATGTTGTCAAGCTGGCTTAGGATAGTAGGTGAAGTGCTAGACCAGCCTAGTGAAGCATACGCCATTACACTACGGACTTGTGATTTGTACACAGTAGATCTGCCCAATGCCGTCAATTTATTTGCAACCTTGCGAAGAGCGCTGAGCTTCTGGCCAGCCCTGGTTGAGACAGCCGAGATGTGTTTGGATCAAGTCAGCTTGCTATCAATGGTAACACCCAGGATTTCCAGTTTGTCTGCAGATGGTAGCTTGCAGTCACCAAAGTAGAGTTCAAGTTGGGATGAGGTTCTTTTCCTAGAGATTACCATGGTCTTGCACTTGGTAGGCTCAAAGGTCACTTTCCATTTATCAGCCCACGCTTTCATATTGCGTAGATCACTGTTAAGGCTAATGGGTGCGAAAAGTGTTGAATCATCAGCGTACAGATAGAGCTTGTTGTCACAGACATCCACAAGGTCATCAATGAAGACAGAAAACAGTAGTGGACCAAGGATAGATCCTTGTGGAGCAGAAGCATTTATGGGTGCAGTGTTGGATGCTTGTCCCGACATGACGACATTGATAGATCTATCGGATAAGTAGTTGTGTATCATGAAAGCAGTATTCTGATAACACCCTTTGACATCAGTTTTGAGCAGAGTCCATTGTGCCATACTTTGTCGAAAGCACCTTTTATGTCAAGGGCAATGACACCAACCTCATCATTTTGGTCTAGGGAGTTGTTCCATTTCTGTGACAAAATGTTGAGGAGATCAGCTGTACTGTGGCCTTCTCTAAATCCAAACTGTCTGCTGGAAATCAGATCATTGCTGAGAAGAAAGCGTTGAAGTTGTTTCTGCACAACAGCTTCCATGATCTTACTGATATTGCTTAACAGTGAGATCCATGTCATGGATGTACAATCATAACATTATTATGTTATAACCAAGGCACAAGGCATTACATGTGACTTGTACAGGGATCCCTGTCTATGTATAGTATATGTGTCACATGCCATGGGTGCACAATCATTACATTAGTACGCATGTTATAATCAAGGCACAAGGCATTACATGCGACTTGGACTGACCGGTATGACATGTCTTGTGTCTCATGTCTAATGTGTCTAAAGTGTTATAACCAAGGCATATTGCATGTGTTACCCCTTTCAACGTCCGGGAACAATCATGTGTTATCCCTTTCAACCTCCGGGAACGATCATGCGTTACCCCTTTCAACCTCTGGGAACGATCATGTGTTATCATGTGTTACCCCTTTCAACCTCCGGGAACGATCATGCATTACCCCTTTCAACCTCCGGGAACGATCAGTGTTACCCCTTTCAACCTCCGGGAACGATCATGCATTACCCCTTTCAAACTCCCGGAAGGATCATGTGTAAACCCTTTCAACCTTCAGGAATGATCATGCGTTACCCCTTTTAACCTTAGGGAACGATCATGTGTTACCCCTTTCAACCTCCAGGAACGATCTTGCTTTACCCCTTTCAACCTTCCGGAAGGATCATGTGTTAACCCTTTCAACCTCGAGGAACAATCATGCATTTAATCCCTTTCAACCTCCTGGAAGGATCATGTGTTAACCCTTTCAACCTTCAGGAACGATCATGCTTAACCTTTTCAACCTCCGTGCACAATCATGTGTTACCCCTTTCAACATCTGGGAACGATCATGTGTTACCCCTTTCAACCTCTGGGAACGATCATAAGTTACCCCTTTCAACCTCCAGGAACGATAATGTGTGAACCCTTTCAACCTTCAGTATTTCCGTATTAATCAATGTTGAATCACACAATTTGTCCACCATGAGGTCGAGGCCAAAATGTAAAAACAAATTTGACTGATAGCAGTATTCCAGTAAGCCAAAGGCATATCAATACATTCAAGTTTAATAAATTAAACTATTTACAAGCCTACAATTTAGTTGAGAGCCAATTTTGTCTAGGTTGAAAAACCTCATGGAGATGCTATCTCTTAGATTTTGCCTAAAGTTTGGGCGGTGAGAGACATTTAGTAGTTATGTAAAGATATAGTAATACAAAATTCAGGAACCCTCTGTTGCCATGGTAACGAGCCTATCTTGTTTTTTGCTCATTTTAAAGAAAAATCCTCATAATTATATTAATTTCAGGCAAAGGAAAATACTTAAAGTTTGGCAGAAAACCGTACACCAAGGTAGTAGAATTTGTTGCCCAAACTGACTTCACGATTGAGTAGCCCTATCTTTGGTCTAACAACCATCTGATTTAAATAAGTCTGTGTTGCCAGATTGATACCCTGTTGCCATGTTCAAATATAACATTTTGCGGAAGTTGATATTACCCAACCGACTTGAAGTTGCTATACAGTTCCCCTCAAATGTGATTTGTTTTTCTTTGTTCTTTGTTCTTTGTGTTCGTAACAAAGACCTTATACCCTTTGAGTTTATTCAACAACAAAAAAAAGGGAAACACAGAGCTTATATATACATGCCCTGTAAGTCACCCGATCTGATCTAAGGAAACATTTTCAGGTTTATGCTACAGGGCTATTCAAGATGGTGTCCAAAACAGCCGCCAAAACTGGTCACATTTCATAAAATGACTTATCAATAAAAATGTATGGTGAAAGTATAGTTATAAATAGTGGGATATATGTACAGGCTGTCCCAAAATGATTAGTACCCATCGATGCCCAAAGTTCAATAATTGTTGTCATAATCAAAATCAATGAGATTAGATCCGTTTTATTTAATCATATTTGATATACTGTACCCTTTCATTACAATTTTAGATCATGAATATCGGACTTATTTAACTGAAGTTACACTAAATTGAGTAAGACATGGTGATTTCACGTTTTTGGCAATGTGCAAAAAAATTTGTAAACAGGATGTTTGAAAGAAACTAATACATTCTCTTAAATCTCTTGTCTGCTAATATCTGTGGTTCCTTTCTATTTCAAACTGTTGTTGTATCATATGGTTTTTTATTTTTATTCAATTTGAAGAGTAAATAAAAATTCCATTAATATGAAAAGCTGGCGGTTAAAAGGGAATGGCGATATGAGGCAAATATGGTAGAAAGAGAGACCAAATAGCAGCATTGGTAAAAATGGCTTGTAGTTGCTAAAGTTATGTGTGACAGAAGAAAACAAAAATGAAAATTGAACAAATATTGTCCGAGAAACAAGATTTTTTTTATTATAGACCAAAATTGTTTTTATTAAATTTAATACAACAAAAAAATTCCGAGAATTATGTCAAGACCTTAATTTGCAACCTTTCTCGCTCCGTGATCCGCCCCCTAAAATAGAGACAAAAGAGAAACGCATTTTTATTGTGACAAAACAAATCAGAGAACCAACATTTTTTTTTATTATGGCCCAAAAGTTTGACAAAAAATTTAACAAATATTTTCCGAGAAACAAGATTTTTTAAAATTATGGCCCCCAAAAAATTTGCAATAATTAACAAATATTTTCCAAGAAACAAGATGTCTTTTGTATCTGAAAACAAGATTAAATTACGGATAATATACTAATAAATATCCCATAATAATCGCACACCTTATGGGCTATATCAAATTTGTCGATGTACAAATGTATAATACTGCCGATTTATTTTAATTATCATAATTATCCTAATTGTCATAACTTCCGAAATACTGCACCGTTTTTCCTTGTTCGACCTGTTTTCTGATGTGACATAACCATAGATTCTCCCATTTTTGGCACTTAAATAATGACTACCCAACAAAAATAATAATATTTGTCCAAACCTATGCTAATAGAGTTATCCGCCACCCGGAAATGGATCGTCACGCATGAGTGAACCCAAGCTTTATTTCTACTAGCGGCGTACCCTCGCTACGCTCGGGTCCCCGCTAGATGGTTCACATTAACTACCTCTGAAACCACATAAACCCCCTACAACCAGGTTGATTTATAACCATATCCCTTCTAAAGGCATTAGGCCTATAAACCCCCTTTAACCCCCCCCCCCCCCCCCCAATCAGAATCAGAATCAGGTCGATTTATAACCATGTCCCTCCTAAACCATTTACCGTGGCTACTTTATTAACCCTGTATACCTCTCAAACAGCATCAAGTTAACCCTCGGTACTTTTAAAACCACATACAACCCCCCCCCCCCCCCTCCCCCACTGCAACTACACCAACCAGGTGGATTTATAATCATAACCCTCCTAACCATTTCCCGCGGCTACTTCATCCGCTAGATGGTTATGCCATATTACCTACCTCTGAAACCACATAAACCCCCTACAACACCCCCAAACAGGTTGATTTATAACCATATCCCTCCTAACGGCATTATAAACCCGCAACCCCCCACCCCCAATCAGGTTGATTTATAACCATATCCCTCCTAAACCATTTACCGTAGCTACTTTATTAACCCCTATATAAAACCTCTCAAACCGCATCAAGTTAACCCTCTGTATATTTAAAACCACATAAACCCCCTACAATCGCCCCCACCCCCACTGCAACTAACCAACCATTTCCCGCGGCTACTTCATTAACTCTTAACCCCATCCTAAAACATTTCCCGTGGTTTTCCCCCCTCCCATGCACACACCCAAACCAGTTTGATTTATAATCCCTTAGATTGTTGTTAGCTAGTAAAGAAATCGGGTTGTTTCATTAACCCCCGCAAAACGCTAATAAAATTGTACCATTATAACCCTAGGCCTATCCTAAACCATTTCCCGTGGTTTTACACCGCCCCACCCCCCCCCCCCACATGACAGGCTGTACACAGGCCTGTAACCATTTCCCATGTGGCTTCTGCGCCATGTGTAGGGGTGCGTGTGCCGCGGCAGTGAGACCCGTTGCGCAAACATGCACGCGACTCGTTACCGCGGTAAGATTACGCTGTAGTAGTACGCGCAACGCACAATGTTGTTCAATTCTAGTGGCATTTATGAGCCAAATCTGAGAGGTTTTTTGCTGTTTTTGGAGCCAATTGTTAACCAATTTTAGTGGAATAAACTTTAACACCCTTCCCGTCATTTCTTCTATCTTTCATGCAAATTAGGCGCCACTTCGATTAAAAGCAACGGAGAAATAAGGATAACAAACACACAAACACACAAACACACAAACAAACAAACACACAAACACACACCGTTTCCAGATTTATAGTAAGATAATGAGCTAGTTTTGAGGCTAAACTAGAGGGACATATAAATAGGTAAAGATGTGGTCATGGGTAATTAGCAGTGACTTTGACTTGTTTTCCATATTGGGGATGCAATTTCCTACAAACTTGGTAAAAATGATAGTCCCTAATTCTGTTTAACCTACGAAATCCTTTCTCCAATGTGAAAATGAATAAATTTAGACTAGTCCCTAAACACTAACTGTCAAATAAAACAATGCATGAGGTCACTCAAGTATGACGAACTTTGTTACCCTTTAAATTGAATTAAAGAGAAGAATTATTAATGCTTTGAAACTCATAACTAATAACAGTTACAACAGAAAGACACACAAGATTATATTAGTAGACAAGATATTATGAGAATACACGAGTTTCTTTCAAACAAGCTGTAATAACACACACATTTTTTAGCACTTTGTCAAAAGGTGAAATTACCATGTCTTACATAATGGAGTGTATCTTGAGTTTGCTGAATCCGATATTCATGATCTAAAATTCTAATCAAAGAGTGCAGTATGACAAAGATGATAAAAAAGGACCTAATCCCTTTGATTTCGATGATGACAAAAATTAATGAGCTTTGGGCATCGATGGGTACTAATCATTTTGGGACAGCCTGTATGTATTGACCATTAGGCACTCAAATTCAGTACTTTTGGTTTGTTAACAAACCAAAATCCAAAATGGTAAAATTCCAAAAAAGGCATATATCAACCAACATGTAAGATGAGAGTATAGTTTTAACAATGGTATGTGTGTGTTAGACCACTAGAGACTCATATCCAGTATTTTTGCTTTGTTAACATACTTTATATCCAAAATGGCCGCCAAAATGATGGCTAAAAATGGTCAAATTCCTTTAAATGGCACAATTTCAACCAAAATCATCGTCCAACGTTTTCAATTATCAGTTTTAAAATTTTGCTCATATCTAACCATACAATACAGAGAAAAATCCGTCCCCACACCGTAGAGGGTTATGATTGATTTGTTTGTTTATTATGCGTGCATCTGAAATGCAACTTCCTTTTTCCTGCTTGGTGGCAAATGTAATACAATCCGGGGGGGGGGGGGGGGGTACTCAAATATTTTTTTGATAGGGTTGTGCCGTCAGCAAAATGAAAAACTGACCCAATTACGAATTTACCAATTTTTTGGGGTAAATCAACCCATATGTTTACCGGTGACCCATAATGTTCCTATATATTTGACAGATTTTGCTAAAATTTCTGTGAAAAACAACAACATTTAGGATTTTAGACCCATACATTTATCAAAAATGGCTTTGAAATGGGGTCATTCTATAACCAGAGGGTGAAAAATGGGACCCTGTTTGTGGGTCGTTCAATAAAAACATAGGTAAAAGTTTGTAAATGTTGATTATAAAAAGTGAAATATCAGCCTATTCAGTTATAGAAAAAGAATCAGAATAGGCATAATTCTGTTATACCCTACACACCAACATCGGTAGTATGCGTCGTTCTTAAAAATCATGCACTATGAATACCTCTGTGAAGGGTATAACAGAATTACTCCCAATTTTTGAAGGGAACAAACCTGTATTCACAAGACAAAATACCCTAAAAAACCCACTCTATCCTTGATTTTGTCTTGTGAATACAGGTTTGTTCCCTTCAAAAATTGCATTCATAAACATAAAAACTAAAGTGTCTTCTAAATAAACTGCTCAAAAAAAGTTTAGACATTTTTTTCAAACACAAGATTCTCAAATATCGCAAGATATACGCTCATTAAGTGTTATATCTCTTCAATGCAGGTCTTTATCTCAGCAGGTGTTTGTCCAGTGTCCCTCCCAAGTCGATATTAGCATCTGTGTATTAATGTTTTCATTAACATTCCTAAAGTATTGGGTGTGGCATCATAGAAATTAACTCTCATCAGCCTTTTATGCCTGTGTGGGGTGGAGGCAGGCAGTACTCACATTGCATTGGCGGAGCCAGGGGGGGCTGGGGGGCACGTGCCCCCGGGTCCCTGGCACCAAAAAAAAAAGGAGAAGAAAAAGAAAGAAATAGGAGAAATAGTAAAGGGTATAGAGTTCTTTATTTGTTACATAGTAAGTTTCCATGCCCCCACCACCTTTTTTTGTACGTTTCCAGCACAGATCCCGGCATATCAAGGCAATAATGGCGTAGCCAGAGGGTGAAGAATGGGCCGACCGCTCCTTCTCCCCTATCACCCAATTTTGCCATTGTCGCCTCAATTTTGATAAGAGAAATCATAGTTAAATTATGACGTTCAAATACAAAGATAGCATTTTTCGTTGTATGTGCCCTTCCCCCAAAAATAAATTCATTGCAAATTAAGAAGATAGTTTGAAGCCAAAATGTACCTCAATCCTAGCAAAACCGGGTAAAATAGCAAAACATTTAACAATAAAAGCAGTGTCATAAGGCCAAAATAAATCTCAAATGTGGCAAATAAGTATAAAGAAGCCAGGGGTTTTCGTAAAAAAATAAAAATAAAATGTGACATTTTAATAGAAGCAATAATGTAAAGAAGTCAATTTTGCGTGGTTGGTATCTCAATCGCGGCACAATTTATGTAAAATAGCCCCCCAAAAATTGCGCCCTACGCGCACACGTGACATGAACGTTAACTTTAATTTTGGAATCTAATTTTAAGACAAAATGTATCTCGATCATGACAAAATTAGTTAGTGTTGAGAAGCCAATATTTTGCGCGTTTTGCTCATGTGCCTCGAAATATGTGATGCGATCTGTGAAAACCCGCCACATGTCGGGATTTTTCGTATTGGAAATATTTATATCATAAGAAAGCTGAATCTGTGCAGATTACAGAACTGTTTCAATCATTTTTCCACGATCACTACAAAAAAAGTTATGAGTGAATGATGTCATAAAAAGCTACAATACAAGAAATCATGAAAACAGGCCATAAAAGATACATAGTTCAATAGAATAACATTATAAGGATAATTAAACAAGTGACTTAAGTAAGTTTTTGAAGGTGAAATTTCATAAAAGGTGATGATACAAAGTAATATAATTAATTTTCTAAACAAAATCTATATTTTTTAATTTTTAATTTTTTAATTTTACCCATAATCCCTATTTCACATTTTGCGACATCCGACGGGTTTTCACAGATCGCATCACATATTTGCTTTAGTTTTTTAGCTTGTACTAGCCAAAATTGGCAAAATAGGTAGAATAGCAAACAAAATTGCGCGCTACGCACGCACATGCCCCAAACGATAAGACTTGGGACCAGTCCTTGTGTGACTTCATTTCTTGTTGTCCGTTTCGGGAGAGCCCGAGGGCCGAGCGGGTGGGTGAAGGGTGGGTGGATGTTTCAGAACCTCAACATATTTACATTTCTTTTAGAAGCTTGTTATCAGCAAAAAAAAGTCGCTCAATTATGACAAAATTAGTGTAAAATATGCAATTTTGCGCGCTAAGCTCGCATGAACCTTCAAACATTACATTTAGCTTCATATCAAATTAGTATCAAATGTTGTGCGCTACGTGCTAATGTGACTTCAAACATTAACTTTATCTTTATGAAACTTTTATAAAGGCAAGCCTCAATCATAGCAAACTGTAAAATAGCACATTTTTCGTGCCTGTTAAGGTATCACCGTATCAGGTCACTTTTTTTCTTTACTTCGTCAATTTATAGGTATCTGATATTAAAATAATAATTTCAAAAATATATGATTTTGATTTGCAGCTTTAGTTTTCTTTTAAATTAAGATTTGGATATTCATAAAACGTACAAAAAAGAAGATAGAATTACCACCCAAAAGAAAATGTTTTTATTGCCAGTATGTAGCAAATATATAGAATATAGTATAATTATGCTCAACTTCTTTCGTGCATTGATAAAAAACAAAATATTTATTAGAAATGGAGAGGTGGCTTTTCGATAAAATTTTTGTCAAAAGTATACACCAGATCGCACCAAATGAGTTCGAAAATTGAAAAAAAATCCAATTCTGAGGGGGAACATCCCCCCTCACTCTCCCCCTGTTCGAGCTTTTGGACCATTCTATACTTAAATCAAGAATATATCAGTACAATGCTCAACTTCTTTCGTGCTTTGATAAAAAACAAAATATTTATTGGAAATGAAGAGGTGGCTTTTCGATAAAATGTTGGTCAAAAGATACACTATCGCACCAAATGAGTTCGAAAATTGAAGAAAAAAAATCCAATTCTGAGGGGGAACATCCCCCCTCAGTCTCCCCCTGTTCGAGCTTTTGGACCATGCTATATTTAAATCAAGAATATATTAGTATAATGCTCAACTTCCTTCATGCTTTGATAAAAAACAAAATATTTATTGGAAATGAAGAGGTGGCTTTTCGATAAAATATTGGTCAAAAGTATACACCAGATTGCACCAAATGAGTTCCAAAATTGAAATTTTTTCTACTTCAAAGGGGGCACATCCCCCCTCAGACACCCCCCTGTCCGAGCATAACTCGGAGGGCAGTGCTGCGCACCGCTTGGATGGTACCTTATCAAATTCAGTTTTTGGGGCCTCCCATTAACTTTTCTGGATCCGAGCCTAAGTGCCCCCCCCCCCCCCCCGGATAAAATAGGATTTTAATTCGTAAGTAACCTTTTCAATTGTTATTGTATAATGTCAACTTTGTTTATTTCTGGCTATGCCTATGCATTACCTTATTATAGCACTTTACATAAAATACTCCTAAAAACAAAATTATAATTAGAATAAAGTGTCCCTCTCAAGTTGATATTAGCTGAATTGACCTTTTCATAATCATTCCTAAAGTATTGGGTGTGGCATCATAGAAATTAACTCTCATCAGCCTTTTATGCCTGGTGCGGGGTGGAGGCAGGCAGTACTCACATTGCCTTATTATAGCACTTTACATAAAATACTCCTAAAACAAAATTAGAATTAGAATAAAGTGTCCCTCTCAAGTTGATATTAGCTGAATTGACCTTTTCATAATCATTCCCAAAGTATTGGGTGTGGCATCATAGAAATTAACTCTCATCAGCCTTTTATGTCTGGTGCGGGGATGGAGGCAGTACTCACATTGCCTTATTATAGCACTTAATTTAATTAGAATAAAGTGTCTTAAATTATTAGGTGAATTGACCTTATTATTATCATTCCAAGTATTTTTAATTTAATAATATTTATTTAATACTATGGCAAAATCATCAATAGCATGGCAAAGTTTATCAATATTTGTGAGATGCAACAAACGAATTTATAGTCATTCACATAGTTCATGAATATTTATCACATGTAATAAACTGATACATAGTCTTTTGCATAATTCATGAATATTTATCACATGTAATAAACTGATACATAGTCATTAACATTGTTCATTAATATTTATGAGGTGTAATAAACTGATACACAGAGATGGGCACAAGTCATATTTTTGCAAGTCCAAGTCAAGTCACAAGTCATTTATTGCAAGTCCAAGTCTAGTCCCAAGTCACCTGGTCTAGTACCAAGTCAAGATACAACCCACTGCAAGTCAAGTCAAGTCACAAGTCATTCAATACAAACACAAATCAAGTCACAAGTCCAAGTCAAGTCTGTAAAGTCACACATTATTTTGTTCATACCAACTATAAGCAATAAGCATTCAGGTGACGAAATTACAGGTTTGACAAGACTGGTATCGAACGAATAGCCATTAATCGATTACAAATATGGGGGCGCTATTTTATCTTTTTGAAAATGGTCGCACAAATTGTCCAAAAATTGGCAGAAAATTTGATTATTACCAGGCTAAAACACCTTTAAAATATCATTTTTCTCTGTCTTTAATTTTTGCCATAACTTATTAAACAACAAAATAAAACCCAAAAAACATAAATGAACGCAACCAAAACCCAAAACAACAGCAATAGGATGTTCAAAGTTACCCTATCGGGTGACGAAATCGCAGGGTTTTACAACACTGACATCGAATAGCAATTAATCGATTACAAATATGGGGGCATTATTTTTAGTCTTTTCGTCAGGAGAGACAGGAACCCCGTAATTTTCAAGCCTACAGATGCAGCCTCCGACAAATCGCCATTTAGAAAGTTTATGAGATCACTAAATTTTGCATTTGACTTGCATTGGCCACAAGTCATTTTTCGCAAGTCCAAGTCAAGTCACAAGTCATAGGGTCGCAAGTCAAGTCAATTCACAAGTCAATGCCAATATTAAACTGATTTCTAGAATGCTATCTAGATGTTACCGTTGACAGCTGTTGCGACTCCGACATCTCTTCATCGGCAACTCTGAATTTGAACAGAAGTTGAACAAAAGCTTTTCGAAAACGCTTGTTCATCATCACATAAAGTATTGGGTTGAAGAAACAATTGAACCAATCACAGATTGATGTAACGAAATGACTTGATAGGTTCTCCGCATATGGATCTATGATGTTATTGATCATATAGGGGGCGTATGCAACGATAAAGGTGACAAATATGGCTAACATCATCTTGGTGTAACGAATGTCTTCGCGATGTTGCCTCGTACGACCCGCTCCGTTGGTTGCTCGTAAGTTGGCAATTTTCTTGCGGTTGTTGCAAACTTTGCAAAGAATACCGAGGTAACAGAAGCTTATGAATACGAGAGGCCCGGTGAACGCAAACACCATCAGAAACATGCCGTAGTTTGAACCATCGCGCAAGATTCCACACGACAAGGTTCTGGGTTCGTATCCTAGCGTTCCCCATATTCCTGTGATAGCCGGCATCATAGCTAACACTGGTATAGTCCAGAAGACTGCAAGTAGAAGAGCGGCGCTTCGTTTCTTACCAAACAATTTCTGGTACGTGTTTGGATGAATCATGATCAAGTATCGCCCCAGTGCGGTTCCAACAAGGCCCATCAACGTATCACCCACTATAGTAAACACTATCACCGGATAAACCATACAGAATGTTTCACCAAGCACCCAGGCATTGTTCCAGTACTGTGTCGTCGCACATGGCACACAGATCGTACCGTACAACAGATCGGATATGGCGAGACTGATTATGAACAGATTGGATCCGGTACGAAGAGATGGGGTTTTCAGAACAGCTATGATGGTCAGGGAATTGCCTATTATGCATAGGGTGGTAGCAGGGATGCATAGACATAAAGCAGTTAGTTGCACAGTGGACGAGTATTGTCTCGGAGAACTAATCCTTGTCACATTTTCGTGGGAAATGTCAAGTGACATTATGCTAAGGCCAAATTAAATTAATTGTTTGTCTCAAAGCTTCTCTCCTGTTGTAAAACTAATGCGGAATGTTTGAAAAAAAGAAAGAAAAAAAATAAAAGTTTTTTTTCAGATTTTTGTTTTTCTAATGCGCATCAATAAACTAACGCGTGCGGGAGCTTTGAGACAAACAATTAATTTGATTTGGCCTAATGTTTTTGTATCGAAATGCGCCAAATAGAACCTCACATTGATTTGTCCACTTGCTGTGATGGCCTTCAGTACTTTGGATGTTCCAAATTTGTCATGCCTCTGATATCCTTATTTATAGTATTAAACCCTAACCCCCTAAACTTTTTTAAAACCGGGATCACAATTTCGGAAGAGAAAACACCAACCAAATCGCCGAGGACCGGCCGGGAATCGATTCGGAGACCCTCTGTATGTCAGCCCACCTATTTAGCCACGACCCTCAGCTACTAGTTTGTACTGACAATATGCCACGCTCACTATATAGGACGACCCTCAGCTACTAGTTTGTACAGTGTGCCACGCTCACTATATAGTCTCGGTTGATTATGTCATCTAAAATAGTGTTCAGTGCTACTTAGAACTGGCAGTTGTTAAAAGATATGTCTCTTTACATCTGATGACATTTGTAATATCCTCCAAAACAATTAGTCACTTGAAAAAGGCGTAGCTCTTGCATAGATCTAATCATCCACGAAAGAATGAAGTCAATGTTACGTACTCCTGAACAATGCAATCTCACGTTTAATGGAATGGATGTCAAAATGCGGTACAGATATCAGTACTTGATACTTCCAGTAGATTCATCAATTGTAAATGATATACCCAAAGAATACTAAACTCTAGAAGTTGCACCGGCTCCCAAATTCAAAATCCAACACGAATTGTTATTGTGACACACCAAACTAATTAAAAATGCAATGCATGCCCTTGTTCATGAAAGTGTGCTGCGTTGTGCCATGCATTTTGCGTTTGAGTGGGACTGCACAAGCAACACGATAGATGCACGCCATCAAAGAGAGACGCATCGGGCGCCCGTATGTGCGTTGAAAAGTTGCATGAAAATGTTAGACGCCATGCGCTGTACGCCTTGATGACAAAATTGAGCAAAAATATGCCAGGTTTCCCAGTACCATGGGTTACAGGATGATTCAAACAAGATCAAATAATAGGTTTGTTGTAGACAACAGAAAGCAGTACAGTCGAATCTCCATACAATAAAGAATGTATTTTCCTTTCAGTTGCTGTTGGTACGTCGACTTTGGTCACACACAATACATCATTCTTTCCATAATACATTTGTTTAATTTCTAACACAACAAATGGTATTATTAACTGGTATTGGAAATTGTGTGGCTGGTTTTATTACAATCTTATTATTCTGACAGAAATCAATTCAAATATCTACCAACTTAGGGAGTGTTCATAAATACTTTGGTGGGTGGGGAGGGGGTTGGAAAAAATTGAGCCATGGACATATTCTTTTTTATCCCCCCCCCCCCAAAAAAAAAAAAATAGGGTTTGATCCTTAAATTATAAGAACCTTTTTTTATCCCCCACACACAAAAAATAGTGTTTTTTTCGTCTGATCCCCCTTTTAAGGACCTTTTTTATCCCCTCCCTCATTTTCTGCCCCCTCCCCCACACCAAAGTATTATGAACACTCCCTAATAAATTAACTCTACATTTATTGCTGACCTGTTTGTTTTCTTTGGTGGTTTTTCCAGAACATTGATTTCATAGACTAGAATGCACTGCATTAGCAATATTGCAAAATATATTGCCATCTTGGTGCTTGCATTGACCTAGCGGTGTATATTTTTCTTTACATTGGCATATACCGCTGTATATTTTTCTTTACATTGACATAATACTGGTGTATATTTTTCTAAGCATTTGGCAATATTATTTTTAGAGGTTGTGAGTTGGGGGAGGGGGAGGAAGGGAGGCAGATGGGGGATGAGGAATAAGAAAAACAAATATTTATCAATTTGACTTTCAGAACTGTTTGGGGTTAAATTGGTGGGGGGGGGGGGGGGGGTTAGCCTCACTCTCACCCAATGGCCACATATGGTTTTAACCTTTCTCACCAATGTCATAATATATTTTGTGCGCATTTTCGTTGTTGAGAATTGTGCAACTTTCTCACCAAAAGACCCCCTTTTCTAAGGAGATTTGGCAAATATGTCACCCAAAGAACCCTTTTAGCAGCATTTTGGCAATCTGTCATCCAATTACCCCTATTTGTTAAGCATTCTCTCTTACCCAGTGCCCATGCAAGGGTTCACAGTGTCAGCCTTACACCCATGTCCATTTCATGCATCAGTACCCCTCCCCCCCCCCCCTCCATCTCCGATGTTCAACTGGAGGAGTATCAACAGAGGTTGGATACACTTAACCCGGAGTTCCTTTAGTATACCCTACCACTGCATGTCTTCAATGGGGGCTTTTAAAGAACAACCCATACACTTACACAGTGAGGATTACAAATGGTAGGGTAAAGCTTACCCTTTAACCCCCTAAGAAACACCTGCCGAATGGTCAGAAAGGTGGATACACCATTTATTGCACCAATGGGAGACGTTGTTAGAATAATTGAATAATTGTATATATCCCTGATAAAGATTGGTGTGAAATATTTTAAAGCAGTATTTCAATTGGTTATTCAAATGAGTATAATTGAAGAGGTATTTTGCAAAAGGGCTATGGTGCATTTTTTCAAAAAATGAGTTTGATATAGAAATGTACAAAAATACCTACATCTCATTGTAAACAGCCATTGAAGTTGTTGTTTTGTTGCAAAAGTGCCTGTATCCAGAATTAAATCGGGATACGGGCCCTTTTGCAACAAAACAACAACTTCAATGGCTGTTTACAATGAGATGTAGGTATTTTTGAAAAAAAATGACTTTATTTCCTTGAAACATATGATTGTGACCTATACATTTCAATATCAAACTTATTTATTTGAAATGATTAAAATAAATGATTTTTTGTGTGTGGTATTTTTTCTTTATGTACAAACAGATGGAGTTTTGTTGCAAAAGGGCCTACAAAAAAAATTAAAACTAGCACATTTAAAATTTATTTCAATTTCAATTAGTATGTAGTGTACCTCTTTCATAATCCATTCAGTTTTTCAATTGCTCAACTTCAATATTTAGAAACAGTTTTTTGACTTTTTCTCAATAAGAGCCAAAGTGGATGTAGGCCCTTTTGCAAAATACCTCTTCATATCTTGAAATTACCCAATCATAAATATTATTAAATCAGTACAGGCGCAACCTCCTATATTAGTTTTTTGATCATATAATCGGATTTTGTAGTATTGTCTGAATGGCTGCACGCCATTGTAAAAACAGGAAGTAAGATCGTATTATTTATTCGGGGAATACCTTTATTTTTGTAGTATTGTCGGAAAAACCTAATTACTTATTACGTACAATAACTTTCTATGCTAGCCATTTTTTACACGTGTGCTTGATTGCCTCGAGGCTAGATGTTTACCAGCGGCGATAACATCCAAACATGTGACCTGATGAAAAGACTACCAAGATTGGTCAATTAATATTTTATTAATTTTAAAAAAAATGTAATAAATCAGGTAAATACCACAAATTCGTACTATTTTACGAAATCTGACAATATGGTTTTGCGTCATTAGCGTCAATACTGTCAATAGACAGGTACATGTAGTGGCCAGGGTTAGGTATGAATGTCATATTCGATTGTATAATGGAATGACCTATCTTACGCTCATTAGGCCCAACATTTTTTTTTTGATCGTCCATAGATCACTTTTAGGTTTTTTGGGGTAGGTCGGTTAGGAAAAGGTGTTTTTTTTCCTTTTTTTTTCTTCTTCTCACTTGCCCTTTTTCAGGTACCAAAAGTAAAATAAAATGTACTTGTTGTGGTAACCAAAACGGGGAACAAAATCTTTCATATTTTGATGAGTTTTTAAAAAACACTTTAAAAAATAAAAAAAAATTGACCAATATTTTGTAAAAATATGAAATTTTCAATAACAAAAATTGGAACATTTTAATTTAATTTTTTTAATTTCAAAAAAACAAAACAAAACAAAAAAAACCAAAAAAGTTGTTTGGGTCAGAATAATTAATAGGGTCAGGCAGACGAGGACAATCAACAACAACAAAATTGGCCTTGGGAGGCTTGTGATTTAAAAGTCACTTGCATGCATGTGTACATGGCACATTGAACATGAGTCAGAAGTTGAACATATCTAATTTATAGTTTTCAGCTTGATTTGTAAATTGGTTATTTTCAGAGCCACATTTTGCTGAAACCCAATTACATATTGACAATTAATTCCACCAAAGATATAAGTATAATAAGGATTTTCAAAAATAATAGAAAACATAATAAGACATTCAACCTTTGTTTAGTTATAACTCTATCAATATTCCAGACTTTCGACTTATTTTTTACATAAACTGTATACTTACAAAGCGTAGTGGAATAAAAGTTCTTTATGTATAATACATTTTTATACTTAAAACCATTTTTCCCACCAACTTATTTATCATTTTGGTGCAGCCGTTTGTTGAGATTGTTCTTCAATATCTGAAATACACCGTCCGCACTTGAAAGGCAAAATGCTCAGGAATGCACGACGGAAATGTCTGTTCAGAAGCGCGTACAACACAGGATTAATACAAGGACTCAACCAGGCGCATGAAGCACAAAAGAATCCTCGCGTCATGTGCTCCACGAATGGATCGACTAGGTTGTTGACCATATAAGGAGCGTAGGCTATTAGGAACATACCAAATATGGCTACCATCATCCGGGTGTAGCGTAGATCCTCGCGATGCGATATCTGACCAGATGTTTTATTATCCCGCGCCGCTTTGCTCGCGTTAATTTGTCTCGCTGCTTGGATTTTTCTCCGATTGGCGCAGACTTTGCAGAGAATGCGTAGGTAACAGAACGTTATGAACGTAATCGGGGTTATGAAAGAAGTGAGAAGTAAAAACATTTTGTAATTGGAGTTATCACGCAGAAATGTGCAAGTGAGAGTACGCGGTTCGTAGCCTAGCTTACCCCATACGCCTGTAATAGGAGGCAACATGACTAGAATAGGCACTGACCAAAAGCTACACAAAAGTATAGCGATGTAATGTCTCTTGCTAAAGACAAGATTGAATATCTTAGGATGGATTATTTTCAAGTATCGGCTAACGGCTGTGCCAGCAAGGCTCATCAGGGTCTCGCCAACTGCGAGAATAAGCACGACCGGAAAGATGTGACAGTACACTCTGCCAAACACCCAGGCGTTGTTCCAGTGAACAGTTACGGCGGTAGGCACTACGACGCAGGTGTAGGTCAGGTCAAAGGTCGACATACTGATAATAAAGATGTTTGCTCCAGTACGTAGCGATTTGGTTTTGATCACGGCAACGATGGTTAGCATGTTGCCGAGGAAACCGAATAGGATGACAGGAATCCCGATGATTAGAGCGGTGAATCTAACAACCTCGGAATACTGACGTGGTTCGGAAGGGGAATCATCCGAGAAATTTGATGCAGACATATTAACTAGAGAAGGATCCATTGATGCTGAAAGTGAGAATGGAAAACACAAACCACCTTACCAACTATCTGAGAGATCCGTACGCACAGAGAACAGGGATTTTTGTGTGTGTTGTGGTTGCCTTATTCCTGAAATTCCACAAAGTTGTAGACAGGCACATTAATTCTGTTTTCTCCACACAGCAGAAATGACAAAACATCACCGACCATCAAGGAATTGAACCGGGGACCTCTGGGTTAGTAGACCGGTGCTCTGCCAACTGAGCTAATGAGTCAGATGGGGAAGAACAGCGATGTTATTAAGTTGTAGAAAGGTCAACACTGAAGAGTTGCTGATGGTTGACACACCTCAAAGTACAGATTGATATATGGTTTTGTGTGGTACGTTTAAAGTTGCAGACTACATATGTGTCAGTGACACTTTAGAGTTGCAGGTCATGACAAAGGCCACTCAAGTGAACTATAAAACACACATCTCTCTTTCAGCTACTCGACAGATCATACAACCAGTCGCGTAAGAGTTGGATTGAAGTCAACTGCAGCATTTTGGTCCTTGCAACCTTTGACCTATCCTGACTTTTGGCAAGTCGCCGCTGACTAAAATGGAAATGTATGATGAAGGGAAAATTATGTACAATTTGTCATCTGGAATGACCAGGATTACACAGCGACCTCAATATTGAATGTATGCGATATTTATCATCTAAGAACAGTTTGATTGTCTGGTCTGATGCAGATATTCATTCCCTTGCAAGTCAGTAGTAAACACCTCTCTTCACTACACCAGCGATAGTCAGTGAGTGAAGAATGACCAATCTCGCAGCTAACTCAAGATCGACAGCCAAAGCTTTATGCACCTTTCTGCTGATTGTGTTTCACAGTCTCTCTCGTGCTGTGTATATTTTGTTCCTAATTTCTTCCAATTTCCATTCATTGCTTGATGTTAGCGCAACTGGCGACTTGAATGCGCAGTCGTGTGCGCTGGAATATAATTGAGACCTGTCACCACAAAATGAGCATTAAGTCGCCAGTGTGCATTAGGAGATATGGTCTAATGAACATGCCAAAAAACAATACAAAACAAAGGAATTTTTGTCTTTCAATTTGATTTTTGATCAGGAATACATTGAGGAATTATGACATGTTGCATATCATTTTAAAGCTTGTTTTCTGGGCATTTTGAATCTGGATAAACCTCAGAATCTAATTTTCCGACTTAACTCTCATTTTGTGATGACAGGTCTCAACTAT
The DNA here is from genome assembly GCA_035610835.1 of Ophiura sarsii. Taxonomy (NCBI): domain Eukaryota; kingdom Metazoa; phylum Echinodermata; class Ophiuroidea; order Amphilepidida; family Ophiuridae; genus Ophiura; species Ophiura sarsii. The sequence continues at coordinate 20,618,012 of CM069445.1, read as the reverse complement.
GCTGTTTATATCCCCCAATTTCCCCCCAATTTTTTTCATTTATATTAAATAAGCCATGGATAGGTTTTTCTAATTAAATGTGTAACTGCAAAGACATTGCACTGCAGTTTTGTCGCCAAAATATTTGTGCAAAGATACAAAAGAATATATTACTTAAGTTAATATAAGTCTTTGTTGTCCTTCTAAATTAATCAAATTCCCCACGAGAAAGCAATAACTGCATTTCTATAGGAAATTTTGTTGATGAAATTATTTCTTAATCAATTAATTTTTTTCCTAACCAACGCTCACTCCTTAAATATATAATTCATTTTCCAGTAATCTAATTTGAACGTAGAATTGTTATGAATTCAAGGATGTACAGGGTGTATCAGAAAGAACTGTACCGTGTTTCTAAAATACATCAAAAATACAAAATGATTATTGTTTTAAATTTAAACACCTGCAATATAAAGTTGAACATGTTTCCTATATTATATGTTAATTTCATTGAGAGATCTCTTTTTGTTCTCGTGTGGCAAGACATAATCGAAAATCGATGAAAAACGTTTTTTCAATTTCAATCAATCCTCTCTACCACTTACCCAACATCTCAAACAATGTAGCCCACACCACATAAGCAATATTCAAAGCTCCCGCCAAAGAAAAGAAAGTTAAAACCACTCAAGCAGAACAAATCTTGGTTTATTTTCGGATTAAAAATCAGAATTTATCTCCAAATTTCACCCACAAAAGTATGTAAATAATAAATAGTTACAAGTGATGTGAAAAGTTAAAATATGGCGACTAAAAATAAACCCTGTCCTATGGAAAGATGGATATCTCAGGCAGGGTTAGTAATTTCACAGATTTTAAATTGATCATTTCGACCAAAATTGAAATATACCATCTTTACCAGAAAGTCTGTATTTTCCATCAGAAATTTCTGATTTTCAAAATTTAAAATTCTTATGAAAGCTAGGCGTTTGCGCAAGATAAATGTGAAAACAGTTTGAACAATATCAATCGAATTCATACCGTAATAAATCATATTGTCTCGGTACAGTTCTTTCTGATACACCCTGTATATAGTTCTAAACTAATATCAATTTCCAATTTGTGTGTATATTTAGAAGTCTATTCAATGCACGTGTTTTGCCCATATATTATATAAAAAGGATAATAAAGTTATAACTTCCTATACTAAATTAATTCCACAGCCAAGAAGTTGGCCCGTAAATTGGCAAGAATGACAAATAAAAAAATCATATAAAGAGCATGGTGAAGCTAATCATAACATTGTTGGAATAGCAACATAATAGCATTGACGGTTCCCCCGGGGGATGATGGGGGGGGGGGGGGGGGGGGGCTGAGAGATAACTCTCAAATATGCCAGTGTAAACAGGCAGGACCAGGAAAAAAGTAGGGGGTGGGGGGCTGAGAGATAACTCTTAAATATGCCAGTGTAAACAGGCAGGACCAAGAAAAAAGTAAAAACAAGGTTTTTTCACCGAGGGGGGGGGGGGGGGGGGGGGGGGCAGAAGGTATGCATATAAGGTATGCAGGTATGTGCTGGTGTTCTAATCACTTTTTGTAAAATATCCCTAAACATGAGGTATATGATTTGTGCTGGATAACCGTAAACACAGGCCCCAAATCAAAAAGAACACCCAGCAAACATGGGTTTCAAAATCGCAAAAACACCCCTTCAAAGTGGGTCAAGATTTCAAACCTCCAATGTTATCAGCATAATTAGCATAATTATGATTAATTAGCAAACTTAGAGTTAATTAATATTAATCATAAACATCATGTAAGGATAATACAAAATGGTCTTGTTGGACCTATATTGTATATACATTATAAACTTTAAACCAGGTATTTATTTTACCCACGTAAGTGGTAATTTAGTTATATTTACCATAACTATTTATTAAAAATCATTTTAAACATCACTAATAGCGTTAAAATATCACACCTCAATATTACTTATTATGGGTACTTATTGGGATCAAAATCTTGTTTAATGCGATGGAATTTCATTGTAAAGACATCGCTCGATTTATTAGATTTATTATGTTGATCAATATATGCAACAAACATGAATACACACAAATCACATTGGTAATAAGTGAATATTATATTCGTTGTAGATAGGTTTCTAGCAGTGCTGGGTCTAGTCCACCTCATCCGAGTCCCTGATGTCAGAGTCCCTAGTCCGAGTCCCTGTGTCCGAGTCCTTCTTAAATTTAACCTGTTCTATTTTGGGTACGCTAGGCCTTCAATACAAATCTGTCTACAATTATGTATGTCCCAATTTTTTAAAGTTTAGTTTGTACAATACCTTCTTTTATAACAAAATTTAAAACAGATATAGATCTTACTCGTGGAACAACCCCAAAACAAAGACCAATGATTAAAAAAGTTGCAACTCATCACAGCACGCTATTTGTAATTACGATGTATGGCGTATACAAATATGCAAAAGTTACGAACAATCTCGCTCAAAATGAGAAAGAGACATCATCCAATATGATCAATATATAGCCGTAATAATTTACTTTTGGCTGGAACCCAGTGACTAATATTGTTAAATGATAATAATAATAACGGCATTTATAATGCGCCTTTGCCAAAGGATACAAAGCGCAACGACAAAAACAAAAACAATACAAACAAGGGAAAAAGCAGAACTTGTGCAGGAGAAAAGGTGTGTTTTAAGAAGGGATTTGAACCCTGTGACTGTAGGAGCACTACGAATATGAACTGGAATCTTGTTCCATTGAATAGGAGCAGCCACTGAAAAAGCCCTATCCCCGGCACACTTGTAAGTCTTAGGAACCCTAAGGTTCAGGCCGTGGTCCGATCTTGTTGTAACAGAGCCATCACGGGGTCTCTTTACAATGAGGCACTCATCGATATACCGGGGACAGAGCCCATTCAGTGACTTATAGACATAGAGCAAAGTTTTGAATTTGATACGGTCCTTAACACGAAGCCAATGAAGTTTCCGCAACAGAGGGCTGATAGGGGTACGTCTCGGTGTCAGGAAAACAAGGCGAGCACACTTATTTTGGAGCCTTTGTAATCGATCGACGTCCTTTTGCGCAATATTGTTAAACAAAATGTTACAATAATCAAGGCGAGATAAAATCATTGCTCTAACTATGTTAGCGCACGTCTCTTGATCAATATACTTGCGAAACTTGATACTTGATACTTGATACTTGATATATACATATTTAATAATAATAATAATAATATAACCGGTGTTATATAGCGCTTTCCACAATGCAAGCACAGTCCCAAAGCGCTTTTTAAATCAATTATTATCGCTGCCAGTTTAGATATCAGAATCCTTTTGTCGCTACACTTAGGCGGCTACCAGACGACAAGTGCACAAGCCTATCAGCACTACTTAGATGTTGATATCCTAACAGCTCCCCAAATATCGCTTGGGTCGACGAAGCAATTGAGACTAAGTACCTTGCCCAAGGATACAAACATGTTAGCCGTAGCGGGGCTCGAACTCACAATCTTTGCATCGTGAGACCGGCGTCTTATTATTTAGCTAGTAGAACATTAGAAAGAGTGTTTATTAATTGCATTGAATCGCAGTAAAGAATTCAAGAGCTTGCCAGCCCAACTTGTGGTACCGTGATTTGCAAAGGTTTTTACAATAAACAATACCCCTATATTAAGACGCAGGAAAGGCTAAATATTAGTGGACTCGGATCCGTGTCCTCAAGTCCCAATGGTTGAGTCTGAGTCCCGAGTCCGAGTCCATCAAAATCGGGACTTGAGTCCGGTCTCGAGACAAAGATTGGACTTGAGTCTAGCTCCAGCACTGGTTTCTATAGTATGTAACACATGCAAAAATATCTTTCGCTGCCAGTGTATAATATACACCTAGCAACAAAGTCCCTGAGCAGGTGCTTTAAGGTTGGCTAATTCAAAATAGATAATCGGTACCAAAAATCTGAAATATACATTAAATGAGCAAATTTCTTCTCCGCAGTTTGATACCTCATTCAACAAAATCGAATGGATACTTTTAAAGTTATGGCGATTTCAATGACCGTGCATCATAACTGTCATAACTCTGTGCTATCTGGATGAATGGGTCTGGAGTGAGCTGTGAAGAATGAAAGTCTTTGCTATCTTTACACACACACCAACAGTGCATAATCACACCCAAATCAATGATTTCCTATACCTAGTGCAACTTTGCTGTTGTTATGCGCAGTCATTGAAACCGCCATAACTTAAAAAGAATCCATTCAATTTTGTTGAATGAGGTATCAAACTGCAGAGAAGAAATTTGCTCATTTAATGAATATCTCAGATTTTTGGTACCGATTATCTATTTTGAATTAGCCAACCTCAAAGCACCTGGTCAGGGACTTTTGTTGATAGGTGTACATCGTCGCTGTTAAGACATAACCACACTTCACAAAAACAGCATTTGAGAAAATCATGTTTGAAAATATACATATTTATTAATGTTCATTGACAATGATAGTAACTTTTGATGTGAATGCTCTCCAATGAGTCTTCAAAAATTGGAACATTTTCAAACACGATTTTCTCAAAATGCTGTTTTTTGTGTGATGTGTCATTATGTCTGAACAGCGACAACATGAGTTACCGTATTATCCCTATTAAGCGCCCAGGGCGGTTAACCAAGTCATTTTGGGTGGGCGCTTATTTGTATACTGATTTACAAAGTTGTTGACCATCAAGGTTGCAAAATTCAGCAACCTTTACGTCCAAAGACGATGTTTTGCAATTCAAGATGGCGGCCTCCATGAATGACAACAAACACGAACGTGCGTATTTCGGATGGTTTCTGTTGCTGTTTAAAGGCTTAACACATGGTTTAAGTTCACTTTTGGAACACAAAACAGTATGTCAAGTATGTCTGAAGTTAAAATAACCATAATTTCCCCTTTATTTTCAAGCAATTTGTAGTCCGAGATTTAGTGTGGTGTGAGTAATTTTTAAGTAAGCTTATTTTTTAGGTGGGCGGTTAATTAGTATATATTTTTAAAGTCACCTGAGAAAAAGGGGGTGGGCGCTTATAAGGTCCTGGGCGCTTAATAGGGATAATACGGTACTCAATGTAAGCCTGGGAATATTTAGTTCAGCCTCTTAACCATGTTTTAATGTGAGGTATTTTTCTTCTCTTTTTTTCAATTTTGCAGTCAAGAAGTGACCAAATCCGAAGATAAATCGACTGAAGTGAGTGGATCTGGTGAAATGTCAAAGAAGATTGAAGCATTGGATCAAACAGCTTCAGGTGCTGCTTTGAAAGTAGTGAGTGGATCAGGAAAAGAAGAAGCATCCGATTCAGGTGCCGCTCGTAAAGTAGTGAGTGATATGGAGGATACATCCAAGATTGGCTCATCATCTGATTCAGGTGCCGCTCATAAAGTAGCGAGTGAATCAGATACATCCAAGATTGGCTCGTCATCCGATTCAGGTGCCGCTTTGAAAGTAGAGTCTGACAAGGCAACAAGTTCCTCTTCAGATGTAGGTGTGGCCACTGGTGTTGTCATGGCAACCAATGGTGATGGCGATGCAGCAACAATGACCACATGTGTGGAGAATACCGGAGGAAGTCCTTTGGAAGATCTAGGGGCTGTAGGTGGATCGGCTATGCCAGGTAGCTTGTCTGGAGGAGGCATGACTATTGGGCAATTAGCATCTGGTATAACTTTGCCAAGGGAAGAGGTAATTTAAAGCAATATTATGTGATCTTTTTTCAATTTGTTTAGTACAAAAAAGTTTTGTGGACTCCTATATCTATCTTGAGTGTATTCACTGTAAAACAACATCATCATAGACCCTTAACACTTTCCACGCGGCTATTATTTTACCATACACAAAACAGATTGTTCAGAAACCTTTCCAAATTTTCAAAGTCTATCTCAAGGGTTACTGAACCAATACTAGGAATGTTTGTACTTAAATTAATGCATTTCTCAAGGAGATTCCAAATATGGTGATTAAATTCAATAATTTTGATATTCTTAAAACATTTTTGAAATTTTGGAATGTCGTCTGCAGCCGCCTGCCGTGTGGAAAGTGTTACTAAATCATAATTGAAATCTGCTTCTAATTTAAGGAATTTTTAACATATTTGTTTTGATTTTCATCATAAAAGCATTCCCTACTACAGTGTTCACTTGTGTACAGTTGCGATTGTAGCTGAAAACACTGTAACCGGCGTTAACACGGTGTCAAACCAGGAATACTATTTATATCAATAAAACATTTTCAAATTTGATTTTGAAGTAATTAGGAAAAGTGTTTCTCTGTGACTTGAGTTTCATGTCTATCAAAGTAATTTGACAACAACAAAATAACATTTATTTTAGAAGGAAAAAGATTGCATAATAGGCCTGTAAGTTATCTGCGACAGGCTGACCAAATATCATCTATACTGGACAAATTCAATTATATGAACACCCTTACTATTGATGATGTTTGCGGTTCTATATGTTTGATATACATTTACCTTACTTAAGGAACAAATTGTACATATCTGATTTTGGTTTTATTGTTTTTGCAAAACTTCAATTTGCTTAGTCAAAAAGGGTTACACGTATATCTTGAATCTTAATTACAAAAAGGGTTAGTCTCAAAAGACCGCGCGTAGCTTGTGAAATTCTCATTTCAGCGTATAATTCCCCCCCCACCCCCCCCCCATTTTTGAAAATGATGCTTCTTCAAATTTTAATTTCACATTGTGAAGTACAATATCCGCTTCATTTTCTTGCTTATAAGAGTAACATTGCCACATACTGTACAAACAAAAGTTAAATACAGTCCAACCAAATGTGATTTCTTTCTACTATATGGCAGTGTTGAAATATACATTTCACAGAGCCTGTCTCATTTTTTTTTTAAATACCTTTGGTTTGGCATTTTTTACTAAAAGAAATATTTTTAAAATCGCATTTCGGATATCATTTTTTCTGCTTTCTTCTCAGACAAACTTATGTGTTTTGATTTTTATTGTCCTTATATAATTTGACACTAAGTGTTCAGTTGCATTGATATTTTCTGCAAAATGTAGCATCACAAATTACCAATATAATCAAGTGGAAAACTGATAGCCTTTGGAATCATTTTGCTTGATTGCATCACATATTCAGATTTTTAAAATTTAAAGTTCCTGCTTATTGAGATAATGTATGGTATCAATGGAAAGCTTAGATTGTATAGAATATGTAAATTTTTATTTAATCTTAACCTAATATACTGGGAATTACCAATAGGCAATACAAACTTTCAAGTACAGACCCCCCCCCCCCCTTATACCTTGGGATAAATAGTCAAAACGGGGTTTAGAATTGTGACGTCACCCCAGGCACAGAAATTCATCCTCATCCTATTCAACCCATTCATCGAAGTCTGAGATCGATACCACACAGACAGTACTGCACACAGCGCTACTATTCAAATAGATACAAGAGAGGCATGCATCACAATGGACAATGAGTTTGTTTACATTACCGGGTCCCTTTGCTGACGTCATACAAGAATCTCGATTTTCACCTCTCCACTTCTGGGTTTGCGTCCGCCCTACACCGGTACTTTCTAATGCTATTTATTATTTACAGTGGCATTTTGGGACGTGGACACCCGCGGGTGGACACCACAATTTTTCTAAGCTTTCCAATGATATATAATTTGGCTATATTTCAATTTTCAATGAATAGCACCTTTAAATATTGGTCTCTGTATCAATCAACCTACTAAGAAAATATTGAAATAATTCTCCAAGTCCCTTTATTTAACACTTTCCACGCGGCAGGCTTCTGCAGACGACATTCCAAAATTTCACAAAATGTTTAAAAAATGTCAAAATAATTTAATTTCATCACCATATTTTGAATTACCATTAGAAATGCATTAAAATAAGTACAAACATACCTAGTATTGGTCCAGTAATCCTTGAGATAGACATTGAAAGTTGGGAAAGGTTTCTGAAAATCTGTTTTGCATATGGTAAAACTAATAGCCGCGTGGACAAGTGTTCACAATGTTGCTCGGATCTAAACTCATCAAACAATTTCAGAATTTTGTTTCTCTGGCCTAATTTTTAGGATGTCTTGTGATAGGTTCATTATTTTGTTATATACACATCATATAGAATCTGATGTGTTCATCTTTACAATGATACCAAATTTGTAGCAATCACTTGTTTCAGTTAAACTTGACTGGGACCCAATCAAGTAGCTGAGCACATGGATAGGGGTCTCAATCTGAATGTGCCAAAATCTACACTATGTTTTGCGCTCAAATGAAACAACTCTGTCGTCTGCTCAATGCAGTGTTACCTACAGTGTAGAGAGATATGCTCTATTGACTTCTGAGGACAAAATAGTGGTGATGTTTGCATATATCTAGAATATGGACTTACTGTAGAGAAATGCGCTATTGACTTTTGAGCATAAAGTAGTGGTGATTTTGGCATCCAGGTTGAGACCTCTCCGTATTCTCAAGCTCGTAACAGACCACTGAATAAGTAATTGCTACAAATTTGGTATCTTTGGAAGGATAAAAAATGCATCCAGTGGCATAACTAGAAGGGGCAGGGGGATTTGCCCTCCCCTCCAGCAGAGGGCTTGCCCCACACTTAAAATTAAATGACAAACTCTATGTATATTAACAAAAAGTAGTCAGTTATGCCCCTAGTCACAGGCCTTTGGTCACAGGCTACGTCCCCCCTGGTCACAGGCCTGATGCCCCTCCCCAAATTCGATATTCTAGTTACGCCACTGAGCTTTCCGTTGATATACAACAATAAAACCATATCACGATACATTCAAACAATTGTTTATTAGAAACATATTCTGACCTTATACTTTTGTTTTGTTTGAACATCATCATGGGTGTTGGGTCCACCTACATTGATTAAACTAACTGGAGGAGGGATGTGAGTTAGCAGATAGCTCAGTGTCTTCAAAAAAAACTCTATTATCATTTTCCAACAGACTCAGCTCATCAGTGTCTTCAAAAAACTCTTTTTTTTCTTCTTCCTCTTTTTCCAACAGACTGGTCTCCATGCTGTGGTGCCATTGACATGGTGTCCTCATCTTGAATCCGATGTTAAGCCGCTCCCTAGTAAGGGTATCGATACCAGCGCTCCTTGTGTGGAATGTGGGGATGAACGTGAGAACTGGATCTGTCTCAATTGCTATCAGGTAAGGCAAATTTTGTTGTTGTTATGTTGTGATGTCCTCCACAACTTTCAGAGAAGAGGCCGGGCGGGCGGGTGGGCGGATTTTTTTTAATTTAAATTTTCTTATATTAGCGGAAGCTCAAAGTTCAGCCAACAAGAAGTTGAAATCACTCTAAGAGTCGCACAATATATTTTATAAACACTTAATTTAATATTCAATGCCATTTAACAGTGTTGGAGTCGAGTCCTCATCATCCGAGTCCGAGTCCGAGTCCGAGTCCTTGAGGAAAGGACTCGAGTCCGAGTCCGAGTCTTTGCCAATTTTTATGTCCGAGTCCGAGTCCGAGTCCTCAATATCCGAGTCCGAGTCCGAGTCCTATGTATCAAAATCTAGACGCAGTTCGCCAATACTATATAACGTTTTTTTAATCAGAATTTCAGTTCTATACAGTTCTATACTGTTTACTTGTAATTACTAATTAAAGTATAATCACAGTCAGTTCAGTAACTAACTTATTAGGCTTGTGTTGTCTTTGTGGCTGTTCTTTTATTCACAAACTGCTTATATGCAATTATTTGCATGCAAAATTACTTAAATTAGAAAGAGTGTAGGAGGAAAACGTGAGGTCCTCAAGAGAGCAGCAAGTGTCACAACGCCAGATACTGATCACAAGTGCCACTCATGTAGAAGATGCTTCATTGCCTGGATTGGTCTTGTTAGTCATCTTTGGACACATACATGTAGATCAAATTTAACTAACTAATCTTCGTTGTCATTGTCATCTTTGCTTTGCGATGGACGAACAACAACAGATCAAGCTAAGAAGTAAATTATTGCTATTGCTAAGGCTAATAATTCTGATAAAAGACAGGATACAATTTAATATTCTTTGTATTTAGTCACTGTTTTTAAAGTAATACTAAATTGACGATATCTTTGGAACTGGGAGTACTTACATTGAAATAAGCATGTCAGTAAAATAAGGCTATGAAAATGAAACAGGGTAGAAAATTGAATATTTCATTGCTTGACAACACCTGAGTTTTTGACCTCATCAATCATCAAAAGCAGTTTTGAGTTGGCCTAATGTTATGTGTTGAATTTAAAGAAGATGCTCATTGCACTTCAAGATTATCAGCATCTGCACCATTTTGGGGGACAATCTGGCGCGATGTGGCCGCATGATCAACCCCCTCTGCTGAAATGCGTTCCACGGGTGCACTACGGGTGCACCCACCCTATGTGCTAACTTATGAAGGGCTGGGTAGCGTCTTGGTTCATTCGATCATTCATTTATCATATCGGCAAGTTATTGTTTTGCTAGCGGCGGACTGCAGAATTCAGTTTCTCAGCAAAACAAAATTCAGGTAAATTATTGAAAATAAAACACCTGAAAAAACCCAATTTTGCCGGACTTGTTGAGGACTCGAAGCCGAGTCCTCGAGTCCTTGGGGTCCGAGTCCGAGTCCGAGTCCGAGTCTTTGAGTACTGGGACCGAGTCCGAGTCCGAGTCCTTGAAAAAAAGGACTCGAGTCGGACTCGAGTCCGAGTCCCGAGTCCTACAACACTGCCATTTAAACTGTTTTCAAAAAAATCTGAAAAAAAACCCTGATTTTTTTTAATTTTAAAATCTGGAAAAATCTGGAAAAAAATTGGAGCGGCCCTAAATCTGACGAGTGGGCCTAAATTACACATAGGCGTAAATCCCAGGGGGGGGGGGGGGGCTATGCAATCATCCCCCATGATATGCATGATAAAAGTACCGTATCTGCACTATTCTACACCATAAGTAATGATGAATTACGTGTGAATTTATTTAACAAAGCACATTACCTGTAGGTGCGCACACATACCGCCGGGCATTACATCACAGGTCACATCATCTATAGATACCAGTGCTCCTTCTTTTAACCGTGAGGAGAGGGGGTTAATTGTGGGGAGGGGAGAGAGATGCACTACTATTGGTTTCCTCATCATGAATCTGTAGTCAAGTTGCTCCCAAGTATAGATATAAAACACAGAGCTCCTTGTATTGTATTTGGGGATGAAATTTGGGAGAATAGGACCTGTCTCAATTGTTAACAGGTAAGCTTGTGGGGTTTTGGGGTGGGTGAGTGAGTTGGTGTTCCCATTTTCAATTTGATGTTAAACCGTTACCTAATGGTGGTGTAGATGCCAGCACTTCCTGTATTGGATACAGGCTTGAATGGAAAACTGCCATCATTGCTATTAGTCCTAGGACTTTAGTCTTTAGGACTACTCTATCTTAGCCTAGAAATATTGCTATAGTGGCCCTACGAGGAGGGCTAATTGCTATGGGGTAAACTACCGGGGGGGGGGGGGGGGGGGGGGGGGGGGGGGGGAGGGGTCACTACCAGAGAGCTTGCGTTGTTTCAATTGTTTGGATTAAATGGAGAATTGGCTCTGTCCCAGTTGTTATCAAATACCACCCCCACCCCTTCACCTATCCCCTCTCTTCTCCCCATCAATCAATGTTGGATGGTCTATACTCACTTTTGGCTGCAGAAGACACAACTTCAATCCACATTTTTTAGAAATTTAGTTTTCATCTTGACAATCTTGACAAAATTGATTGATGTGTAAACTTATCTATATATTGGGTGTGGTTTTGAATGTCAGTCAGCAGGCTATTTTTGACCGATTTTATCGCAAAAAGGTATCTCGTGATTTATGGCCAAGAAGCTCAACTTTGCAGGTGAATTTGTTGTATTTTGGAATAAGAAACGTGACTTTCATGTGCCTTGTTTTATCAAATTTGTACGGGGACATTGAGATTTTCCGGGGGGGGGGGGGGGGGGGGGGGGGGGGGGGGTTAATGGAGTAAATATGGTATACATGAATTACACAATGTAGGGAATATTTAGTTCAGTCTCTTAACCACGTTTAATGTGAGGTATTAACAGAAGTTTTAACAGATTGATTAGCGCATGCTAGAGGTACTATAGTCCATGACTACTGCATACATACTATTCAAAAGGAAAATTCTCATCACCGAGTGCCCATTTTAAAAGCACCTGCCCTGATGGAGCATACTAATACTGCTGGGCAACCCGGTCTCTCATTGAGCTAGGGATGCAGACCATGACTACTGCACTATTCTACACCGTAAGTAATGATCAATCAAGTGTTAATTTAATTTACAAAGCACATTCCCTGTAGGTGCGCATGCATACCGCCAGGCATTACATCACAGGTCACATCATCTATAGATACCAGTGCTCCTTCTTTTAACCGTGAGGAGAGGAGGTTAATTGTGGGAGGGAAGAGAGATACACTACTATTGAATTGCATGGTTTCCTCACCATGAATCTGTAGTCAAGTTGCTCCCAAGTATAGATACAAAAACACAGAGCTCCTTGTATTGTATGTGGGAATGATTGGGAGAATAGGACCTGTCTCAATGGTTAACAGGTAAGCTTGTGGGGTTTTGGGGTGGGTGAGTGAGTTGGTGTTCCCATTTGATGTTAAACTGTTACCTAATGGTGGTGTAGATGCCAGCACTTCCTGTATTGGATGCAGGCTTGAATGGAAAACTGCCATCATTGCTATACGTCCTACTTTAGGACTACTCTATCTAAGCCTAGAAATATTGCTCCCAATCCGAGAACCGCTATCAACCTGAGAACGTACCCCGTGGAGCTCAGCAAGGATGGCTGACTCAGTGTTTCTATATTCTATCTTAGTATAGTATTTCCCTGCATGTGCTGGTTTTAGTGGCCCTACAAGGAGGGCTAATTGCTATGGGGTAAACTACCCCCAACCCTTCACATATCCCCTCTCTTCTCCCCATCAGTCAATGTTGGATGGTCTATACTCACTTGGCTGCAGAAGACACAACTTCAATCCACATTTTTAAGACATTTGTATTTCATCTTGACAATCTTGACAAAATTGATTGATGTGTAAACTTATTTATATATTGGGTGTGGTTTTGAATCTCAGCAGGCTATTTTTGACCAATTTTATCGCAAAAAGGTATCTTGTGATTTATGGCCAAGAAGCTCAACTTTGCAGGGGAATTTGTTGTATTTTAGGATAAGAAAAGTGACTTTCATGTGCCTTGTTTTATCAAATTTGTATGGGGGACGTTGAGATTTTCCGGTAGGGGGGGGGGGGGGGGTTAATGAAGTAAATATGGTATACGGCCATGTGTTTTGAACTCTACACCCTTCCCGTTGCATGTCCAGATTTTTACATTTTACACCATCTGAGATTCGAATTAGCATATCGCAATAATTACTTGTTCTACCCCATAAAAAGTATATATTTTCTGAACGGTAATCTCACAAGGAATCCAAATATGCTATTGGAATTTAGATAGGATCTAATGCTAACATGTTGTGATTAAGAATGTTCAAAAAATATCCATATTTTTCATATTTTGATGTAAGCTCGATAATATTTTGATACCTACCCCAATCATAATTTTACTGTGCATATTAGTTCCTCATGCAATTACTCATCAGAACATTATGTTTGTCAATGGTAACTTGTTGAAATAAACTATATCAAGAAGTAAATGAGCACAAACGTCTAAATTTCATAACTATTAGAGTTTACAAGTATTTTTTGGGGGGTAAACGCACTATCCTGATTTAAACACCTTTTTGAGTTCCCCTATTTGAGAGCTTTCCAAAAATGTATTATTTTGCTATCATCGGTCCAATACTTTTTTTGTTATGTAAAACCTGTGAATTAGGGCAAGTTCACTGTGTAGCGAATAGGGGAATGGCCAAGGACAATGCAATCGATTCATGATTACAATTGTTACATAATAGTTGTCACGTTTGTTGAAACAGAATCTTATAGAATATAAGATAATCTATAAAATGAGACCAACATTATGTTCGTACCATACAGGAATGAGGAGATATTGTAAATTGAACGTATAATTGGGAACATTTTCTATATTCCCCATAGAGATTGTACACAACGCCACCGCCACCGCCACCGCCACCACCCCTGACTGTCACAATATAATCAATCATATCTCAGCCAAACAGTTATGGATATACCTGATTTATTCACACAATGTAGCTAGATAAATAGGCTTTCACATGACACTTCAACCATAGCTCTACCACATTTAGTTGTTGAGTTAATAGAGAAAGATGGATGATTTGTCACCAAAAATGCAACGCCACCACCCTTTTTGGGTGGTGAGTTCAAAACACATGGCCATACATGAATTACACAATGTACGGGAATATTTATTTCAGTCTCTTAACCACGTTTAATGTGAGGTATTAACAGAAGTGTTAACAGATTGATTAGTGCATGCTAGAGGTACTATAGTCCATGACTACTGCATACATACTATTCAAAAGCAAAATTCTCATCACTGAGCGCCAATTTTTAAAGCACATGCCCTCGTGGTACGTACGCATACCCCCGGGCAACCAGATTTAGTACCTGGTCTCTCATTGAGCTAGGGATGCAGACCATGACTACTGCACTATTCTACACCGTAAGTAATGATCAATCAAGTGTGAATTTAATTTACAAAGCACATTCCCTGTAGGTGCGCATGCATACCGCCGGGCATTACATCACATCTATAGATACCAGTGCTCCTTCTTTGTGAGGAGAGGGGGTAATTGTGGGGAGGGGAGAGAGATGCACTACTATTGAATTAGTTTCCTCATCATGAATCTGTAGTCAAGTTGCTCCCAAGTATAGATACAAAACACAGAGCTCCTTGTATTGTATGTGGGGATGATTGTGAGAATAGGACCTGTCTCAATGGTTAACAGGTATAAGCTTGTGGGGTTTTGGGGTGGGTGAGTGAGTTGGTGTTCCCATTTTCAATTTGATGTTAAACTGTTACCTAATGGTGGTGTAGATGCCAGCACTTCCTGTATTGGACACCGGCTTGAATGGAAAACTGCCATCACTGCTATTAGTCCTACTTTAGGACTACTCTATCTAAGCCTAGAAATATTGCTCCCAATCCGAGAACCGCTATGAACCCGAGAACCACCCCGTGGAGTTCAGCTAGGATGGCTGACTCGGTGTTTCTATATTCTATCTTAGTATAGTATTTCCCTGCATGTGCTGGTTTTAGTGGCCCTACAAGGAGGGCTACTTGCTATGGGGTAAACTACCCGGGGGGTCACTACCAGAGAGCTTGCGTTGTTTCAATTGTTTTGGATAAAATGGAGAATTGGCTCTGTCCCAGTTGTTATCAAATACCACCCCCACCCCACCCAACCCTTCACCTATCCCCTCTCTTCTCCCCATCAATCAATGTTGGATGGTCTATACTCACTTGGCTGCAGAAGACACAAATTCAATCCAATTTTTTTTTAGAAATTTGGTTTTCATCTTGACAATCTTGACAAAATTGATTGATGTGTAAACTTATCTATATATTGGGTGTGGTTTTGAATTTCAGCAGGCTATTTTTGACCGATTTTATCGCAAAAAGGTATCTCGTGATTTATGGCCAAGAAGCTCAACTTTGCAGGTGAATTTGTTGTATTTTGGAATAAGAAACGTGACTTTCATGTGCCTTGTTTTATCAAATTTGTACGGGGGACGTTGAGATTTTCCGGGGGGGGGGGGGGGGGGGGGGGGGGTTAATGGAGTAAATATGGTATACATGAATTACACAATGTACGGGAATATTTAGTTCCGTCTCTTAACCACGTTTAATGTGAGGTAATTGACAAAAGTGTTAACAAATTGATTAGTGCCTGGTCTGAAGACATGCTAGAGGTACTAGTCCATGACTACTGCATACATACTATTCAAAAGCAAAATTCTCATCACCGAGTGCCCTATTTAAAAGCACCTGCCCTGATGGAGCATACTAATACTGCTGGGCAACCAGACTTAGTACCTGGTCTCTCATTGAGCTAGGGATGCAGACCATGACTACCGCACTATTCTACACCGTAAGTAATGATCAATCAAGTGTGAATTTAATTTACAAAGCACATTCCCTGTAGGTGCGCACACATACCGTCTGGCATTACGTCACAGGTCACATCATCTATAGATAAACCAGTGCTCCTTCTTTAAACGTGGGGATGAACGTAGGAATTAAATTTGTCGAAACTGCAATCAGGTAAACTACCCTGGGGAGAGGGGTACATTGTGGGGATGGGGAGAGAGATGCACTGATATTGAATTGATTTCCTCATCATGAATCTGTTATTATCAAGTATAGATACCACTGCTCCTTGTATTGTGTGGGGATGAATGGGAGAATAGGACCTGTCTCAATTGCTAGCAGGTAAACTTGTGGGGTTTTGGGGTGTGTGAGTGAGTTGTGTGAGTGAGTTGGTGTTCACATTTTCAATCTGATGTTAACACTTTCCATGCGGCTATTGGTTTTACCAAATACAAAATGGATTTTTCAGAAACCTTTCCCAGCTTTTAAGGTCTATATCAAGCTTAGGATTACTGAACCAATTCAAGGCATGTTTGTACTTATTTCAATGAATTTCTCATGGTGATTCCAAATAGGATAATGAAATTTAATCATTTTGACATTTTTGAAACATTTTGTGACATTTTGGATTGTCGTCTGCAGCTGCCTGCCACATGGAAAGTGTTAAACTGTTACCTAAGGCCAATTTTTTGTTTTTGTTTGATTGTCCATAGATCACTTTTAAAAGTTGGGTAGGTCGGTCGGGAAATTTTTTTTTTCTTCTTCTTTTTCTCACTTGCCCTTTTTTCAGGTACCAAAAGTAAAATGAGATGTACTTGTTGTGGTGACCAAAACGGGGAACAAAATCTTTAATATTTTGATGAGTATTTTTATTTTCTCAACACTTTAATAAAAAAAAATTAAAAATTAAAATTTTGATTTTCGACTAATATTTGTAAAAAAATGAAATTTTCAACAACAAAAATTGAAATAAAAAAATTTTAAAAATTTTTTGAGTCGGAATGATTAAGAGGGTCGGGCGGACCGAGGACAATCAAACAATTTTTTGGGGGGGCCTAATGGTGGTGTAGATGCCAGCACTTCCTGTATTGGATACAGGTTTGTGGAAAACTGCCATAATTGCTATCGGGAAACTACCCAGGGGAAGGGAGGGGTCACTACCAGTTCTTCCTGTATTGGATACAGGTTTGTGGAACACTGCCATAATTGCTATCGGGAAACTACCCAGGGGAGGGGTCATTACCAGTACTTCCTGTATAATAATTGTATTGTAACAAAACCTCATGGGGGGCATGTGCGTGCAATTCCTAACCAGGAAACTAAACCAGCAAGATTCTGAGTAGGCCCAGCCCTATTTCGCACCTTGGCATGCTTGGCTTAAAACAGTGAACTATTTCACAAGTAAACATTAAAATAGTCAAGACACAAAAGATATAGAATGTTCAATGCTTTAATTGTATTCAGTCATGGGCTCTGTCAGCCTTTCTCTTCTCAAGAATTCATAACCAATGTGCTTTAATAAAAAGATAATATCTCATGTAAATTGTTGTGGATTTAATAAAGTTTATAAGCTTGTTATAAAAGGACCAACCATCATTATTTGCTTTCATTATTAAGCCTGGTTTATTTTAGAGAACCTTCAAAACGCATAAAAGGAGTATTTTTCACAAGAATAATAATCTCACAATCTGGGCTAAACCGAAATAGCCTACACGATTGTTTGTATACACAAATGACATCACGTTATATTTCCAAACAAGGTTGTTTACATTGGTTTACATATAAATCCAAGTGCCCTTTTCATTGACAACAATACTTAAAATTAACCGCTGTTTTCACCTTGTATCTACAGCAAGCCATGTCGACTCCTTTTACGTTCTCGAACGGTTATATTTGTTTACATATTAATATTATTTGTTAGGCTATTTATTTCGTAAATGCTGAGACAGTATACTGATGATTAACCCTAACCCACGAGGCACCTTTTCCAAAGATTTGTTTTCGCTGCCAAATAGCGAGGGGAAAAAGTGCCCCCACTCCTCCAGGGCTTGAACCCGGACCTCTGGGTTCAGAGGCAGACGATCTACCGGTAGGCCACGGGGGAAACCATACATGACGGAGTATATTCCGCCCTGCATATACCCTGGGGCCATTATTTCATCGGAAAACTGCCGAGCCGGGTGACACAAGCACACCGCATCGCAGTAATTTGTAGTACTCCAGAGTGTTAGGGTTAATAAGGGGTATTTGGTGAATTTACATACTTGGTTCGGATCTTAAATTGTAGATCGGGTCAATTTAATGGCTATAAGAATGAGACGCTTTCTAAATGTGCACAAACCAAAGAAACCGGAATCTCACGACGATGAACGTAGCGGAACTAGAAAATGAGTGTACAATCTTTGCCCTTATCTGATATAACCGGTCATTTAATGCAGAAGTGACACCATGAAACCAACAAGCTTTCATATGGGTCGGCTGCGACGGGTACAGCACCAGATATTTTGAGTAACATAGAATTATACTTTTTACATAGCAATTATCTCAACCAAACCTCCAATCAAGATCCACAGGTGCCCGCCCATAAGCTACCATAAATGTGGAACCAATCTTACAGTACAAAAACATCTTAAAACTATGTCAATTCAAGTTAATTTATTATCATGATTTATAATTTAGCTTGCTAGCCGTGGCTAAAATCCTGCAATCTACATCACCTTACGCTGGATAGCAAAAACAGCACAAAACAGAGAAGACGGTTTTAATTATTTAAAGAGAGCCAAACAACAAACACCTTATCACTTTTAACTGTCAGAAGAGACTTAAGGGGGATGTGCACCTTCGGTATAGCCTCCGTAAAACTGCCGTAACTTCTTCATTATTCATTTAATCTAGATAAAAGTATACATTTTTTTGCCGAAGGCCGAAAATGCACGACTCAAGTTCGACGATTGTAATTCATATAATTGGGTATCGGACGGCAGAGACAAAGATCAATCTTTTCCTAAATCAAGTAAATTATTATCAACAGCATTTATGATGCCATATAATTATGAATTATAATATAGGCCAAAAATCACTTTATTATAGTATGCATGTTTGAATGGAAAACTGCCATAATTGCTATGGGGTAAACTCCCTAGGGGGGGAGGGGTCACTACCAGTACTTCCTGTATTGGATACAGGTTTGAATGGAAAACTGCCATAATTGCTATGGGGTAAACTACCTATGGGAGGGAGGGGTCACTACCAGTACTTCCTGTATTGGATACAGGTTTGAATGGAAAACTGCCATAATTGCTATGGGGGTAAACTACCTAGGGTGGGGTGGGGTGGAGGTCACTAGCAGTACTTCCTGTATTAGATACAGGGTTGGATGGAAAACTGCCATAATTGCTATGGGGTAAACTACCTATGGGGAGGGAGGGGTCACTAGCAGTACTTCCTGTATTAGATACAGGGTTGGATAAAAAACTGCCATAATTGCTATGGGGTAAACTACCTAGGGTGGGGGGGGGGGGGGGGGGGGGGGGGGGGGGGGTCACTACCAGTACTTCCTGTATTAGATACAGGGTTGGATGGAAAACTGCCATTAGAGTTCTTTTTTAAAATACTTTCTTGTGCCAAAATGTCAGCTTTTTATTTCATTTTCAGCCCATATTTGGCATTTCCCCCTAACTTTACACTGGTTTTCCACGTTTTTGTCTGTTTTCCTCTTTTGTTATTTGTGGTCTCTCACACCCCTGATAAAATGGAGAATAGGCTTTGTCCCAGCTGTTATCAAATACCCCCCTCCCCTTCACCTATCCCCTCTCTTCTCCCCATCAATGTTGGGTGGTCTACTCACTTGGCTGCAGAAGACACAACTTCGATCAAGATTTTGTAGAAAATTCACAAATCGTGACAAAGTTGATTAATCCTTTACAAATAAAGCGCAGGTCACTAACGGAGAACCAAATACCTCCGGGTAAACATTAGGGGTCGTCCATAATTTTCGCCATTTTCAGTTACGTACAAAGCGTACGTAAGAGGGGGGAGGGGGTCGAAATATACCCCAACCGTACGTAACTTATATGGCGATCTTGAGAGGCGGGATTTTTTTTTTAAAGTACAAAATAAAATGTCGCCATTTATTGCGTACGTAACTCGAGGGGGGGGGGGGAGGGGGTAAAAAGTTACGTACGCTCTGTACGTAAGTGAAAATGGCGATAATTTTGGACGACCCCTTAGTGACCAGCATATAATGCATATCAATTTCGATTACCAAAACAATTTTCGTAAAGTGTAACTTTTTAAATGAATATGTAAAGTCCGTATCATAAAATTACTATCTTAATTGTCGGTTTTGAATCAGTATAATGACTTTGATCAGCTGTTTTGTCGGTTACTGTGGAGAATCAAATATTTTACTTTGGGACCTCCGAATTATCCTTGGGGCTACACCCCTCGTGTAATTACTCGGTTCCAAAGTATATTTTGATTCTTCAACTGATACCTTATCAGGCAAAAAAAAGAAGGTTTGTCTGAAATGACATGAGAGACTGAAAATCTTTTTTCTTCTTTTTTTCCCCCAATTTAGACCTGATTGTCATTTGTTAGGCTAAAAAGTTGGATTTTGCAAGATTTTTTTGAGAAATTGAAAAAAGAAAAAAAAATTGAAAAAAAAATTGGGAAAAAAATTTGAAACAAAAACTTGACAAAAATTTGACAAAACCCAAAAACCACTTGAAAAAAGCTAACACAGGCAGTTTCAGGAATGCGCGCAGGTCATTTGAGACAAAGTTCTTTTTTTTTGCCTCATATATAATTACAATTATTATACTCACTTGTGACAGTTTAATGCTCAACGGAGCACTTAATCAGACTTTATAACGTCAGTTCTGATCACTGGCTTTTACTACTGACGACCGCCTGATGTAGAGGGCAGTCTAGATGAGATTTACTGGTCGTACGTACATGTTATTGAGTTGTTGATAAGTATTCCAATCTCAACAAAGATGAGGGGGCTGTATCAACTCAACAAGCATTGTTTCATCATGTCAGCATGCGTGAATACAAAAACATGTAATATAGTTGTTATTTTGAGAAGGGTCGCTTTATGCGAGCAAGGCGTTTTAAAGGGTCTAAAATCAACCATTTTCAATTTATTTGCTCCCAATTTTAAGGGGTTCAACACTACTCAAAGGGGGTCAAATTGGGGACAAAACACACAAATCCTCAACTTATGGTGAATTTTGGCTTTTGTTGAACTTAAGCCTTTAGGGCAGGGGTGGGCAACCTTTGGCCCGCGGGCCGCATGTGGCCCACCAGCATTTTTTGTGACCTGCGAGATGTCTCAATAAAAAGGAAAAAAATCAATCTATTTTTACAACATCACAAAAATGAGCTACCTACTAAGCATTTATCGGCACTAATGATGTTCCTCAACGTGCGTAGGGCTATTTTCCCCATGAATTGTCATCTGTACTGTATTGAGATAACATTTTTGTGAAGATAGATTATTAAGTACACACACCTATTGCTTTAAAGTCTTCGGAATCAAAGGTTTGAAATCAACAGCAGGTCATTGCTAGAAAATTTGGTTAGGTGTGGCCCAGTCAATTTTTCACTCCTTATATCTGGCTCATTCATTCAAAAAGGTTGCCCACCCCTGGTCTAGGGGGTGTCCCTGAAATCTTTGGTCATGCATGCTTTACAGCCGGGCCGAGAACACTACCCAGATTTTAAAAGTTCTTATTAGACTTAGAGGTAGATGTTCCGATTTCAACTTGAAGTTTTCTATTCTACATGAAAGGTCATCCTTAAAAAAGTCGTGTTCCAAAGTTTGAGTTTCATAGCTCTAATGGTTCTTATTTTAGACGCATAAGATGCTGTGAACTGTACCCATTGAGTAGTACACAAACTATATCGGTGGTTACCACCATTCGCGGTAATTCAACGTTATTTCATCGATTTCTCCGTAATTATACCGATTTAGGCCGTCAAATTTCAGTATGATGATGAGAAAAATACGAGCTTTCATATGATATGAAAATCTCCGTATGTTTGAAATAATTCTGTGTCACGAAAATGTGATCGGGTCATCTACCTTTAATAAGAATCTGAGGAGGCTCAGACAAATATAATTTTTCTGAATTTGGTGTTTCTTAATCATCTCATTCTAATATTGGATATCTTGTCTTTTTCGTAATTATCTGCAGGTTTATTGTGGTCGCTACGTCAATGAACACATGTTACTACACGGCGTTTCTAATATGCATTATATGGTACTCAGCTATGCGGACCTGTCTGTCTGGTGCTATGGTTGCGATTCATATGTGCATAATGAGGTAGGATATTAGAGAAAAAAAGTTGTGAACATTTGTATTGCAAAATGCGATATTACACCAGATGTACAGGTGGTCATTTTGGGTTAACAATTTGTGAGTGTGTCAGCAAACGACAACATTTTTACAGGTTTTTTAAAAGGATTACGTTCATTTTAAAAGAAAATAAGAAGGAAAAACGCAATATTCTTTTGCGTGGATCCTTTGCACAATCCTCATATAGATTTAATTGAGTAATTAAGTTCATCTGGTCTGTTTCATCATTCACCATTTTGTTTTTCTTAATTAGATGTTGCTCTAAGCAATTTTATTGAGTATTAATTTAGATTTAGATTGCATGTCTTAAAGGCGAGCTACCACTCTCCACATCAGGTTCTCTTTGGAATTTGACATGGTTAACATTTCTCCTTGTTAACTCTGTACAGTCTGTCATCAAGTGAACAGGTGTATGACCACTTCTTCTGTGGTGAACTAACAAAGTGGTAGGCCAGCTTTAAGTTCTGCTAGAATCATGCTTATTCATGTAGCTAATATTTACTACATGTATTTTGGTCGCTTGAGACTCTCAACAAAGACTCCATTTGCATTAGTGCTTTTGTGCACATAAACAAACCCTCATTGATCTATAGTTCAGTCAGTTCTAAATTGGCGAAACCTGTTTACAAGCAGCGAATGAATTCAGAAGAGTGTCACGCACAAAATGCTCGCATGGCACAATATGACACATGTATTGTTGCAGTGTCATTGTATGCGTGACACTTGCGTATGCCAAAATCGCTTTGATAATTTGTGCATGCGGATAGATAAAAACCGAATGTTTCTCACCAATTTGGAACTGATTGAACTATAGTGGGTAATCTTTGGCAATGATTAGCTAAAAGGGACCTGGTTTGAGACCATGTAATTTGAAGGTGTTTGTTATTTTCATTCACGCCTGTTTGTCCGATTCTTTATATTATTTACGTTTATTATAAACATCTTTATTACACAGATACTGATTCCCATCAAGAGAGCTGCTCATATAAGCAAGTTTGGAGAAGATATTTGAAGGGGAGAGAAACCGTTAACCCAAGTTCTGAGCCATGCGAGGATCCATGGCGATTTTGTACAGCAAAATGAGGATAGAATTATATTAACCCTGAGCACTACCTGCTTATCTAACAGTGTTTCTGATTGGATGATTACAATATATATTCATTTGAAAAACCAATTAAAATACACCTTTTGTAATATTTCACTCTGATCTTCGTCAGGATACAAATTTGTTAACAATGTTTTTGATTGGTGTAACAAACGGTGTATCCATCTTTCTGACCAATCGGTAGGTAGCTCTCAAGTTATTTCTGATTGACAAAATCCAATGATAGTCATACCTGCTATGTTGCTGTTTTGATACCTTAATGCTGGAGTCTTCTTCAGACTGGCACACACCATCTCTCTGGTCATGTTCCTTTTTTATTCTAGATTCCAAATGTTGTGGGTTCGCGTCCTGCTGTGGTCAACATGTTGTGCGCGTGACTAAGGCACTCTACTGCAATTACTCGTCTCTACTCAGGTGTATTAATAATAATAATAATAATTTTGTTAATACATTTCGTTAAGGCGAAAGAAAACAATGAGGTTTATTCCGGGTGTTTTTTTGTTCGTTATGGCGAAATCTTTTGTTTAAAATGACGTTAAAGCAAATTTCTTTTGAAATGAATCTCGTCTTAACACCACTATTAACATCATAATAATAATAACTTTAATCACGGAATACAGGGAATTTCCTTTGTTTAAAAGTGGCCTTAATGTAACTTTTATCTCCTTAACGTCGTTTAAACAATGGACAGAATAAACTGCATTGTTCTCTTTCTCCTTAAGCAACACAAGCATATAATAATACTAATAATAATAACAGCATTTATTAAGCGCTTAATCGAAAATGGCCACAGCGCTGTACAAAACATTTAAAATTACTGTCATGATAATAATACAGGATTATTAACACGATAAAAAAGCAAAGAATGCTATTTAATTGGGTACCTTAAAACGGGGTAAATAGGGACAATAGGGTGGATATGGACAGAACTAATTATTAACACCGAAAAACTAACACCCCCCCCCCCCCCCCCCCCCCCCCCCCCGGTGCAATGTTGAGAAATGTCAATGTCTTCAGCAGTTGTTCAAGGTGTCCCAACATTGATTGATGGGGTGTGGGGAAGGGAAGATTGTTGTTTAAGATGTCCTCTTCAGTTCTTAACAAAATACACATCATTTAAATATCAGAAAAAAATTAATCTGCACATAATGTCCAAAACATGTAAAATGGTCCAAGGACTTTTTTTCCAAGATTGTAGCTGTAAGGATATTTTTCCAATGGGTAAAGAGTGCGATGTCCACTCCACCATATAGTGAGGAATGTGCACCAAGCACAGATGTTCACTTGATAAAACCAGAGAGATACACCTCCCTGATAAAACACTGTCAATCATATGACTTTTTGAATAATTTGCATTAGTAATCCTGATTATGTGAGTAAACTTTTTAACATTTTATTCAAGACAAATTTGTTTCGTGTTGGCTTTAGCCCACACTCGTCAGTTGAATAATAATAAACATGATTACAACCAGTAGATTATGTATATACAGACTGTAAAAAAAATGTATACAATTGCAATTTCATTTTTAACCCAATATTAAAATCATGCAATGCAAAATCGGTTAATCTGTGATAAGTGATTTTTTAACTGGTTTTTGCTTTAAAAAATGATGACCAATCTATTAAGTCGTCTAGAAATCAGTTTGGGCCACTTTCAGCATAGAATACAAATGGTTAGGGTGTCATGCAAGGATCATTAAGAGATCTACATAATTGTTTTTCAAATAGTTAGATTTCATTTCAATGAATAAAAATATCTTGATCAATTTCTTTTGAGTCCATAATGAAATAGCTCATTATTCCTCCTGACATGGTACCCTATCCTGAAACCACCATAGACAATATATGGAGCGCCATTCTGGTTTAACAGGTATCTTCCGTGTGCTAACAACTCGGGTACCACTGTGTTATTAAACGAAACTCCTTAATGGCAGCACCAAGATGAAAGGAAATAATTGATTGCCGATCTAAAAGAGGATTTAGTCCTGTGCACGTTGCTGATGAGAATGGTGTTCAATATTGCTTACATGTAGTCTCCAATGAAAATATCATGCATAAATCTTTCCCGCGTCACCCAGCTCTAGCCACTGTGCATATTGGAGTCTCCTTGGAAAGTCTACCGCCAGACGATCCACTTGAAATGAACCATTTTCTCGCAAGAGCGCTCTACTGTATTCCTGTGTTCATGGTTTGATTCCATTCATATTGTTCTTTTCCCATTGATTTAGCCAAAGTGGCCCAGATGATTTCATGACTACTTCCGACAATTTATTACATCCCTGCTTCACCGATTTTCATGAAACAAAACTTATTAAGAAGCTGAGAAAATTCCCATAGCATATTATTAAAATTTGAAGTATTTAAAACATTTTTTTTCATTTTTCTTTTTCTTTTTCAGCCTATATAACACAAAAGTCAACTTAAAATATCAACTTTGGTTTCTCATTCCTAATTTGATTATTTAATTCGGATTTAATTCCCATACAATTCTTTTTAATAATCCTGTTGTCAAGTTGGCTAAGTCATGTTAACACAATTGTGCAAGTTTTGTTCACTATTATATAATTGTAAGTTTACTTTCTCAGACGGCTTGTATTGTATAAAAAATGATAAATTGTGTATACAGACATACATTAGGCAAAAAAGGGGTCTGTCTCATATACATTTGGGAAAATAGCTACGTTATATGCAAACAAATAAAAAAATTAGCTACCGCATATAGCAGAGATGGAAATGCATAAATTTCTTCTTTATTTATTGTATTTTGCCCCATTCTTTTGCCCTTTCAGAGCCATTTTGTTTAATTTGTTTTTACAACTATAAAACAAAGAGCCAAAATTGAGTTCATTGCGTGTAGTGTTATGCGGCAAAAGTAACTCCACATCTCCTGTAATTTGGAAAGTCTGTTGAACGCAAATTTGAGAGAACTAAGGAAAACTGTTTGGTTTTAGGACTTGGCAATATCATGTTTCGTGCCCCGTAATGGTACACGCCAACGGAATAAGCTGTGAAATGTCGTTGAAATGTCGTGTGAAATGGCGTTGATTCCGTATGACGTCACAAACTTACTAAGTTTTTCCAGATTACAGGAGACATACTTATGTGCGCTGGTATGTGAGACAGATCTTAGTTTTTTCTTGAATGCTGCAACTGAAGACATTGCCTGGTAGCTTTTACCTTTACCAAAACTGTAATGCATTTTTAAATAATTTTACTACATAAGTAGTATTGTATAAATTATGTAAAAATATATCAATACGCAGCAATGGAAATACCCACTATGACTTTCTACCCAGGAACTACACACTTTATGGACTTGGAATATATTTCAAACCTTAACTTTTACAAAAGGCAATAAATCAGTTGAAAAAGTGGTCTTAGTTTGAATTGAACCATGGACTTCTGCATTGCAAAGCATATGTCTCTCAACCACTAGACTAGTGAGGGGTGAACTGGCCAGAATATGATTTGGATCCCTTTTAAACATTACGGAATAAAGCAATACTAAATATTATGATCAGTACACACAATATTTTGAATAGAGCTGCGATACATTTGATCATCTACCCTGGGTAGACACAGTAGTAGACAGTCATATGGGTGTTTCCATTACTGCATATATAACTATATGTATCAGAAAATTGATAGATTTTTTTGTTGAAATCAGTTAAGCATATACAACATGGTTGGAGGCAAGGTAGTGCAAACTATGGTGTTGGATGACTGGTGGCTACCTCCTGAAACGAACCATGTTGTATTTGTTGTATTACACCTCATACATATTTCATTTACAAAACTAAATTGAAACTTGAAAAGCTTACGGTACTCCGCGTCAGTGGCGTAGCTCAGAGGGGGTTGCCCCCCCCCTGACGGGAAAAACCCATTTGTGCCCCCGCCCCCAAAACCTATTTGTGCCCCCGCCTCACACCCATCTAAAAAATAATAATAATAAGGGGAAAAAAAGAAAATAGGGAAAAAAATGATAAAAGACCGAGATTGCGTGCGAGGTACTGGTTTTGTGTGGGCATATTCAGCCCAAATAGTCAAATATAAGGCAAAATTGTACATATAGTACATGTACTGTGCGATTTTTTTTTTGACCGTGCAAATTTTTTTGACCTCACCCCCCCCCCCCCCCCCCCCCCCCCCCCCCCCCCCCCCCCCCCCCCCACTTACACAAGTTGGTGAGTGGAAATTTTTTGGGGCAACCTTTTACGAAAATTTCAGAAATCTTGCCCCCCCTGAAAAAAATCCTAGCTACGCCACTGCTCCGCGTGCCATTGCTTAATAGGCCTAAACGTATCGTCTTCTGGCAGGAACAATACGGTATTATCAAAACCCGGATCCTATTTTTACAATAATTGCGGAGGACCTTCACAGAGATTTTTGTATACATACTTAAGTCAATACAGCATCTTAATTATCCAAAAGAACCCCCGAATCGGAGTCATCAGTTGCGCAAATATCATCGATAGATGATAGTAGACTCCTTCATTTATTGTCGTTGTCAACAAATTTGCCAAACAGATTTTCAACCGTGCACTGGGCGTCGCTGTTCAATATTTACGTAAAAGTGTTCTTCAGTCCGCACGTAATAGTGTACAAAAACAAACACGCATTCGGCAGGATTTTTTATTTATCCAACATTGTTAAAAATGAACGAATCAAAAAAGAGGATATACCCTTATAAAAATGTATGAGGTGAAAAATGTATGTGTGAAATTATGTGTAGAAATGGTTCAATGCGTAAGCTGCCACAAATTAGTCTAGTGCAAAAATACTAGCTTCTACAAGGGCGCATACAGGGTGGTCGCACCCCGGGGTGCTGTGAAAAGACGATCCCCCAAAAATGCAATTGATCAGGCCCTTTTCTTGTTCTATAGCCCCAATATTGCCTTTCTTTTCCGTTTCCTTTTCTTCTCTTATATTTCCTTTTTTGTCTCCTTTCCTTTTCCCCCTTTCCTTTTTCTTTCTCCCCTTTTTTCTTTTTTCTTCGTCATACCCCGGGGTGCTGCAGCCACCGCAGCACCCCCCACCCCCCTAGATCCGCCCTGAGCTTCTATACGAAACATTCCATAATACATGGACTACGGGCTACCCTACCTCTTTTGTAGGATTAAAATCGCTACCTTGGCATCAACAGCCTAGCTGGTTTAGTTAGTGATAACATTTGCTTTGAGCTGAGAGATTCTAGGTTCAAATCCCAGTACAGTTTATGTAAAACCTTTGCTTTCATTTCATTTTTCTCAAAATGGGGACAAAGTTTCCAAGTCAGAATACTTACTACTTAAGTCAGAATACTTCAACTAGGCTAATTTGTGATACTGTAAGAGCCAACATTTTCGCGTAAAGATATTTTCGCGCATTTTGATATCATACATGAATTGGTTTTTTCGCGGGCGACTTTCTGGATGCACTGCATGAATGTTGAAAACAATATCTTTGCGTGTTATAATTTTTGCGGAAAAACATTTTGCGCGAAAATAAAACCATCACAAAATGTCAGCTTTTACAGTAGCTTTCTCATATGTAACAACCTATATTAACCAGTATTTTATAAGAATGAGTGTATTCATGCAAAAGGATAAACCATTTCTCCATTTTATTGGAAAATCTTATTTACAGAAGATAACAGAAGATGATGAGAATAAATATATTAAGATTTTTATAACTTCTCAAGCTGTGTCAAATCCATTTTGTCAGTGGCATGCACAGGACCTTTTGACTGGGGGCACACAATTTCCTCCACTCTCCAGAGTGACCCTTAAGTAATCGAAAGATGTGCACAGTGCACAACTCAGTGCCTTGGTGCAGATCCCTTAACAAGTGGTCCAGTGGAAGAGCCCCTGCCAGGGGGATCCCCAGGAAGCTCCTGCATTTTAGGTTTTGTTTGAACCTTAAAGATGGTTGCTCACCAACCGACTTAGGGCTCCTGCCCAAACATAATAAGTAGAGGAAAGAGCGGGGAAAACACAATCCTTTTTTCTATATTGTTAAAAGGAAGGATCAGTGATTAACATCTTACTTACTGAATGGGTATTTGAAGTACCCATTCAGTAAGGTGTTTATCACCGATCCTTTATTACTCCTTAACAATATAGAAAAAAGGATCACACTTTCCCCGAGCTTAATTTCCTCTACTTGTGTTTGGGCAAGAGCCCTTACAGTCCGACTGGTAATACTCCCGACAGGAGCCAATTATTGGGTGCCCAATTTGTCAAATTCAGCCACTCCATGCCTATTGAGTCAGTAATTCTTGAGATGGACTTTGAAAGTTTGAAAAGGTTTCTGACAAATCTGGGCTTGGCTATCCAACCTCATTTCCACCGTCATGTAGTTGCATGAAACTCGGAGTAACGACTCCTTTTCCGGAAGGTCTATACGTATGGATTTTCATAAAAACAGGGTTGACACTTCCCTTAAGTCTACAGACTTGTTGTGTAAAGTGCTTACTGAAGATTCCCCAATCCTTCTCTTACTATGACTGGTGTCAGGGATTCTATTAAATTTGGGATAGGAAAGTCCTATACTGACATACGTAGCTAAACAGGTCCCGTTTGCATAAATTAAAAAAGGTAACACTAACAGCACCATTTAAAGGAATTTATGGACTTGCAGCAAGTCTGTAGGACATAAACGATGATGGTATTAGTAAAGTGAGATGATGAATTCAAATACCTAAAATAAATAATGAAACGTGAGGTATCATATATTTCAGGCTTGTAAAAAATGTCCAGCATGTACGTTTTATCATAACTTTCAAAACCGGACTATTTGGGGGGAATTTTCCCAACAATTTCGTGTAAACTTAAGTCTAATACTTAAAGCAATCAACACAAACAGCGCCACCAACAAAGTGACACTCGCCAAAGTTAAGCAAAAGTAGCTTCAGATCGGCAAGTTGTAAGAAGTACAAAATGCTAAAAATGAAAAACAGACTTTGTTTTAATTTTGGGCACATAGCTGTGTTATTTAATATGGCAGTCATTTTTCAAGTGTAATATCTCAAATTAAAGAGAAGAAATTCCTTTAAAAACTTGTAATTTAATATTTTTAATTATCTGGCAAGTTACTCTTTTGATGACTGTATGGCCCCTGTTAAAGGGGCATTGAGAGATGTATCGATTATACTAAATGAGCAAATAACGTAAAGATTATCATCAACATAGCCCAAATCCAAAATGTCATACAATTCCGACATAGCCTTCATGCCAAAATAAGCAAATAACTACATACGGCATTTCCGGGTTGAGATTTGCCGCGAATGGCCGCATGTAAAACGATAGCATAACTTCTGAATTCAGCACCTAGTTTCGATATGATGATATCGAAACTAAGAAAATCATGAAATTTTATATGATAAACGGCGAATGTTGGTAAACTGTTTCAGATAAGGTAGTTAGTATATGCCTTTACTTTGATGCAAAAAAACTGATTTCCAGATAATTGAGGGCGCACTCCCATACGTATCTCTCAATGCCCCTTTAATGGCTGCCACTGAGGTGTAGGATGCATAGGTAGTTTAACTGAACTGCTCCCTATAAAACATGTATAACCTGCCTAGAATTCAGGAGACCGGGGTTCAAGTCCTCACCGGTGCATAGTCCTTGCTTATTTTTCGTTGGGACATTCACCGGTGTTTGTTAATATTGTTATTGTCTAATTGTAAACACTGTGGGTTGGTAAACTGCTTTATATTATATATATATTTAATTTATTCAGTTTGCTCTTGTATCACTTGATGCGATCCCTTCAGTATTTGGCTGTGTTATGTGCATTGTTTAACCTGTCGCCAAAACACTGACCTCTAGTTCAATTGCTGTATTATCAGCAAGACCGGTAGCCTAGTGGTTAAGGCGCCTGCCTAGAGTTCAGGAGACATAATTAGGTTATGCCTCTGGATTCTGGAGCAATTCGTAAGGTACCGTAAAACGGGGTGAATAGGGACAGTTTCAGCACTCTCTAGATTGTAGATTTTTCAATGTAGCCTCACATTACGTACACAGCGTGCACTGTTTTGCTCGCTTTACCGGACCAGAATATGGTGCGCTGAGCTAGGGCAATTACACTGGTTGCTACGAGATCAGCTTGAGTGCGCACCGATGTATGCACATTTAACGCTTACCTGCACCAACACAATACCGAGTTATTGACCCTAGTATATGGTTCTAGCAACAGTGGACATAGTCGCTACAACCTGTTTTCATCAAATTAGTGCTTGACAATTTTGTCATGTGAGCCAAACTTTTTAGCACATATTATGTCCACCTATAATGTCTTTGAACTGCCACTATAAATAATATTAAAAAAAAAAAATGTGATGGGTATATATATTTTCTCACAAAGGTCGGTGTCCCTATTCACCCCAACGTCGGGGTCAATAGGGACAGCATTATTCTGGGTAGGGAAATCACTAGATTTGAAGAGTTTTTACCTGTTTTATTCTACATATGGGTGAATATGGATAATGAGTGAGTTTTGAAAAATCAAAACAATCACTTTTAAT
This sequence comes from Ophiura sarsii, assembly GCA_035610835.1. NCBI lineage: Eukaryota > Metazoa > Echinodermata > Ophiuroidea > Amphilepidida > Ophiuridae > Ophiura > Ophiura sarsii. The sequence goes on along the minus strand of CM069445.1, from coordinate 20,585,950 downwards.
TAGTTTTTACCATTATAACTATTCAAAATTAATTTTTAACAATATTTCTTAGACGTGTCAGTTAACAAGGAAATAAACACTTGACTGATTTAAGTAAAGAGTTATTTAGGTGCTTGAAGATCATAACGTTATGTTATTCTTTGAATTGAGTTTATATTCTAATTGATATGTAACAATTCAGTATCAAATGTTCATCTATTCTACAAATATGGAGATAAATATTATGTGTCATTAAATGTGAAAAATACTAGTGAACAAAATAGCACCCTCATCTCTTGGAATATTAGCATGAAGTATTATATCTGGCACACTTTTGGAGTTGGTTTATGACATATTAAAGTCATAGTATCAGTTTTAACAAGAAATATGAACATTTCTGGTCAACAATGGCAAAATAACAGCTCAAAATTGAAGCTTTCAATCAAGCGTTCATAGAACTGGGTCAATAGGGACATATATACACTTATCCAGACCATAATTGTTTTCTTGTACCCAAATGAGTCAACCTTTTGAGATGATATTATGTCCACATAATAAGCCTTTAAACTGCTCTTTCAAAAAATCAAATATATGGAGTGGATATAATATTTTCATTAAAAACGTTGTTGTCCCTATTGACCCCAAATTTTACAAATTTTACGGAAAAAATGCAAAAAAACTTAAAATGTGAAATCCTTTCAGAATTTCTAACCAATGTCAAAGAGTATGTTGAAGAACCTTAAAAGCTAGGTCCTGGTGCATTTCCAGCTCATTTGCTCAAATTATGCAGTTAGGAGCAGGAAAGTTTTGACCACATCAATTTTTTAGTGTTTTTTCGGACACCTCTATTTTCGATACCCTGGGCTCCGCATTTGTTCTTCCACATCAACTGAACCATTTCCTGAACACTATTATATTGCTCTTTAAACATTTGGAAAAAATAAAATAAATAGCATACATCAAATACAAAAAATTGACATTTCAAAAACTTTCCCATTTTTGTCCCTATTCACCCCGTTTTACGGTAGAACTTGTTTTCATGGTGGCACTTGGAAACAAGCTCAGGTCTTTTGTTGAGGAGTCTACTTTTGTCGCCGTTGATGATGTGCAGCTTTACCGTGAGGCAAAGGTGGCACCGCTTGGATCCGTTGGCGTAGTATGCACGCGCTCTGGGGATGATAGACCACTTGATGGTGAAGGGTTGGTTTTTCTTCTTTAGCTGCCACACGTGTCTTGAGAGCTTAACTTATATTTCGCTCTGCATCGCATTGAACACTCTGCAAGAAGATTGCTTCTTTACCAGTAAAGAAAAATATCAATAAACAAGGCGGTTCTCGAACAGCGCGTCTCGCCTGTTCATCAAAAGTGAATTGAAAGATATGATCGTGAGGTGTATGATCAAGGTACCAACGTCTGACCACGAATAGGGCCCCAATGGCGCCCCTTAAGTCATAGACGGTGAATGCTTAAATTTGGAATGCTGCAGCTCCCAGGGTTTAAGATGGTACCTCATTCCATTGATCAAACCAGGGTTTAAGATGGTACCTCGTTCCATTGATCAAACACATTATCCAAGATTTCTTAGACTTATAGTACAGCAGCTAGAACCTGATCAATGAAACAAGGTACCAACATTTCAACAAAACTGCAGCTCCCAGGGTTAAGATGGTACCTCTTTGCATTGTTCAAACACATTATCCAATATTTCCTAATGACCTCTGATGACCTTGAAAATTTAATGAGCAAAAAGAACACACCAACCCCCTTCCCTCCACCAAATCACATCAAGATAGGCATTACGGATCTTACTTGACCCCAGATGACCTCCGATGACCTCGAAAAATTAATCAACAAAAAGAACACACCATCCCTCTTCCGTCCACCAAATCCCATCAAGATAGGCCTTACGGATCATATTTGACCTCAGATGACCTTGAATGACCTCTGATGACCTTGAACATTTATTCAGCAAAAAGAACACACCACTCCCCTTCCCTCCACCAAATCTCATCAATATAGGCCTTACTGATCTAGTTGACCCCGTATTTGACCCCAATGACCTTGAATGACCTAAGATGACCTTGAAAATTTAATCAGGAAAAAGAACACACCACCCCCTTCCCTCCACCAAATCCCATCAAGATAGGCCGTACTGATCTATTTGACCCCATATTTGACCCCAATGACCTTGAATGACCTAAGATGACCTTGAAAATTTAATCAACAAAAAGAACACACCATCCCTCTTCCATCCACCAAATCCCATCAAGATAGGCCTTACGGATCTTATTTGACCCCAGATGACCTTGAATGACCTCCAATGACCTTGAAAATTTAATCAGCAAAAAGAATACACCACCCCCTTCCCTCCACCAAATCCAATCAAGATAGGCCTTACGGATCTTATTTGACCCCCGATGACCTTGAATGACCTCTGATGACCTTGAAAATTTATTCAGCAAAAAGAACACACCACGCCCCTTCCCTCCACCAAATCTCATCAATATAGGCCTTGCTGATCTATTTGACCCCATATTTGACCCCCGATGACCCCGAAAAATTAATCAACAAAAAGAACACACCATCCCTCTTCCATCCACCAAATCCCATCAAGATAGGCCTTACGGATCTTATTTGACCCCAGATGACCTTGAATGACCTCCAATGACCTTGAAAATTTAATCAGCAAAATGAATACACCACCCCCTTCCCTCCACCAAATCCAATCAAGATAGGCCTTACGGATCTTATTTGACCCCTGATGACCTTGAATGACCTCTGATGACCTTGAAAATTTATTCAGCAAAAAGAACACACCACTCCCCTTCCCTCCACCAAATCTCATCAATATAGGCCTTACTGATCTATTTGACCCCCGATGACCCCGAAAAATTAATCAACAAAAAGAACACACCATCCCTTTTCCATCCACCAAATCCCATCAAGATAGGCCTTACGGATCTTATTTGACCCCAGATGACCTTCAATGACCTCCAATGACCTTAAATATTTAATCAGCAAAAAGAATACACCACCCCCTTCCCTCCACCAAATCCAATCAAGATAGGCCAGGGATACTATTAACTTTGGGATAGGAAAGTCGTATACTAACGTACGTAGCGAAAACGGTTCTTTTGAATAAATTATGATAATCGTCTGGAATGCGTCGGTGACCGGCGTTTAACAAGGTTTAACCAGGTTTAACTGCATTAAACGGCATGTTAGTCAGCATAGGTTTGGGGGCGCTGTAGATTTAAACAGACGACGGTGGCCATGCGAAACTTAAATTTTGAATTCGTAGTGAATATTACACGTAATCACGAATTATAAGCCGATCATTTTGACAAATACATCATAATTAGAAGGATTTTTATCGTTAACCGGGCGATGACTGTTAAAAATAATTCAAAATGGTGCACTCCCGTTGCCAAATTGGGTCGTCTGAGAGACGCGTGGCCAGCGTTGTGTCGTCTGCTACAATCACGTCTGCAATCACGCCTGATCGGTATAGCGCCACCAATTCTATGCTGACTAAGTTCAATTGAAAAGTGGACCCGATCGGCAAGCTCAGTGGCATACCCCTGGATAGGCCTTACGGATCTTATTTGACCCGATGACCTTGAATGACCTCTGATGACCTTGAAAATTTATTCAGCAAAAAGAACACACCACTCCCCTTCCCTCCACCAAATCTCATCAATATAGGCCTTACTGATCTATTTGACCCCATATTTGACCCCGATTACCTCTGGTGACCTTGAAAATTTAATCAGCAAAAAGAACACACCAGCCCCCTTCCCTCCACCAAATCCCATCAAGATAGGCCTTACTGATCTATTTGACCCCATATTTGACCCCTGATGACCTTGAATGACCTCCGATGACCTTGAAAATTTAATCAGCAAAAAGAACACACCACCCCCTTCCCTCCACCAAATCCCATCAAGATCGGCCTTACGGATCTTATTTGACCCCATATTTGACCCCGATGACCTTGAATGACCTCCAATGACCTTAAAATCTAATCAGCAAAAGAACACCCCACCCCCTTCCCTGACATCAAGTCCCATCAAGATAGGCCTTACGGATCTCTAGATATCGCGTCACAACGCATCACAAAAGTTTTAAGCATATTTGACCCCTATGACCTTGAATGACCTCCGATGAACTTGAAAAATCAATCAGCAACAGAACGCACCACCCCCCTTCCCTCCACCAAGTCCCATCAAGATAGGCCTTACGGATCTCCAGATATCGCGTCACAAAGGTATTTCTTAGCACACGGCAGACGCCATACGGAAGACGCCGGACAGAAATAGTGATAACATAGTCTCTTTCTGATTACATCAGGCGAGACAAAAAGACAAACATTTTACCATTAAGTGTTCAGGCAACCTGCAGTTGACAATTTGTGAAAAGAAGAAAAAATCAGTTACGCATAAACGGTGTATTTAGAAAGTCAACATTTTGACACCTTTTTTATTAGCTATACATAGTATTTATTCACATTATTAATCTGCACAATCATGCCCATAAAAGATTATATTTAAATATAGTGCTAATTATAGGGTCACTTTAATGATGAATATTACAATTAAAGCTTCAGAGAAAAAAAAGATATGTATATTTATTTGGCAGTTTTAATAAGTGTTATGTACATATTTAGCGTGCATTCGGGGGCTTAGGCTACAAAAAACAACACCCTATTCTAGGGGCAAACAAACCTCTCAGGTAGGAGTCGATTGGTCAGGCGGTTTAAAAAAACAAAACAAAATTGTCAGACATTTCGGGAAATGTGCCGTCGAGTAAGTAATTTGAGAGGAGGCGGAGTGCCGTCCAGTCAGACATTTTAGAGGGGGGAGGGGCTGAGATTCTGAGATTTTTAAACAAATGTATACCATTTTCACACATTTATAAAAGGAGTAATTCTGTTATACCCTTCACAGGGGTATTCATAGAGAGTGATCTTTAAGAACGACGCATACTACCGATGTTGGTGTGTAGGGAATTACAGAATTATGCCTTATAAAAATAGAAATAAATTGGGAAAATTCCAAAAAATGACTCGGCCGGGAACATAGAACAAGATTTCCCCCCGTCGCCTAAAATGTTTATATTGAGTCAGTAGTATTGTTTCCTTTCATGACATTTTTATAAGATTTCTGTTATAAATCAATATGAATTTGTAAAAAAAAAATTGTGTTCAAAGGAGTCAAATAATAGTATCACATGAAATTAAACGCAAATTGTACATTTTAACTTTACTTGTCCCTATAGTGCTGTTTCATCAATCATGATATATGTGTTTCCCCTGACGCTCCCTTTACGATCTAAACAACTAAACAAAGAATTACCTATGATAGTATACAAGAACGGATTAAGAGCAGAATTTATGGGAAGTACAAAACCAATTATCCATGCAAAGACTTCAGGAGATACCTCCCCCACCTCAGCTTGTACCATAATACCTATAACTACAATTGGCAGCCAGAATAGCACATCAGTTAATGTGATAAGCGCCATCTTGAAAGCCATTCTCAGATCAGTTTTGAATCGGGACATATGTGATCTTTGAATTTGAATGAATAGACTGATGTAACACACTGCAACGGTTACACAGCAGACAAAATTGACTCCAAGAAAAATGACAATTGAATAGACGGGGCTTAGTTCGCTACCCACCTTTTCATATGTAGACAATACTAGAATGTCATCATCTCTACTAATGTTGTCATATGATATTGTTACTGTTTCCTTTTTTACATGGTCAATTGATCTTCTGGCTAATGGCAACCCTATACATACCTCAGAAAATCTGTACAAATTTGGATCTTTTTCTAACCCAACCCCCAAGGAAGTTATAACGAGACCTAGCGCCCATACTAAAACTGTAACAAGTATTTTTGACCTGGTTCTTAAAAACAGCTTCCGACTCACAACAGTATTTCTAAATGCCCACAGCCTGTCAACACCTATTAAAACAATGAGAAAGAGCGAGGCTTCACTGGAAAGGACCGATAGAAAACTTGCCAGTTTGCATATTGCATGATTCTTCCAATGTTCAGCTTCTATAGGGAAATATTGCCCATAGTACTGATCAGCAGATACAATAATTAGCATATACACTCCCATAAGGAAATCAGCAGCGGCAAGGTTGGTTATAAATAGTACCTGCTTTGTGTAATCTGTTTGATCTTTCCCTCTCAATAATGTAAGGCAACCTGTTAGAAAAACATAACCGTTTGCAAGCAGTGCAAACACACCAACAATCCACATGGAATACTTAATCGTTGTATTTGGTAGGAGCTTGTTGCAGGTAATATATTCTGATTTTGGATCTTTTGATATACATTTAGGTCCGTCCAAAAAAGATTCTATAAGACAGCATATTCCAGGGGTGTCCACAGCTATAGTAGTGGTATCAAGAAATCCTGCAAAAGATGTAGGTGTTATTCTAGAAAGAGGGTTACCCTTTAGGTTGACATACTTTATTTTTGTTAGGTTATCAAATGCATTGTCCTGTATCACTGTTATTTGATTAAAATCAAGCTCAAGTGCAACAAGATTGTGTAATTGGGAGAAGACATGGGCATCAATATTGGATAGGTTGTTGTGTCCCAAAGTCAATAGTTGCAACTCAGCACAGCAATTCTTAAAGTTCATTAGATCAGAAGACTGTAATCTGTTTCCGTCCAAGGTAATGATGGACACATTGACTAGGTCTCTGAATAAACCTAATGTTAATGTTGTCAGATTGTTAGTATACAACCACAATTCAGACAAATTACTCAATCCTTGAAATAGGTCTACATGTAGATTGGATAATTGGTTAAGGGCCAAGTGAAGTATTGTTAGTTCACCTAGATCCCTAAATACACCTGGATCCAGTATAGTCAAAGTGTTATTACGCAACCACAATTCAGACAAATTACTCAATCCTTTGAAAAGGTCTACATGTAGATTGGATAACTGATTCCCATACAAGGAAAGATTTGTTAGTTCACCTAGATCCCTAAATACACTTGGATCCAGTATAGTCAAAGTGTTAGTATGCAACGACAATTCAGACAAATTACTCAATCCTTTGAAAAGGTCTACATGTAGATTGGATAACTGATTCCCATACAAGTAAAGTTTTGTTAGCTCACCTAGAACCCTAAATACACCAGGATCCAGTATAGTCAAAGTGTTATTTTGTAACCACAATTCAGACAAATTACTCAATTCTTGGAAAAGGTCTACATGTAGATTGGATAATTGGTTACTATACAAGGTAAGTTTTGTTAGTTCACCTAGATCCCTAAATACACTTGGATCCAGTATAGTCAAAGTGTTATTATCCAACGACAATTCAGACAAATTACTCAATCCTTTGAAAAGGTCTACATGTAGATTGGATAATTGGTTACCATACAAGTAAAGTATTGTTAGTTCACCTAGATCCCTAAATACACCAGGATCCAGTATAGTCAAAGTGTTAGTATGCAACCACAATTCAGACAAATTACTCAATCCTTTGAAAAGGTCTACATGTAGATTGGATAACTGATTCCCATACAAGTAAAGTATTGTTAGTTCACCTAGAACCCTAAATACACCAGGATCCAGTATAGTCAAAGTGTTATTTTGTAACCACAATTCAGACAAATTACTCAATCCTTGGAAAAGGTCTACATGTAGATTGGATAATTGGTTACTATACAAGGTAAGTTTTGTTAGTTCACCTAGATCCCTAAATACACTTGGATCCAGTATAGTCAAAGTGTTATTATGCAACCGCAAAACAGACAAATTACTCAACCCTTGAAATAGGTCTACATGTAGATTGGATAATTGGTTACCATACAAGTCAAGTATTGTTAGTTCACCTAGATCCCTAAATACACCTGGATCCAGTGTAGTCAAAGTGTTAGTATGCAACTTCAATTCAGACAAATTACTCAATCCTTTGAAAAGGTCTACATGTAGATTGGATAACTGATTCCCATACAAGTAAAGTATTGTTAGTTCACCTAGATCCCTAAATACACCTGGATCCAGTGTAGTCAAAGTGTTATTTTGTAACCACAATTCAGACAAATTACTCAATCCTTGGAAAAGGTCTGCATGTAGATTGGATAATTGGTTACCATTCAAGTCAAGTATTGTTAGTTCACCTAGATCCTTAAATACACCAGGATCCAGTATATTCAAAGTGTTATTTTGTAACGACAATTCAGACAAATTACTCAATCCTTGGAAAAGGTCTGCATGTAGATTGGATAATTGGTTACCATTCAAGTAAAGTAATGTTAGTTCACCTAGATCCCCAAATACACCTGGATCCAGTATAGTTAGATCGTTATTTTGTAACCACAATACAGACAAGTTACCCAATCTATGGAAAAGGTTTACATGTAGATTGGATAACTGATTCCCATACAAGTAAAGTTTTGTTAGTTCACCTAGAACCCTAAATACACCCGGATCCAGTATAGTTAGATTGTTATTTTGTAACCACAATTCAGACAAATTGCCCAATCCTTGGAAACGGTCTACATGTAGATTGGATAACTGATTACTATACAAGCTTAGTCGTTTTAGTTTCCCCAACTCCCAAAATACTCTTGGATCCAATACTGTCAGTTTGTTATTATGTAGGAGTAAGTCAGAGAGGTTAATCAACCCTTGGAAATGATCTACAGGGAGACTGGATAATTGGTTGTTGTGTAAATATAGGTTTTGCAAATAAACAAGATTTCTAAATGTATTTGGTTCCATTGTCACCAACATATTCCCATTAAGTGATATACTAACTAAATTGGATAGCCCTTTGAATATATCTTCATCGAGATCAGATATTATGTTTTCAGCCAAGTTGAGATATGTCAAAGCATCAAGATTCCTGAACACACTCAAATTGGTTGTCCTATGAAATAAGGATATTTCATTTCCTTTCAATGATAAATGTGTCATATTATTGAGGTTCGTTAATGTATCAATGTCAATATTAGTGAGAAGGTTGTCAGAGAGGTCAAGATAGAGCAGGTTATTCAAACTATGAAATACATTTGGGCTTAGCTGAACAATAAAGTTATCTGACAATGATAAGACCTGGATCCTCTTTAAATGTGAGAATGTGTTTGATTCCACTGTTGAAATCTCATTTCTTGATAAATACAGTACTTGGACATCATGTAACCCTACAAACATATTAACACTTAACTTTTGTAACTTGTTGTCATTTAGAAATAACTGTTTTAGATTACTAAGCCCCAAAATACACTAGAGTTTATGTTAAACAGATCATTATAGGAGAGATGTAGTATTTGCAGGTGCACCAATCCTTCAAAGTTACCAGAATGGAGAGTGGAGATTGAGTTGTGATCCAATAGAAGAATGCTAATGTTGGGAAGATTTCTAAAACTTCCTGGAGTGATACTGATCAGCTGTCTTGTACTGCCATCAATTAATGATATGTTGACATCCTGTGTTTCATAGATGAGAAGTAGGTCTTCTTGGTGTCTGCCATCCAAGCAGTGCGTAATAGTAAATTGATTATACTCCAGGCTACAGGAACACTGAGCAGGGCATATAGGTAACTCGGCAACATATATACTATCCTCATATGACTGACTAAACTCACGTATTTCAACCATAGAAAGACTTGTATCAGGAAATGTAAGTATCAGGGAAGGGTGGTGGATAGTCAGCTCTTGATAGTCTTTAATATATGTGTATCGGATGGTGTATAGGTTGGCATATCTTTTAAAGTTTGTACAGATCTTGGGACCAGAATCATCGGTACCATTCTGGAATTCTCGACATCTTTCAGACTTACTCACATCATCAGGAATAAAGGTAGTCAATAGTATTGTTGATGCTACATTGGTATTTATTGTCAGGGTATCGCTGCTGGAAGTCATATTGCAGGATCCTTGATTTGGATCAGTTAAAGCAAGAATGGTGCCGAAACATGCATCAGTTGAGTTGAACTGTAGTATGAAATAATTAAAAACAGACCAATGCAATTGTACTTGCGAAATTGTAATATAAATACCAGCGCCTAGTGAGGCAGATATGTGGATATCACATTGTTTCATTGAAGATGTATGTAGCGTGAGATATGATTGGTTACTCTCCAGAGTTATATATTGGTTGCGACATTCAGTGGCATTGTCCAGGGTTACATTGTGTGTGACACCAATGGCCAAAGATGAATTTTGAGACTCGGTCACATAATTGCCTGCTTGATTGTACGTAGACTCTGTATTCAAAGTGTCTATCGCCACTGTAGTGCTGATTCCATTGTATGAAGATATGGTATTTTGGAAGTTGGTTGATATAACTGTTGCCACTGTAGCATTGGTCTCATTTTCTGAAGAATCCACATCTAGTAAGTCAATAGCAGCTACTGTAGGTTTGTTGTCAAAGTCCAAGTGTGGCGAGCCAGGCACATTAGCTGCTCTAGCGTTGGTTCCATTTTGCGAAGGTTCTGTATATTGCGAGTCAGTCACTGTGGTGTTGGTTCCATTTTGCAAAGAGTCTAGATATCGCAAATCAGTTGTGTTAGCCACACTAGTATTGGTCCCATTTTGCAAAGAGTCTATATATCTAGAGTCATTTGCATGCACAATTCTATTGTGTGTAGTTTGAAAGTCATCGGTCTGATTATCCTTAATATTCCAGTTACCATCAGAGACACACAGTACAGTTTGAAAAGTACATATGACAAGTACATAGATTGATGCAAGGATATACATATTGGATAGAAAGTTACTCATTTTGTGAGAAAGAAAAAAAATGATTTCATCGACTCTGTATTCAACACACGTTTGATTGAAAGCAACTGCAAAGATGTTATACGTATATAGTTTCTGTAATATACCCACTCCTTTTTAACAATGGAATATAAGTACCGTACGTGGCCAGTAAGAGTAATAAGTTAATATTAGAATGGGGAGTAATGGGAATGTTGGCTAACACAATCACAATACTGTGTATAGCAATTCATGCTTAAATAACCATAGCCTCTGACGTCATTGTAAATCCCAATGCCGCTATCCTATTCTGCCCGAGTACCTGGGAGTTTGTTTTGTTCCACAACCAATAGGGCCTTACATTGCAAACAGTTTAAATAATAAAGTATGAACTTGATCAGTAAAATATGATAACTGCGTAAAAATAGAATGGTGCAGAATAGGGGAAATTTTTGTTTAGTAAAAACCATGTATATGGGTGTGTTGCAGAGTGTCCCAATGTATTTTGTCCTGGGAGAGGCAATAATTTTGGATATAAAGCAAACCACCTTTTCATATCATGTGAGACTCTGACATTTTCAACATACTTATGTACAATGTTTTGAGATATAATCCATTATGTGTACATATCTTGCAAACCATTTTCCCTGTATAACCCTAATCCAGACTGGTGGTTTGTATGAATTAAAGCTTACAGTATTATGACTCAAACAATTGGGTTTGTTCTTCTCTTTGGGATCAGACCCAGTCCATGGCAATACGAGTTTAGGCTATCAGGTTAGGGGTGGGGTGGGGTGGGGTGGGGTAGGGTGTGGGGGGGGGGGGGGGGGGGGGGGGGGAGGTCACCACTTTGTGGCGTCCATTAATACATTTCTGTGATTGCACAGTGTGGTCTTAGGATTTAGTTGGATAACGCTATCACAATACTGCATGTGTATAGCAATTCATGCTTAAATAACCATAAACCAACAACTGACGTCAATGGAAAGCACAATGCGGCTATCCTATTCTGTCTTATCCTATTCTGTCTTACCTAGTACAAAAATAGAATTGTACAAAAAAGGGACTTTTCGTTCCACAGGCAGGACCTTTACAGGGTGTATCAAATTGAACTATACCAAGGTAATATGATTTATTACGGTATGAATTTGATCAATATTGTTCAAACCGTTTTCACATATGTCTTGAGCAAACGACCAGCTTTCACAAGAATTTTAGATTTTGAAAACCAGACATTTATGATGGAAAATACAGACCTTGTAAATATGGTAGATTTCAATTTTGGTCGAAATTATCAATTTTAAAAAATCTGTAAATTTACTAACGCTTTCAAATAGTAAATTATTTCTTACATATAGGTTTAATTATTTAAAATTATAATTATAATTATAACTACCGTATAAACCCTCTTCTTAATGACACTAACATGTTGATATCAATCAATTGTGAACCAAAAATTGAATAGACTGGGATTTGTTCTGCTCGAGTGGTTTCAATTTTCCTTTCTTTGGCGGGAGTTTTGAATATTGCTTGCTTGCTTATGTGGTGTGGGCTACATTGTTTGAAATGTTGGCAGGGCCGTCAGATGGGGGGTGCGTTGGGTGCGGACGCACCCCCCTTGAAATTTTTTTTTTTTTTTTTTTTTTAGGGTAAAAATTGCGTTTTTCTTAGTTTCAAATTTCAATGATAGTAAAACAACTCATAAAACATTGACTACAGTGCTTTTTGGACTGCGAAATTTTGTGTCCGTGCGGATTTTTTTGACTTCACCCCCCCCCCCCCCACTTACGTGAAATTCACGAGGTGACTGACTTGGAAATTTTTTGGGGCAACCTTTTACGAAAATTTTACGTGAAAACACACCCCCCTTGGGCAAAAGTGTCTGACGGCCCTGGTTGGGGTAGTGGTAGCGACGTGGATTGATTCAAAATGGCTCCTCTATTTTTCATAGATTTTCGATTAAGTCTTGCCACACGAAAACCAAGGTATTCAAGACATGGATATTGCTCCATCAAGTCTCTTACATAACACCATTTTACATGTCTTACATTTCTAAAGATCTATAACCCCCACCGATTGGAATCAATAGATATATCAAATCTGGCAAATGTATACACAATAGTATACAAATACTTAATGGTAGAGGGGAAATAAAGCAAACTATTTTCAAGAGGTACTGGCTACAGGCCTATCACCCCGAAACCGAAGGTTGATAGATAGCCTGCAACCAGTACCGAGGGGAAATAGTGTGCCCTATTGCCCCGATCATACCATGTAGTATTTGTTTTATTACACCTCACTGTGACTCTGGGGATGAGGTTGTAGGGAAATAGTACTTATGATAGGAATTGGCCAATGAATTGCCATGAGTAGTTCATGAATATTTATGAGGTGTAATAACACCCCATTCCGAATCCTGTGTCTGATCTATGATCAGGTATGCCATGGTGTTGCTTATTTATTTGATGGTTGAATGGATTTTCGAAGGTGGAAATTAAAAATTCTAGTGAGGTTTCATGGGCAAACTTTAACATCTAATTATTCCCTCCGGCAATTGTTGGCACTTTCGAGAAGCTTATATTTATGGTTTATCACATCGACAATGCCAACAAACAAACAAAATTGTATGTGAGAATTGGCAAAAGTGTTTTACTAACGATCTTAAAACAGTCAGATTGAGTAAAATTAACTAAATTGAGGATTTTCCTAATATTACATTCATTTGGAGCTTAGATTCTGTCAACAGTCTCTACAACTATTGCGTAAATCAAATTTAAGACGCCTTTTGGGCGTCTTAAATGCCCAAAAATTGCAGGCGTCTTAAAGGCATATTATGTGATCTTTTCCAGAGAGCGCCCCTCTATTCACTTTTTTTTTTAGAAAGTAGATTTTCTTGCAGATTTATATTTCTGATCATAAATCGTACATACATTCCAAGTTACAGAGCGATACGATTCTTAATTACCTCAAAATCATGGTTTTAGTGTGAATTTAGAGTGAAAATATAAACTAACTGTCGTGATGTTTATTTTCACTCTAAAACCATGATTTTGAAGTAATTAAGAATCGTATCGCCCTGTAACTTGGAATGTATATACGATTTATGATCAGAAATGTAAATCTGCAAGAAAATCTGCATTCAATTTTTTTTTTGATGTTGAGGGCGTTCCCTGGAAAGATCACATAACATACCTTTAAATGCCCAAAATTGCAGGTGTTTTATATTTAAAACAATAATCATTTTTTATGTATTATGTATTTTAGAAGCAGGTATATAGTTCATTCTGATACACCCTGTACATTGCAAACAGTTTTAATAGAGGCAATCCATCTGAACGGCTCTTTTCAGAGCCACCAATTCTTTCACAAGTAGGAAAGGGCACCTACGCTCAATTCATCGGGCAAGGGGCAGCCCAAATGATGATAACAAGAGAAGTGGCAATCTCTATGTTTTGTTTAATATTATTATAATTTGGTCCTGAAGAAAGTCAGAGCTAATCCTGACAAAAGCTTGACAGATTAAAACTTGTCCGACGGCGAACCCGTTAAACTTTTACTTATAGTTTTAATAGAGTATTGTATAGAGGAACTGATCTGTAAAATGATAACTGCACAAAAACAGATTTGTGCAGAAATGGGATTTTAGTAAACAATGCCATAGCTGGGTGTGTTGCAGCCTGTGTCCCAATGTATTTTTTTCCTGGGAGAGCCCATAACTAGGTAAAGCAAACCACCTTCATAAGACTCTGGAAACAATTTGGTACATTTTCAACCGTTTTCCCTAATATAAGTAACCCTAATCCAGACTGGTGTGGTTAATCATAGGCGTGCACATGATTTCCCCCGGGGAGGGGGGGGGGCTTAAATAAATGTTATTGAGTATGCATGATTGACTAAAGCGAAGCACCACTATCCGCAGTAAAGCGGACATGGTGAGTCAGAGGGAGGATGTTCCCGCCACGGAATATTTAATAGTCATTTCACAAAACAGGTTTCCTGCTTTGAAGGTGGAAGTTTGAACGATGCATGAATCGGGCTCTCTTCATTAAGGCGAAGTGCAGGCGAAAAAAAGGAACCCTGTTTTACGAGCCTATAACTCATTTTTTAAGAAAACAGGGAAAATAATGTTCATGTACAATTGAATAAAGACTTTTTTGACTATGACTACATACGATTTATTCACACTATTAATCTGCACAATCATGCCCATAAAAAGATAACATTTAAATATAGCGCTAATGAGGTAACTTTAATAATGAATATTACAATTAAAGCTTCAGAGAAAGAAAAAAGAAATGAATATTTATTTGGCAGTTAAAATTGAATTGTTATGTACATATTTAGTGTGCATTCAAGGGTTTAGGCTACCAAAAACAACACCCTAGGGGCAAACAAGCCTCTCAGGTAGGGGTCGATCGGTCAGGCGGTTTAAAAAACAAAACAAAATTGTCAGAAATTTTCGGGAAATGTGCCGTCGAGTCAGAAATTTGAGGTGGAGTGCCGTCTAGTCAGACCTTCTTTTGGGGTTTTTTTTTTTGGGGGGGGGGGGGAGTGGGCGGTGCCACCGAGTCAGACTTTTGAGATTTGGATATTTTGAAACAGATGTATACAATTTTCACACATTTATGAAAATAAAAATAAATTGTTAAAATTCCTAAAAACATAACTCGACCAAGCCCGTAGAACAGGGTTTCCCCCTTCGCCTAAAATGTTTATCTTGAGTCAGTAGTATAAATTGTTTCCTTTCATAACATTTTCATCAGATATCTGTTATCAACATGAATATTAACAAAAATTGTGTTTAAAGGTGACAAATATTAATTTCACATGAGATTAAACGCAAATTGTACATTTTAACTTTACTTGGCCCTATAAAGCTGTTTCATCAATCATGACATAGGTGTTCCCACTGACGCTCCCTTTACGATCTAAACAACTAAACAAAGAATTACCTATTATAGTATACAAGAACGGATTAAGAGCAGAATTTATGGGAAATACAAAACCAATTATCCAAGCAAAAACTTCAGGAGATACATCCATCACCTCGGCCTGTACAATAATACCTATAACTACAATTGGCAGCCAGCATAGGACATCAGTTAATGTGATAAGCGCCATCTTGAAAGCCATTCTCAGATCAGTCTTCAATCGGGACATGTGTGATCTTTGAATTTGAATGAATAGGCTGATGTAGCTCACTGCAACGGTTACACAGCAGACAAAATTGACTCCAAGAAAAATGACAATTGAATAGACGGGGCTTAGTACGCTACCCACCTTTTCATATGTAGACAATACTAGAATGTCATCATCTCTACTAATGTTGTCATATGATATTGTTACTGTTTCCTTTTTTACATGGTAAATTGATCTTCTGGCTAATGGCAACCCTATACATACCTCAGAAAATTGGTACAAATTGGGATCTTTTTCTAACCCAACCCCCAAGGAAGTTATAACAAGACCTAGCGCCCATACTAAAATTGTAACGAGTATTTTTGACCTGGTTCTTAAAAACAGCTTCCGACTCACAACAGTATTTCTAAATGCCCACAGCCTGTCAACACCTATTAAAACAATGAGAAACAGTGAGGCTTCACTGGAAAGGACTGATAGAAAACTTGCCAATTTGCATATTGCATGATTCATCCAATAGTCAGCTTCTATCGGGAAATATTGCCCATAGTACTGATCAGCAGATACAATAATTAGCATATACACTCCCATAAGGAAATCAGCAGCAGCAAGGTTGGTTATAAATAGCACCTGCTTTGTGTACTCTGTTTGATCTTTCCCCCTCACTAATGTAAGGGAACCTTTTAGAAAAACATAACCGTTTGCAAGCAGTGCAAAAGCACCAACAATCCACATGGAATACTTTATCGTCGTATTTGGTAGGAGCTTATTGCAGGTCATATATTCTGATTTTGGTTCTTTTGATATACATTGCGGTCCGTCCAAAAATGATTCTATAAGACAGCATATTCCAGGGGTGTCCACAGCTATAGTAGTGGTATCAAGAAATCCTGCAAATGATTTAGGTGTTATTCTTGAAAGAGAGTTACCATGTAGGTTGACATACTTCATTTTGGTAAGTTTATCAAATGCATTTTCCTCAATCACCGTTATTTGATTAAAATTAAGCTGAAGTCCAACAAGATTGTGTAATTGGGAGAAGACATGGGCATCAATATTGGATAGGTTGTTGTTTCCCAAAGTCAATAGTTGCAACTCAGCACAGCAATTCTTAAAGTTCATTAGATCAGAATACTTTAATCTGTTTCCGTCCAAGGAAATGATGGATACATTGACTAGGTCTCTGAATAAACCTAATGTTAATGTTGTCAGATTGTTAGTATGCAACCACAATTCAGACAAATTACTCAATCCTTGGAAAAGGTCTACATGTAGATTGGATAATTGGTTACCAGACAAGTAAAGTTTTGTTAGTTCACCTAGAGCCCTAAATACACCTGGATCCAGTATAGTCAAAGTGTTAGTATGCAACGACAATTCAGACAAATTACTCAATCCTTTGAAAAGGTCTACATGTAGATTGGATAACTGATTCCCATACAAGTAAAGTTTTGTTAGTTCACCTAGAACCCTAAATACACCAGGATCCAGTATAGTCAAAGTGTTATTTTGTAACCACAATTCAGACAAATTACTCAATCCTTGGAAAAGGTCTACATGTAGATTGGATAATTGGTTACTATACAAGGTAAGTTTTGTTAGTTCACCTAGATCCCTAAATACACTTGGATCCAGTATAGTCAAAGTGTTATTATGCAACTGCAAATCAGACAAATTACTCAATCCTTGGAAAAGGTCTACATGTAGATTGGATAATTGGTTACCAGACAAGAAAAGTTTTGTTAGTTCACCTAGATCCCTAAATACACCAGGATCCAGTATAGTCAAAGTGTTATTTTGTAACCACAATACAGACAAATTACCCAATCCTTGGAAAAGGTCTGCATGTAGATTGGATAATTGGTTATCATACAAGTAAAGCATTGTTAGTTCACCTAGATCCCTAAATACACCTGGATCCAGTATAGTCAAAGTGTTAGTATGCAACGACAATTCATACAAATTACTCAATCCTTGGAAACGGTCTGCATTAAGATTGGATAATTGGTTTCCATACAAGTAAAGTATTGTTAGTTCACCTAGATCCCTAAATACACCTGGATCCAGTGTAGTCAAAGTGTTAGTATGCAACATCAATTCAGACAAATTACTCAATCCTTTGAAAAGGTCTACATGTAGAATGGATAACTGATTCCCATACAAGTAAAGTATTGTTATTTCACCTAGATCCCTAAATGCACCTAGATCCAGTATAGTCAAAGTGTTATTTTGTAACCACAATTCAGACAAATTACTCAATCCTTGGAAAAGGTTTACATGTAGATTGGATAACTGATTACTATACAAGCTTAGTCGTTTTAGTTTCCCCAAATCCCGAAATACTCTTGGATCCAATACTGTCAGGTTGTTATCATGCAGCAGTAAGTCGGAGAGGTGAATCAACCCATGGAAATGATCTTCAGAGAGACTGGATAATTGAGTGTTGTATAAATATAGGTTTTGCAAATAAACAAGATTTCTAAATGTATTTGGTGGCATTGTCACCAACATATTCCCATTCAGTGATATACTGATTAAATTGGATAGCCCTTTGAATATATCTTCATCGAGATCAGATATTTTGTTTTCAGCCAAGTTGAGATATGTCAAGGCATCAAGATTCCTGAACACACTCAAATTGGTTGTCCTATGATATAGGGATATTTCATTTCCTTTCAATGATAAATGTGTCATATTATTGAGGTTCGTTAATGTATCAATGTCAATATTAGTGAGAAGGTTCTCGGAGAGGTCAAGATAGCGTAGGTTGTTCAAACTATGAAATACATTTGGGCTTAGCTGAACAATTAAGTTATCTGATAATGATAAGACCTGGATCCTCTTTAAATGTGAGAATGTGTTTGGTTCCACAGTTGAAATTTCATTTCTTGATAAATACAGTACTTCGACATCATGTAACCCTACAAATATATTAACACTTAACTTTTGTAACTTGTTGTCATTTAGAAATAACTGTTTTAGATTACTAAGCCCCCGAAATGCACTAGAGTTTACGTTAAACAGTTCATTGTTGGATAGATCTAGTATCTGCAGTCGCACTAACCCTTCGAAGGTACCATGATGAAGAGTGGCGATTGCGTTGTGATCCAATAGAAGAATGCTGATGGGAAGATTTCTATAACTTCCTGGAGTGATACCGACCAGCCGTCTTGTACTGCCATCAATCGCTGATATGTTGACATACTGTGTTTCATAGATGAGAAGTATGTCTTCTTGGTGTCTGCCATCCAAGCAGTCCGTAATAGTAAATTGATTATACTCCAGGCTACAAGAACACTGAGCAGGGCATATAGGTAACTCGGCAACATATATACTATCCTCATATGACTGACTAAACTCACGTATTTCAAGCATATAAAGACTTGTATCAGGAAATGTAAGTATCAGGGAAGGGTGGTGGATAGTCAGCTCTTGATAGTCTTTAATATATGTGTATCGGATGGTGTATAGGTTGGCATATCTTTTAAAGTTTGTACAGATCTTGGGACCAGAATCATCGGTACCATTCTTGAATACTCGACATCTTTCAGACTTACTCACATCATCAGGAATAAAGGTAGTCAATAGTATTGTTGATGCTACATTGGTATTTATTGTCAGGGTATCGCTGCTGGAAGTCATATTGCAGGATCCTTGATTTGGATCAGTTAAAGCAAGAATAGTGCTGAAACATGCATCAGTTGAGTTGAACTGTAGTATGAAATAATTAAAAACAGACCAGTGGGATTGTACTTCCGAAATTGTAATATAAATACCAGCGCCTAGTGAGGCAGATATGTTGATATCACATTGTTTCATTGAAGATGTATGTAGCGTGAGATATGATTGGTTACTCTCCAGAGTTATATATTGGTTGGGACATTCAGTGGCATTGTCCAGGGTTACATTGTGTGTAATGACACCAGTGTCCAAATATGAATGTTGAGAGTCAGTCACATTGTCTGCTAGATTGTACATAGACTCTGTATCCAAAGTGTCAGTCGCAACTGTAGTGTTGGTTTCATTGTATGAAGAGGTATATTGGGGGTTGGTGGATACTTTTGCCACTGTAGCATTGGTCTCATTTTCTGAAGAATCCACATCTAGTGAGTCAATAGCAGCCACTGTAGGTTTGTTGTCAAATTCCAAGTGTGGTGAGTCAGGCACATTAGATGCTCTGGCATTGGTTCCATTTTGCGAAGATTCTGTATATTGCGAGTCGGCCACCGAGGTGTTGGTTCCATTTTGCAAAGAGTCTAGATATCGCCAATCAGTTGTGTTAGTCTCTCTAGCATTTGTTCCATTTTGCACAGAGTCTATATATCTAGAGTCATTTGCATGCCTAATTCTACTGTGTGTAGGTTGAAAGTCATCTGTATTATCTGTGATATTCCAGTTCCCGTTGGACATACACAGTACAGGTTGAATAATACAGACAGTGACAAGTACATAGACTGATGCAAGGAGATACATATTGGATAGAAAATTACTCATTTTGTGAGAAAAACAAATTATTCCATCGACTCTGTAGGACAGATTCAACACACGTTTCATAGAAAGTAACTGCAATGGCGTTGTGGTATATAGGTTTAGTAATGTAACCACTCCTTATTAACAGTGGAATAACTGCCGTGGGCGGTATGAGTAATAGGTTAATATTAGAATGGGAACAGTAATGGGAATTTTGGCTAACAATTAATACTGTGTATAGTAATTCATAAAGAAACCATAGCATATGACGTCAATGCAAAGCACAATGCAGCTATCATATTCTGTCTTAGTATCTACGTATAGAGGCCTAGTACAAAAATAGAATTGTACAAAAAATGGGACTTTTCGTTCCACATCCAGGGTCTTTACATTGCAAACAGTTTTAATAGAGTATTGTATAGGTGAACTTGATCAGTAAAATGATAACAGCATAAAAATAGAATGGTGCAGAAATGGGAAATTTCTTTTTAGTAAACCGTAGCTGGGCGGTGTAGCATGGGTCCCAATGTATTGTCCAGGTAGAGCCAATAACTTTGGATAAAGCAAATTGACATTAGTTTGTGACATTTTCAACATATAACATGCCACTTTTTGAGTTATAATTAATGATGTGAACACATATTGCAAACCATTTGCCCTAATATAATCTTAATCCAGACAGGTGGTTTGTATGAATAACTTACAGTATAATGACACAAATAATGGGGTACCTTTGGGATCAGACCCAGTCCACAGCTGATGATAGGAGTCCAAGCTATCGTGCTAAGGGGGTCAACATGCTTCCCCCAAATAACTTTGTGGAGTCCATTAATACATTTCTGTGATTGTACAGTGAGATCTGTAGGATTTTGTTGGATTTGCTAACACTACAATTGATGAAGATGTAGTTTTGGACAGTGTGTACTATTGGATGTGTGCTTTAAGCTCCTCCATACTGGGTCAAATGTCTTTTGGAAGTCCAAGAAAGCTGTACATGTACTTTTTTACCTTGAAAAATATAGTGGCGAGTATGTGTGATACGATAAGCCTTCATTTATTACTTTCTTGGGTTCTCTCCATTAAGGCAATGCGCCGGCAAAAAAACGAACCCTGTTCTACGAGTCTGACCCATTTTTTTGTCAGAAAACAGCAAGATTTGTACAGATTTGTTTGATTTTTACGGTTATTTTCAAGGGGAAAAACTAACAAAAAACACCCGAACGACCGGCCCACCCTGAGAAATTTCTGCTTTAACAAGTTTCTACCAAAACAAATTCCATTTGGGGTACACATGCGAGCGTAGCGCGCGAAAAACAATTAGGTCTGTGCACTTTTGACCATTTTAATTCCATGATTCTTCTTGTCAAATGAACCGACAGTGCCAATCTCAACCGACATGACAGTTAATATTGGGGGAAATTGCCCCCTCGCCCCTTGGCTACGCCACTGCGTCACCCTACTACTTATAAGGGAGCGACACCACTAAATAAATTCGCCATTTAGTGTAACCATGGACTTATGTTGTAACCTAGGAAGTTTCGATTAAAACGGGCCGCATCAATGGGAATTTTGGGATTGCTTCGCGGGCCGCAGATTAGAGGCCGGCGGGCCGCATGTGGCCCGCGGGCTGCAGGTTGCACACGCTTGCTCTACAGGGTGTGTCAAAAAAGGTGTATCATGTGAAACATGAATTGTTTTGGTCATAAAAAATACAAAAGTTGGCATTATTTTCATTTGAAAGTCGTTTTCTTGTTAAGAGGTGGCCAAAGTGGGATTCGCATTCTCGTTACTGAATTGATCATATTACTCAGTTACATTATGTGGTAAAATTCAATGGGATAAAGTGTATTTGACTAACAGAGCTTACCAACTAATATAGCTAATAGAGCTTAGACTAATAGAGCTTACCAACGGTCTATATATTTTTTCAAACATAACATAAAAACATGGGATGTGTTTTTAATTAATTTTCTATTTTATGGGGTTCTTCTTTTAGACACCCCCTGTATATCAAAGAATCAAAATGGGTAAGTCCCATTATTTTCAAATTGTTTTTCCCCTCCAAAAAACCCACATTATTGTCATTTGTCTATTAACCCTGGTTCACAGTACACTTGTAATTGTATAAAAATAGAATGGTGTGTAACGGGGAATTTTTGGCAAGTGGCAATTTTTGGCACACCCTCAGAATAGACCCAGGATCTGAACTTTAAAAAAAAATTATGTTTTTTGTTGTTGTTTGTTTATAGATCCCCTCCAAAGGCATAGGGTCGGTAGGTTGGATTTTTAAAAATAAAAATAAATCACAATCAAAGATATAATATAATAGTTGCTAAATAAGATGTGAACGAGAATATTTTACTATTAAATCACTTAATTCGTGTTTTAAAAACAGTTAAGAAGAGCGTCAAGAAACAGTTTCATAAACATTTTATTGTATTTCTGGCAAGCAAAATTCTGGGGAGGGGGGGGGGGGAAGAGAATTAGTATTCATTTGTACAGTAAAAACTTTTTGTCAGTTTTCAAAATTAGGGTACCGAATTATCCCTATTAAGCAACCAGGTTGGAACAGGGCTGTGAGTGACCACACATAATAAAAATAGTCTGAAAACAGGTATGAAAAGTCTGAAAAACTCTTGAAATTTGGGAAAGCTCCTATAAAAAGCAAGTGCAGAAAAGGAGCTGATATCAAAACAAAAAGTCTGAAATCAGATAAAATTCTGAACTCTCACACACCTATTGCAAATAGACCCAAACATTTTTTTCTTTTTTGCCTAATCACTACAAAACTGCATAAATGGGAATTTTGACTTCAGTACCATTTCACCACTATTTGTTCAAGTAATACAACAATAGCTTTTGAGGTGTATCGTACCATGACAAGGACCCTGGGACCATTACAATAATGTAGTAATTATACAACAAAATTCAATGGTGAATGAGATGGGAATTTCCACGGTGAATTTAGACGATTTGACCTCGGTAACCTCTGCATACAATTGCGCCAGATGTCATACAAAACCTTCTTTTTTTGTGGTAACTAACAGTGACATAGCTAGGCTTTTCATATAGGAGTGGTAAGCAATTAAAGTTAACCGACAAGACTTTACAGACTAAACAAATGCATGGATAGCACAGCGACAATTAACGATTTTACACTTATTTTGCCATGGTTGGTACATTTTGATTTGAAATGAACTTCTAAGCTAAATAATCTAAAAATTAATTCTGGGGCACATGCTCGTGTATCCTGCGAAAAATGTCTATCTTTGTGCTAAAATTTACCATCATAATTCCATGATTCCCCTTGTCAAATGAACTGACATAACAGTGCCTATTGCAACTGACAGACTCAAAAAAATGATGGGATGACACCCCCCTCCCACCTCTCTGGATACCCCACTGGTAAATAAGATTTTCATTTGGCAGGGAGGTAATTGAATGAAGGGCCAAGCTAGGGGGAGGGGTATATTATGCTATTGGCACTCAATTGGCAGAGACAGACTCAAAAAAGGTGGAGTGACCCCCTCCTCCCCCCTCTCTCTGGATAGCCACTGGTAAATAAGATTTTAATTTGGCAGGGAGGTCATTGAATGAAGGGCCAAGCTAGGGGGAGGGGGTAGATTATGCTATTGGCACTCAATTGGCAGAGACAGACTCAAAAAAGGTGGGGTGACCCCCCTCCCCCTCTCGATACCCACTGGTAAATAAGATTTTAATTTGGCAGGGAGGTCACTGAATGAAGGGCCAAGCTAGGGGGAGGGGGTAGATAATGCTATTGGTACTCAATTGGCAGAGACAGACTCAAAAATACTGCAAGTCACGACTTGCGAATCCCCTGGCTGGGAGATCAACTAAATGAGGTCAAAGGTCATATAGGGGTCATGTTCCCCCAGTGTTCTTTTCTCCAAGTTTGAGGTCAATCAGGCAACTTTGACGATTTTACCTCTGGATGACCTTTGACCTCAGATGCCTTGGATGACCTCTAATTATTTTTTGACATGTTCCCTTGGTGTTCATTGCACGATTTAACCCCTTGGTGACCTTTGACCTTGGATGAACTCTAATGACCGTTGACCTCAGATGACCTCTAATTAAGTTTAGACATGGTCACCCGGTGTTCATGTTTCTTTTCTCCAAGTTTGACGTCAATCGGGCAACTTTTACGATTTAACCTCTGGATGACCCATGACCTCGGACGACCTCAAATTATTTTTCGACATGTTCCCCCGGTGTTCATTGCACGATTTAACCCCTTGTCGACTTTGACCTTGGATGACCTCTAATGACCGTAGACCTCGGATGACCTCTAATTAATTTTAGACATGTTCACCCGGTGTTCATGTTTCTTTTCTCCAAGTTTGACGTCAATCGGGCAACGTTTACGATTTGACCTCTGGATGACCTTTGACCTCAGATGACCTCTAATTTATTTTAGACATGTTCACCAGGTGTTCATGTTTCTTTTCTCCAAGTTTGAAGTCAGTCGGGCAACTTTTACGATTGAACCTCTGGATGACCTTTGACCTCAGATGACCTATGCAAATTAGACCCCCAAAAAAGCAACCACATTTTTTGACCATGGCCTACCTATCGCTGAAGGTTTGAAGTCAATCCGTCCATCCGTTCAAAAGATACCGCATTCAGGGAAAAGGCTAACCAAAAGGCACACACACACCCACGGACAGACGCACATGACATGACAAAATCCCCTTCTGGTTTTACAAACCAGGGGGATAAAAAAGGTGGGGTGACACCCCTCTCTGGATACCCCACTGGTAAATAAGATTTTAATTTGGCAGGGAGGTCATTGAATGAAGGGCCAAGCTAGGGGGAGGGGTAGATTATGCTATTGGCACTCAATTGGCAGAGACAGACACAAAAACAAGGTGGGGTGACCCCCTCCCCCTCTCTCTCTGGATACCCACTGGTAACTAAGATTTTCATTTGGCAGGGAGGCCATTGAATGAAGGGCCAAGCTAGGGAGAGGGGGTAGATTATGCTATTGGAACTGAATTGGCAGAGACAGACTCAAAAAAGGTGGGGTGACCCCCTCTCCCATCTCTCTGGATTCTGGATACCCACTGGTAAATAAGATTTTCATTTGGCATGGAGGTCATTGAATGAAGGGCCAAGCTAGGGGGTGGGGGTGGTAGATTATGCTATTGGCACTCAATTGGCAGAGGGCTAATTGATGAAAGAATTTTTTTTTTTTTGGGGGGGGAGGTTAAAGATGGCCATGTCCTAAGGGTGTGTGTGTGTGTGGGGGGGGGGGGGGGGTTGGCAGGGGGGTTGGCAGGGAGCTGTGGCACCCACCTTTGAATATCATTCGGGGGAATTACAACCCATTCGGGGATCCAATTTTAAGGCGTCGGTTGCATATTTATTTTTACTGTGCAATGTATGCATTTTAGTTTATTTCTAGACAATTCGATCGATTTGGATCCATTACCAAATTTACTAACACCCAAACGTTGAGATTGATACACACTTTTTGAACCCGAACGGCCTTTGTGCTCTGATAAAGGATAATGCCACAAAACACCCTGTTCTACGGGCCCAACCAACCCATTTTATTTTGAATTTTCTATATTTTATTTATGCAATTTTTTGTGTGGAAATTTTTGATTTTGTTGTCGTTGAAATGTTTAAAATTTAAAAACAATTGTTTAAAGTTATTTTTTTGCTGAAAAACATTTGACAGCCAACTCCACCTGAGAGGTCCGTTTGCGTGTAAAACAGGTTTTTTGTGGCCTAAGCAAGCTGAACACAACACTCAACGAGTGCAAACAGATACAACATGCCACCATTACGCAAAAAAAGTTGTGTTGCCCTCAAGTGCTAAAAATTTTAAATCGGGTCAGTCGGTCAGATTTTTTTTTTCTTGGCTGAAAAATAAATTGAAACAAAATTGGTATAGGCCCTAAGTCAATTTAACTAATGTTTCTAGCGTGATAATAGTCTAAAAAAACATTTATTCAAGCTTACTTATTCATTTCAAGCAAGAAATAGTAACATTTAGACACTATACATCAAATTTAAATCAACATTTTTTAGGGTCCGTCGCTGATCCTGAGGGCAACACAACCTTTTTGGGGGGCCTTACAATCAAAGGCAAATTTAAATGACTTTATTTTACAGAAACAAGAATGCTTTCAACATTGTTTGCATCAGTTTGTGGTTAGCTTAGAATGTTGTTGTAAATGCAATCTAACAAAAGGTAATAAAATGAAGTGAGTCAGAATGAATTGGACCAAATCTCTGATCAAATCATTAAAAATATGCAGCCATTATCAAAAATATGCAGCCATTATCAAAAATATGCAGCCATTATCAAAAATATGCAGCCATTATCAAAAATATGCAGCCATTATCAAAAATATGCAGCCATTATCAAAAATATGCAGCCATTATCAAAAATATGCAGCCATTATCAAAAATATGCAGCCATTATCAAAAATATGCAGCCATTATCAAAAATATGCAGCCATTATCAAAAATATGCAGCCATTATCAAAAATATGCAGCCATTATCAAAAATATGCAGCCATTATCAAAAATATGCAACCATTATCAAAAATATGCAGCCATTATCAAAAATATGCAACCATTATCAAAAATATGCAGCCATTATCAAAACAATTGCAAATCTGATATGGTTGGTACCGTACACAGCAGCCTGAGCGTTCATCCCATAATGCTACAATATATATCATCGATAGGGGCTCTTTTGTTTACATCCCGGGTTCACATTCGGCGAGGTGAATTATGAACGCTGCCAGACTGAGCATGTAGACAAGCAGAATATACCCGATTTTAGGGGGTGACCCGGACACACTAGCCAACCGCGATTTTGTGGGCTTAAAATGTAGGTAAAGACATCCTCAACCACCAAATGAAAATGCAATGCTGCAACTGATGGGGAAATCCAGATATTTGCTCCCGAAAATTAAGAAAAAGAAGGAAATTACTTATTTGGCTGTGCCATTTCACTCATGAGACACACACTACAGTATCTATTTAAATAGCCGGCAAAAGATTATCGATTAAGATTTCAATAGGTGAGAGATGTACATTCTAAAACATTTAAAGAGATTACGTCAGGATATCAAGGTCTTGCGACTATAGCTAGTTCGTTCCGATATAAAATGGACACTATTTTGTTTTGTTTACTATACTAAAACTATGTTTTTCGCACGGAGGCTCTTCAGGAGAATAAATCATCAATGTATATAGATGCATATTAAAATAATAATAACAAGACATTTCTTAGGCGCTTAATACAAAAATCCTATGAGCGCCGTACAACAAACAAAAGATGATAAAAAGAGAGCAGCAATAAAAATTTACAAAGTTAAAATGCACAGTATGAAATATAAAAAGTGCAATAAAATACAGAAGAAATATACACTCAAAAATACAATATCAGTTAATAAAGTTCTAAAAATCAGTTGTAGTATTGGTTAAACAAATAAGTTTTCACAGATGTCTTAAAACGATTGATCAACTTGATGCTTCGGATTGTTTCTGGTAGATTGTTCCATAGCGCTGTTTTGATAATAACACAGTAAACAAAGACAAGGGTGATGTGCAAACTTGTCAGGATCTAGCAAAACATAGATACAAAAAGTCGTCTGGAAATGACGTTAACGAAAAAGGCATATTGGCCGAACAACATTAGAGGACAACTTCAGCATTTTCTAGTCGAGTAAATGGTTTTTACCTTCTTCACTCGGATCTGTAATTCAAATCTTGACCTTGGGTTCTCTACCATGCCTGAAGGTTACAGGTACCTGCAAAGTCAGTTTGTTTGAGGCAACATGGCTTCATTAAATTGAATGCATTCATCGGTAAGATCAAATAAATATAAAAACTAGTTTCTCGTCCTTACTTTTGAAAAAGGAGGATGAGGGCACTTTTTTTTAGTAAACAATGCAAATCACCATTACCAGCGTTGTATTGCATGATTTATTGCATAA
Organism: Ophiura sarsii; assembly: GCA_035610835.1. Classification (NCBI taxonomy): domain Eukaryota; kingdom Metazoa; phylum Echinodermata; class Ophiuroidea; order Amphilepidida; family Ophiuridae; genus Ophiura; species Ophiura sarsii. Next base: position 20,557,644 of record CM069445.1, on the reverse strand, counting down.
CTTGAAGAGGACGATGCCTTTATAAAATCTTTTTATTTCATGGTTCTGGGGGAGCAGGGTTGTGAACACAAAACCTGCTATTATCTATCAAAGGAATAAAAATTAACTTTATTTTATATTATCCCATTTTGGTTATTTTCTCGGGAATCATCAGTATAACATTAGGCCCTATCCTTTTTTAATATTTTGATGTGCGCAGTAATTCCAAATTCAGCAATCTTATCTTGGTCGATACAATTTCAGGAAAAGTGTAATAAATTAAAGGCCTACATGAAATGATTTTGCTAATGGCCCTGGGCGTTTTATGGGATAACTATCATGGCCGTTGCTAGAATGGATGACACCCCCTATCCAATATATGGTCAGCAGGTTCATGCAGCAGTCGTCAAAATGAAAGAAAAGGAAAAAGAGAGAAAAAGAAAAGAAAAGGGAAAACAGAAAAAGAAAAGAAAAGGGAGAAAAGAAAAGGGAGAAAAGAAAAGGAAAGGAAAAAGAAATGAAAAGAAAAGGAAAAGAAAAGGAAAAAACGAAAGAGAGAAATACTGAATTTAAACAATGCCAAGTCAGCGAAAGACAGAACAAAATTAAACCATGCCGAGTCGGCAAAACAATGATCATTTGGTAAAATCTATTCAATCGACAATGATAAATTTGGTACCGTAAAAGCAATCGGCAACAAATAATTCTGTAAGATTAGTTGGTAAACATGTAAAGCCACTTGCAGCAAGATTAGTCAACCAAAAATGTTGGTAAAATGTAACTCAGTTGGTATAAAAATTGTTCAGCAAATTCACTTGGTAAACAACAAAATCAGTCAACAAAATCAGTTTGTATCAGTTGGCAAAAATCATTATAAATCAACCAGAAAATTATTGGGTATAATACGAATATGAACTCTTTACTTAATAGAAAGATAGAAATGCAAGCATTATCTGATTTTATTTATTTGTCAGTACTACTATTTGGGTGTCACCTCGCATTATCACATTTATCACAATGGTGCCAAATGGGAAACATTATATTGATTACGAAACATAAAACATTTCAAACTTTTGGCTAAAAATAATAATACGATACATTTCGAGTAAATAGGCATGATGACACCATGTGTTTAATCTTTTTTGACTTTTATGACAAGATGCTTATATATCTCTAAATGGTGCGTCAAAATATTGAGGTCCCGATTTCATTGATTTGTAATATAAATTTGTAAATTCATTTTAATTTAATTTTAATAAGTTTGAATCTATTTCTTATCAGAGATTTACAGATTTCCCAAAAAGTAGGCTTTATCAAAAGTAAAGTATTGTTTTATGAAAGATGACAATATTTATAAGATTTCTATGAGCAATGTGTATAACTTATTCTGCAATATAACCAACCTTGTTACATTGCAAACCGTGGAACACTGTAGATGTAAATATGATGTAATTGTGGCATGCAACTTGTGTAGTTTATGAAGAAATGCAACAAATAAAGTTTTACTTTTAAACTGGGGGGTGAATATTTTGACTCACTGTGTATAGCATTCTGAATGTATTCACTCTGTTTGTATAAGGGTTAACTATAAAATAACAATGTTAACCCCTGCATTACATTTATGAGTTTCGGATATTTAAAGATTTTTCCATCAAGCCATTAGCATTATTTCGTTACTAGTATATTGTTATTCAAAAAAAATCTTGTTTTTGTCATGTACAATAGGGCGGGGCGTAACTAGGGAAGGTATTTTGTTTAAATCGGCCATGGTAAAAATGTATTCCACTTGACCCCACATGATCAAATATTAACTTTAAAAAAAATTCGGAGGGGGTCTTCAGACCCCACCACTACCCTTTATCCCCCTATAGGGGAATACATGGTAAAGTTGCCAAATTGGTGTAGCAAAATTAGGTTTCGACCTAGAACAAATTGATACATATTTTTTTCAGCTTAATGCATTTCTATAAGGTACCCATAATGACATACTAAAAGTCTGAAAATATCAGAGTGTTAGAAATATGATAATTTGCATAAACTTAAAATGGCCGCCAATTTGAGCATTTTCATTGTTTTGGACTTATTTCTTATCTTAGATAGTTGTTATGGCACTTTAAATAGCTTCAGCATATATTTTATGAATGTATAACGTCTCAAAGGACATACAGAGACATATCTACCCTAATATGTGTATCTTAAATTGCATAAATAAAAAATGGCCGCCAAAATTCTCAAATTAGCGGCCATTTTAAGATTATGCAAATTAGGCATATTTCTACCACTCTGATATTTTCGGACTTTTAGTATGTCATTATGGGGACCTTAGAGAAATGCATTGTGCTGAAAAAATTATGTTTCAATTTGTTTTAGGTCGAAACATAATTTAGCTACACCAATTTGGCAATTTTACCATGTATTCCCCTATAGGGGGATTAAGGGTAGTGGTGGGGTCTGAAGACCCCCTCCGATTTTTTTTAAAGTGCATATTTAATCATGTGGGGTCAAGTGGAATACATTTTGACCATGGCCGATTTGAACAAAATACCTTCCCTATTTACGCCCCGCCCTAATGTACAAATTGGTATTACACCTAATCAATATTTGATTCAATGCAACAAACACAGTGAATTGACTTGGCATAACATTATATGAGAATACACGTTTTATTGCACCACGAATATGGTATCAATAGATATTGACAATACGGCCTGCCATGCACATAGCTTCTCAACACCACACGGGTGAATACAATACGGGGTAAATGCAAGTGCATTGTATTAATTCACATACTGTTGGGCTTAAAAATTCACAAATATATTAATATAATATATTACATTAATGACACTTACAGTTCTCGTTGGATTCCCGTGCTTTTTATGCGGAAAATGTCACAATTTTGAGACCCTGGGCAATATGTACAGCACATGATCGGATATGTGTTTTGAATTACGAGTTCCCGCGTACATACAGCTCGTGGGCAAAAGGTGACTAATGGTATGGAAGGCAATACCATCAATATCGCCAACAACCCCAAAACTACCCCCAAATTTGACCCCTTCATAACGGGAGTTCCCCATCGGTTGCAGTATTGCATTTCTATTTGGTGGTTGAGAATGTCTTTACCTACAATTTGAGTCCAAAAAATCGCGGTTGGCTGGTATGTCCGGGTCATCATGGAGTTTCGACTAGTCTAATGTTACAAAAACAAACAGCAATATATAATGATATATATGTATGTGGGATGAGGAATCGAACCCGGGATTCCTGTGTAGACTGAGCATGTTACAAAAACAAACAGCAATATATAATGATATATGTATGTGGGATGAGGAATCGAACCCGGGATTCCTGTGTGGGCGCCCTAGAGCTTGGCCACTATGCTACACTGGATTAAATCTTTTGGCAAAGTAGTTGATAACGTTGTTTTTAGTATGGAGTTATTCAAGCATCACATCAGTCTGTCCCCCATACTTCTTTTAAAATTAAAATAAAGAAGCGATTAGCATTTTAAAGGATGGGAATTGTTCATTATGACATCAGCTTCTTGTGGGTGCTGTTAAATCGCTTATCGCTTCAGTATTACGTACGCTAGGGCTTTGAGAATTGAACGTGAAATGTTGCAAGTTGTACGGAAGTTCCATGTTTAAAAATGGGTAAAGGCCGAAATACTATGCGATGCAGGAAGATCATCGAGGCTGCTGTGGGTACCGTACTAGTAATTGTTTAATATTTGCTGAAAATACAAGTATAGCCATGGTACAACTTTTTTAAATGCCCTTGCAAAGAACTCACACTGAAATCACATTAAGTTCATATCATACCAGTTCATGGGTTTTATGGTTCAACAAATTTGATTTAAATCGTGTACAGATACGCTTGCATTAAAGTTGAGGGAGGGGTTGCATTCCTTTGTATTGGACTCTGGTCTTAAGAAACACACTCAATAATTTCAAGCATAACATATTCAAGGGTTCTGTTAGAGTGTTACCTATGAGTAAGCTATCACAAATTAGCCTAGTGAAAAAAGTGTACTTTAGGTCCCAGATTCTGAACTGTATTAGTATCATCCGATATTGGGTATATTCTTGGTGTAAGTTTCACTAGTGTGAAAGACCCCATTACGAAATAAAGCTGTATAATCCCCTAATCCGTCAATAGAGGTGCTAGGTTCATTCCGTGCCGTCTTACACAAAGGATAGACCTGATACTGGAACACCCAGTTTGTCCGATACTGGTACATAGACAGTGTTCCACCACACTGGGACAAATCTCACTGGTATACTGGAACATAAAAATGTTCCAGTATCGCTCGATACGGGTACATATAAAATGTTCCAGTTGTCCAGTATCAGTTCAATACTGGAACATCAAAGTTGCCAGTATCAGTTAATACTTGTATGATTTAACTGTTCCAGTATAGAGTGATACTGGAACATCTTATATGCCAGTATAGGCCGGTACTGGAACACTGATTTTGTACCAGTATTGGACGATACTGGGTGTTCCAGTATCGGACGATACTAGTACAGTCCAGAATCCGGGACCTAAAGTACACTTTACCGCTAGGCTAATTTGTGATAGCTTACTCATAGGTAACACTAAAATTCCATTCAAGATAAATATGAATAGAACACTTGAATATGTTGTGCTTGAAATTATTTAAACTGTGTTTTATAACCCTAACCCCGATTTAGGGTTTTTGACCGGGATCACGATATCGGGGAAAAAAACGCCATCTAAATCTCCGGGAACCTGCCGGGATTCGATCCGGGGACCCTCCGTTCTCAAGCCCCACGTCTCCCAACCACTAAGCCACGGCCCTCAGCTACATATTCGCGCAGTATACTGCGCTCACTATATAGGCTCGGTTGACTACGTCATCGAAAACCGCCGGCGCATGCGTTTGGAGAGAAACTTAGGATTAGCATTTTTTAGCATTCAGGGGGGTTAGGGTTAAGATCAGAGTCCATTAGTCCAATATGAAGGAATGCAAACCCCCCTCTCCCTATCACAATCATCTACAAGTTGCCATAATGCTTTCTACCAGGGTAGGACAGATTGTCACAATATAATGTACACGTTTCAATGCCGTCTTTAAACAATTTGAATCACTACAACCACATAACACACATTTTATTGGTCTCATTGTTCAGTCATCCTCCACACCACTGTCATGAGGAGATCGGAACAAACAAAACGTTAAACTAAAATTTGGAATTTTGAAAATTAGAGTACTGGACAACTGAACAATTTTGTTCTTTTGCCTAAATTCACACATACAAACACTATTCATCATTCACCCTGTCAGCCTCTCTGTATTTGGCCAGCAAACCGTCCTTCTCTCTGAGAACAAAACTGATAGCTTTGCTCTGATAGTAATCTGGTTTTACATCTGATAGCAGATGTGCTTTGGTTGCTTGCATACCGGGTGCATCAAACTGTAGATGGGTCATACAGATGATGGTAGTATGCTGGCTGGTAATAATGCATCTAAAGTCACACATACAGGTGCCTATTTATCATTCACCTTCCCAGCCTCTCTGCATTTTGCCAGCAAACCGTCCTTCTCTCTGAGAACAAAACTGATAGCTTTGCTCTGATAGTAATCTGGTTTTACATCTGATAGCAGATGTGCTTTGGTTGCTTGCATACCGGGTGCATCAAACTGTAGATGGGTCATACAGATGATGGTAGTATGCTGGCTGGTAATAATGCATCTAAAGTCACACATACAGGTGCCTATTTATCATTCACCTTCCCAGCCTCTCTGCATTTTGCCAGCAAACCGTCCTTCTCTCTGAGAACAAAACTGATAGCTTTGCTCTGATAGTAATCTGGTTTTACATCTGATAGCAGATGTGCTTTGGTTGCTTGCATACCGGGTGCATCAAACTGTAGATGGGTCATACAGATGATGGTAGTATGCTGGCTGGTAATAATGCATCTAAAGTCACACATACAGGTGCCTATTTATCATTCACCTTCCCAGCCTCTCTGCATTTTGCCAGCAAACCGTCCTTCTCTCTGAGAACAAAACTGATAGTTTTGCTCTGATAGTAATCTGGTTTTAATTTGATGTTATCAATTACATCTGATAGCAGATGTGCTTTGGTTGCTTGCGTACCGGGTGCATCGAACTGTAGATGGGTTACGTGGATGTGTAGATGGTAGTATGATGGCTGGTAGTGAAGATACAGGCGTAATTTGGATGATGGCAGGTTGTACTTGGTGAGCACTGCTTCCTGGAGGACAAAGATTAAATATGGTATTGGTAAATTATAGATGACCTGCTGCCATGTGATTGCCCAAGGCCAAAAGGCGGTCATACAGGCGTAATTTGGATGATGGCAGGTTGTACTTGGTGAGCACTGCTTCCTGGAGGACAAAGATTAAATATGGTATTGGTAAATTATAGATGACCTGCTGCCATGTGATTGCCCAAGGCCAAAAGGCGGTCATGTGACAAGTGGAGGGATGTAATCACAACGCTGAATGAAGGGGTCCCGATAGCTACAACAAAGCTCAAACACCATGGATTTAAAAAAGGTATCTAAATTAATCTTAAGGTCTTTCCTATGGATGACCTGATAAAAGCCGCTTGTGTTTAATTCAATTTCATACACATATTTTGAAGATGTTGCCTTAAATTCATACTACCAAACACACAACCCACTAGGCATGTAACCGGGACCCGAAAGTGTCACGCATGGAAGGTTTGTGTACCATGTTTAATTTCAACTTAAAGTATACACGAAAGTCAGATGAATAAAAAAATGATCGAAAGATATTCTGAAGATGACACTGCATTTGTCGTAACTGTCATCAAAAAGGTTCAACAACAATGATCGTTGGCGCTGTTATCCGGCTGCCATTAGGCCCCAAAATAAGTTGTTTGTTTGTCCACGTCCAACAGACCATGTCAAAAAAAGGTTTTTTTAAAACTTTTTTTCAAAGTCGTGTATACGACCTTAATTGACCCTATGTGACCCATCATGTGACCCCATACTATGTATAGTATTATGTAAGTTATTTTGGGTCAAGTATGGGTCATCCAAAAGATCTGACACGGTTAGGACTGGGCCAGATCAACCATTAGCAACAACAACAACAAAATCTGACCTACCGACCTTACCTTTTGAGGACACTCTATATGGCCAAACAAACAACTTTTTTTTGCCTTATGGTCATGTTTTTTATACTGGGTACCCAAAAAAGGTGGATCTGTTACATTTGCACTACATATTATTACTTTGCATGCATATATTTTGGCTATTCTTTATCACACATACTCAAATTTGGTCTTATTTTGATGAGAAAGTATTTGGCTTTTATTTTAAAAAGAAAAATATAAACTACCATGGTTCTGTTAATTACAATAGTTTGTTAAACCTAATTAGTCAGGGGTGGAGGAGTATGTGGAGGAGGAGTATGTGGAGGAGGAGGAGTGCATAGTTGAACAAGTATGGTGCAATATAAATTGGGCAAACATAAAATGCACTGGTTTCACTCTTGGTACAATTCTGTATTGAAAACATAACATTATTGAAGCATATTTGAATTAAAAATATAATTAGTTAATTAAGGAATCATTAATTAGCATTAAGAAGCTCAAAAAATTGTTAAGAAACGTAAGTTGGTCGCAGTTTGCGAATGTATGCAAACATTTGCCTGCACCAAACTGTCCATTTTAAAAGTATAGACAGGTTGAGGTACCCTTTTGAATAAATAAATTTAACTATTTAATTAAAAATTAAAAGAAGATATGTAAATTAACCTCATGTATTCTGTATTGTCTGGATGTTAATTAGCACATTTTGTTAAATGCCTTTGTGTCGTGTTATTACTTGTTTTTAACTGTGTTACCAAATAAGTAAAAAACTGCTGGTTTTCATCAAGCTTGTAAACTCAGGAGAATTATTAAATTCTTAGGAATGCAACTGACCTGACCTAGTATAGGATGACCAGCATAAGCAGTTTGCCAATCAACATTGGATCACCCTATATGTTGAATACAACTTAAAACGAAAATCTTAAATCAGACTCTTGAAATTTGAATACTGGGTTCAAACATTATGGAAACTAAACTTATTTGTTCATTTGAATGTGCTTTGCACATCATGAAGATGCAAGAAGGATGAACGCAATTAGTTGTATGCCACTAAACATGTGCCATTGGGAAAATTTGAGCCACCCTGTAGTTAAAGGGCCCCTTTTTATTGAACATTATTTGAAAGTCATACCACTTTAAGCATTTGCCACTTCAAATTGGAATGTAAAATCATGTTTCAGACGCAAATTTAAATTCATTCAATTTAATGATTTGTGGATAATCATGTATACCTAAATTAATGTTTTAAACACCCTATATGTTTAAAATTAACAACTTTACATAAGAAAAGGGTGACTTTCAAAATCAATCATTGTTGATGTACATGTAATTGAGGCATTTTTATTTGAAATCTACTTGAATTTTGTTAAAATACTAGTCTTTGTATGTATGTAGTAATAGAAGCATTTTTCCGGAACTAAATTTAAAAAAAATTTAGACACCCTGTATGTAGAATTTCAGATTCATAATGAAATTTAATTTGCATATGTCTGGATGGGTATTTTATTAAACTACTTTAAATCTGTACTGAACTTTTCTCTCATCACTTCATATACATAGTGGAAGTAATTATTGAAACCCTTCTTTTTTAGAAGATTTTGCTTGTTACACCCTGTACAATTTCGGGCCACCCTGTATAATCAACTTGATTGTATGCTATTTGCATCCGTTACAGTATATGCTTTCAGAATATGTATACTTTTACCAACTTTAAATGTAAACTTTTTCAGATATAATGCGTTAACTGAAAAAGGAACCTAATTTATGGAAAAAGGGACATGTAACACAAATTGTACCCAGTATAAAAAACATGACCTTATATAACTTATCTTGCCAATAAAACCTATGAAGGTGTCTCTATTGTTTTCTAATCAGCGACGATCGTGATAATTTGCGATCTCCTGACTTGAATCGTATGCATGGGACACGAACGAAAAAAATAAATGCATTAAATGGAGTAAAAACACGCAAAAATACATCCTTATCCTACAACCCACCTTGCATTTTGACTCCAAATTTTGAAGCAACGGCAGATGTTCCGCTGTAAGATCCCTCAGAGATCTAATACCTCGTTTATGACAGATGGCGATGAGGTAGAGATTTTCCACTTGTTTTTGGTCCCATTTCATATCCGGTAAAAGAACAAAGCCAGTTTCTGGATCTGGATCCTCAAATACAAGACGCTCTTCTTCTGCTTTCTTCTCTAGAATGTTGTACACCCACTGTAAGGCAAAAAGACCACAAATGTTCAACAGGCCAGACTGACACATTTCCTTCTGAATTTTCAACAATAACCAAAAAGAAATTGTACAACAATTTTTTTAAAACTTTAGGTAAATATTGAATTTTTTTGTCACAATATTTTCTCTGATTTGATTTGATATAATTTGGGTCCTACGACCCTTGATAACCCAATAAGCTTATATAAGCTTATTTCCATTGGGGTCCGTTTGATCTGTGAACAGATACAGACCGTGATGATCCCCCCCTACTCTTTACGAAAGAGTCTGTAACCTTTTTAACGTGCTCGGGTATTACTCTTCCGATGCACGGGACCACCATTTCTATGTGACTTCCAAACCACTGATCAAACAAATCACCCCTTAAAAAAGAAAAGCACCCTGTGAGGTCTGTTTGCACATAGGACAGGGTGGGTTTTTGTCGCCTAATATGAATGGATACGAATTAAGGCAATATCTATTTAATTGTTTGCATTAAGGTTGGTGTCAACCCTGTTTGGCGCCAAATTATCAAGCACTGTAACTTTTAAATTATAAATGTGATGTACATAAAAGTATACCTTTTTTGTAATGAAATGAGTCAGAGAATCCATTTTTGGTATCAAATTTTACTAAAATTAGTGTTTTTTACATTTTTGCCCAAAAATCACCTTTTTGGCGTCAAAAAATTTCAGACAACCTAACAATATCAGTTTTTGATTAAAAATGCCAAAATTTCACCAAAATCATCTAAAGTCAATTATCTAGGAGCGAATTTTTTTTTTTGGCTTAAAATTTGTTTGTTTTGAAAATATTGACCAAAAAGTGCCAAAAATGAGATTTTTGAGATAAAATACATTTTTTTGGCACTTTTTGGTCAATATTTTCAAAACAAACAAATTTTAAGCCAAAAAAAAAAATTCGCTCCTAGATAATTGACTTTAGATGATTTTGGTGAAATTTTGGAATTTTTAATCAAAAACTGATATTGTTAGGTTGTCTGACAAATTTTGGCGCCAAAAAGGTGATTTTTGGGCAAAAAAGTAAAAATCACTAATTTTAGTAAAATTTGATACCAAAAATGGATTCTCTGACTCATTTCATTACAAAAAAGGTATACTTTTATGTACATCACATTTATAATTTAAAAGTTACAGTGCTTGATAAATTTGGCGCCAAACAGGGTTGACACCAACCTTAAAGCACTTCAAACTTTATAATAAAACAAATCTTCACCTCTTATTACTATGGGAATGGGGGATCTCCAATCGGAATTGTTCAAAATTAAGACAAAGTTAAAATTACAAACGCGTTGAAGATTGAAGATTTTTGATTGATTTTTTTTCTGGATTTTTTTCTTCTTCAAAAATTGTTGAAAATCACCAAAATGTTCAAGAGGGAAACAAATTGCATGACTTACCGACGATCCTACGTGACAGTTTGCTTGCCCGGGCGGTCATGCGTTCTCCAAAAGAAAATGTTTGGGATATTTTGTTTGTTTATATTTGTTTTGATGTTTGCGCCTCGGAATAGGTTGTCTAGATAGATGGTGCATTATAAATGCAATATTATTATTATCATTGGTAAATTTGGTGAATTTTTCAAATTAAAACAAAATTCAAAATGTTGAAAGTCATATATTCCGATTTCTTGTCCTATTTTCAACTAGATGTTTTCTATTCTACATGAAGGGTCATCCTTAAAATAGTCATATTCCAAAGTTTGTATTGCTTAACTCCAATATGGTTCTTATTTTAGAAGCACGAGGTGACATGAAATTTGCCCGCTGAGTAGTACACAAACTAGCCGTATGGTTATAACGTTTGACGGTAATTTATTGCATTTTGACCTATAACGTCTCAATGGAACGTATCATGCGCCTAAGATTTTACAGAAGTAATGAGAAAAATATGGGTTGTCTTTTGACATCAAAATATGTTGATGTGAAAAAAATCTTAACTGATCGGAACATGTACACCTTTAAAAGAAAATATGAACATTTCCCAAAAATGGGTTGGTTGGAACTGTAGAACACTTTTTTTCTCTCACCTAAACATTATTTTTATACGTGGCCTTATTCTCTCACCTGAATACTGAATGTTTGTGATTCCAAATAAGGTAATGTGATGTTCTTGTAATCGTCATAGGATTCTTGAACCAAATGGATGTCTTGTCTGGTATACTTGTCTATGTGACGATCAGTGGCTGGGTAAATCACGGTGGTTTTAATGCCTGATATAAATATTGGAAGAAGCAAAATGGAAACGTGTTCAGTATCAATAATAAACACACACAAATCAGACAAAATGCAACAATAACTCTAACTCCCCCCCCCCCCCCCCCCCACCAAAAATTGATAAATTGCCCTTTCCGGACCAAATAAACTGGCAAAACCATGGCTCTCAGCTACTTATTCACTGCCACTGCTACTTATGCACTGCCACCAAGGATCCAGGTTTTGCCCACTAATATAAGTATGCCTTTAAGCAAAATGTCAAGCAGCATCTGGCTACTACATTTTGTATGTCCCTGAATCAAGAGAGGTCTGATTTTACGGTGTAAGCTTGTTTCCATGTCCCTTAATTTGTTGTTGTTTTTTCTTTATTTTTACACTTCTTCACGGCCTCTGCTTTCGTTTGGGACCCTATTGGAAATAAGCTTGCTCCTATTATTGTCAGGCTTAATGGGCTATCCTGGTATGTCAGTTTTGGTGTCAGTGTCTGCCATCCTGGATGGCATTGTGGTGAAATGTTTGTTATTTATGTTGTTATGTAATTTATTGTAATTTATTGTAGGCCTACTTTGTAAATTGTATTTTTTTTCTTATCATTTTGTTTATTTATAATATTTATGCTGATGATGCCGAATAAAAACAAACAAACAAACAAACAAACATTTGTGCAGTATACTTTTGTATACTTGACCTCACAACAAATTACATAATTAGGCCTAACCGTGAATATTTGGAACTCTTTTACAATGTGTTCATTTTTTGGAATTTTTTACATTCTAATCTGTAAAATTGTCATAGAAATAATGATGGGATTGTTTTTTAAAAAACATTCCAATGAACCTATTATAGGCCTAGGCCTATATCATGTACAAAAAAGGTAGTGATAATCAACAGGCCTACTACTATAACTAATAATCATGATTTACCCCACTGTAGTTAGTGGCTGAAGTGGCTCTTCATGCTTCTTTGGGATCTGGTTGATGAAGTTCATGAGTTGGGGATATATTTCTTTTCTTTTTTTAATTCTTTTTTTGTTGTTGGTGTTTTTCTCCATGCGTCCTTCCGTGTGCCACTCGGACTGATGCAATTTGCCACCATTTGAGAGGGCCTGGTCTAATATGATGGTGGTACTGGTAGTGGTAGTTGTTGAGAACAATTCTTGATTCTTGCATTGCAGAAAGGGTATTCGCAGATTGTATTGTAGAAAGAATAACTTAAAGGCATATTATGTGATCTTTTCCAGAGAGCGCCCTCTATTCATCATTTTTTTAGAAAGTAGATTTTCTTGCAGATTTACATTTCTGATCATAAATCATACATACATTCCAAGTTACAGAGCGATACGATTCCTAATTACCTCAAACTCATGGTTTTAGAGTGAATTTAGAGTGAAAATAATAAACTGTCGGATTATCCTTGGAATGTACGATTTATGATCAGAAATGTAAATCTGCAAGAAAATATTTTTTCGATGTTGAGGGCGTTCCCTGGAAAGATCACATAATAATTAATATAGGTTGGGGCGGACCAACGTCACGCCGGTGAAAACAAATCAGCGCCGGTGAAAACAAAAACAACTTGCGCAGATCAATCAATTACTTAAGGCAACCGCACATTGTGTCTACTGCGGATCAAGTGCGTAACGCTCAGCGTTGAGTGCGTGCATGGAATATTTGTTTCTGAAACACTGGTTGCCAAGCAAATTTGCTCAAAATAACTCAAAGTTCCCGTGGCGTATGGTATGTCCGCCCCTTCATAGGTCCTATAGGTGATTACGGAGTAGCTACAAAAACAAGCATTGACTTCCTACGTCGTATTTGTTTCATAACAAAAAATAAATTTTCTGGTAGTTAAATTTAAGTTATCCTTACTTATAGAACTATACTTACGGATTATTTTGATACCATCGATGTAATTCTACGCTCACGAATTCTGGAGATTTTAGAGGTATTTTAACGACTAAATAATTACCGTTCTTCAATGCCGTCGAGTTTGCTTGGTCCCTGCATCAATGGGCTCCACACAACTCGTCCAAAAGGGATTCTGGGTACCGGGAATCAGCTAGACTGGGTCCCCGCGTCCCTCTATATGGCCGCCATCTTTAAAAATGGCGGACCAAATATAGGGACTGGGAAAATAGTACGTCCAAAAAGTGTGCGGTTTGTCGTGGAATTCCACGACAAAATATCAGTACTGAGCATGCGGAATCAGCCTAAGAAATAGGGGTCAATTCAGGGTCGATTAGACTAACTCTCCGTCGCCCTCTACGTCGCTATCTTGCAGGCTATATTTGTACAGCTTTTGTACGGTAATTTTGAAGACTTGGGGATGTACCTAGGGTCGATACGGAGAGTTCATATGAAATAGCGTTCTTCCGTTTGCACAGCGCATTAATTCCCTTTCTTGTATTTACGTAATGAAAACTGCATACCCAGGACCCTAATTGTACATAATTTGTCGTATTGGATGGTTTTAAATGTCAAATATGTTACAACATTGTATAGTTTGGTAATAGACCATTTAAAATTGAGATCAGAAATCTTCGGAAAACAGGTCATGTGCGTTCTTCGGAATCTCACTAAAAGCAGCCTGGTGCCAACAATTTGGAACCAGGCTGTTGTTAACAGTTGATCGCATTCGTAAAATCGTAGTATTGGTTGTCCGCCTCGTGATTTACTATGTTTGCATACACGCGTACACCCATGAGGAGTAAAACGTGGAACGAGACTAATTGAAAATATTCGGAACCAATCGTAAACTACCGCGAATTGACTTCCATCTTTGCTGACGACTTTTCCATTTCGCTGTGATTAGGGCCGATTTTATATCATTAATATTTCATTTTGAGTAGCATCTATGGAGCTGAAAATGTATCTAGGATGCAATAACAGTACATAGCACATGTATAACCCAGGTAAGTGTATTCAAATGTTTTAGAAATAGGCAAACTAGAAACGAAAATCGCCAGCGTACGAACATATGCTTTCATTTCATAGCTCTCATACTGAGTCGTATCACGACGTATGAGAGCTATGAAACAGAGCTAATTACGGAGTGACGTCACATGCCGTTGACCACAAACTACGAGAATTCAAACAAATTCAGATTGCACCATCACCAAAACGGCCAAAATTTAACCCTTTTTGTACTCCCGTGAAATATTACCATCGAACAGAATATTTGACAAAGTGATTCCTCTACATACTCATGTTATCATATTTACACATAATGCAAGTTTTCACATGTTTTTTACAAGTCAAAGTCTGATAATCGAGTGAAACATTTTACGAATTTCGGAAATATTGCTCATGTAAACAACGGTCGCTTACACAGCTACACATGGTCACTAGGAACGTTCTTCTGTATGGTCGAGTAGAGCGTAGACTTGATTTTGATGCTTTGTAGTCAACGGCAAATTGAAGGTCCGTAACCACCTACCTATACCTTAAGAAATTTTAAGAATTGAAAAATTGAATGTTGAATTGAATAATTGCAAATATTAGAAGTCTCTAGGCCTACATTACATACCATTGACCTCCTGTTTTGGGAAGCCTTCGTACACACCATACACATCATTATGCATCTCCAATGCTAAATTAGTGTCAGATGAGATAACGGACGCAAGTGTCTGCTCACGAAATGGTGTCTTTTCCAACAAAATCACAGCCTTATCGTCGCTGCCTTCGAACTGACCATGGACAAACATCGTCTTACTATGCGTGTTTTCGGTCAGAATGTTTACCATTTTGAAGCCTTTTAGGTTCTTTAAAGGTTGTGTAATAGTATCATCTCCCACGTCGGCTATTTTACGCCTTTTGGCCTCAATTTCGTCCGAGGTCGAGGAGACTTTGTCGCCCGAGTCGTCTACTTTCGTCGCCATTTTTGATTTTCGTGTTTTTTCGTCAGCTTCACTTGTTTCTAGACTTATTTTGTAAATTAAATATTTTTAATCAAAATATCGCTCTGATAAATGCATACACCTTATTGAATCTAATAAACAAATATTTCGCATAATGATACATACTTTTCTACTTCATTGTGAAATTATGGTTGATTATTGATAGAGTAAAAACTAAAAAAGGAGGATGTCTTGAAAATAAAAACACTGGAAGACCAGCGCCCTCTTTCGTATCTAGGTGAACAGCGTCACTGGAAACGGGTTCCCCGATTTTTCACTTTTTAGACCTATCCATTTTGTCATTGATTTATATATGTTCGTTTAATGGTCTAAAACTGCAAATCAAATGGCATCCGATACAGCACAAATTCTTCTTGCCGTTGAGGCAGAAGCCTACGTCGAATCATTGGAGAATATGTCAATAAAAGACATTGGAAATCCACGGTAAGTTTAACTGTAACTATAGTCTAAGTAAGCTTATTATTAATATAAATATTACTAGTATATTAGGCCAAGTAAAATAATAAACATGTTACTCGTCCGGACTTTTTAAAAATTTGGTGAGGGAGGCCCATATTATTTGTTATTTGTCAAAAATTTGTTATTCAATTCTGTGCTAAGTTCCCATTGTTGAAATTTTGTCGTCAGTCTGTCGTCAATCATATAAACGGGGAGGCCCTCAGGCCTCGTCATTATTTTTTGTTTTTTCCTCATTATTGCTCTACTCCTAGTCTGGGAATCTTGTGTACGACTGTGTTTATAAATGATACCCAAGCACTTCCTATCATCTCTTTTATCACAACCATTGATGAAACAAAGTTAAAGAGGAAATAAGAAAAATAACAAAAATATTTGACAATCTCGAAAAATTGGTGAGGGCGGGGACGAGTAACATGTTTATTATTTATCCAAATTCAACAGCTTTATTTCAAAAAGCTCGGTCCTCCTGCCATAGCGCCCGGTAATGCTGAAAAAGAAACAACCGAGCGCTGATATTTTGTCCACACTAGCGCCCGTTGGCGATCGTGAAGCTTGCCCAAAACATTGAATTTCGATTTGACAATACGATTTAATAAAAAATTAGCTCCCGGTAGACTGATAGTAGGCCCTAGCTCCTGGTTCTCAATAAATCCCATGATCCAGGGCTACTTTGGTTAAAAAAGTAGCTCCTGGTAAAAAAAAATGTTATCTTGATTGAGCCTTGTAGGCCTAGGCCTATTTATAATACAATTTACATTATTTAGTAGGCTAAATACAATAATTGTAACGTTTTACGTCACCACTAGCTAATTGAAACAATAATAAACCATGTGACCTTTCATTTGAAAACTAAGGAGTCCGAGTTAACTCGTCGTCCCCCCCCCCCCTGCCCCCCCCCCCCCGCCCCCCCCCCCCCCCCCCAAAAAAAAAAATGCGACCATGCGATTTTAGGGTCAACACAACAATTTTTTTTGACCTTATTGGGCTCCAGATCTAGGTCAAGATAATCAGACTTTGGGCCAGACTAACCCAGAATTTGAAAATTGTGTGAATATTGTTCTGTATAAGAATTTGTGATTTTGAAATTTGAAAAGAGGGAAAAATCAGCCACGCCTATTGAAAGGTCATCCGCCCTTAGAATAGAGATTTTGGCGTCTGTGAAGGCGGCATTCTATAAGTTTGATTGATTATGGAACAAAACAATTCCATGCGTGAACGCAGCTACGAGATACGCAATTGATGTAGCGCTAGAGCAGACTTGTTCATATTCAAAACGCTTGGCTTCTTTGGTGGATTCCATAGCTAATCATGATGCAACATACGTTACGCAGTTCACACTGCTTGGATTTGTTTTCATTACGCTATTTTGCAATTGATCTTTCAATTAGGCTATATTATATTATTATAGTAATATTCTTACTCTTTTTTCATACCAAGGTGGATGAAGCAACATGAATATTTGGAGAAACTGAACATGCAAGCTGTAATGAATGCCTCAGCCAATGAAGATGAGTTCATCAAAGAATTGCTAATAACTCATGAAAAGGTGAGTGTTAAAGGGATACTAAGAGATGTTTTGAAGGCTGCGCCCTCAATTAGGATAAAAAACGGGATTCCTACATTTTTACGATTTTATTACATACAAAAACGTACAGCTGTAAGGATTAAGAAAAATCAGTTGTCTTTGTGCAATAAAACGTTGTTTCAAAATATTCTATCCCCGGCTCGGACAGCATTTTATGGTCATTGGGAAATAACGACATTCACAAGTATTTGGTATTTGTTAATTCGTTGCCACCATAATCAGGAACGGTCACTGTGGCCAAGTGGTCTAAGGTGTTGGTCTAGTGAATTGTATTACAGTATTAGCTATGAAAACTTTTAAATTGTGAGTTCGAATCTCATTGGGATCACTTTTTCGTTTGTCTTTATTTTTGTAACAAACGTTGTTTTATCAGTTTAAACAATTGGAAATTTAATTCATACTATACAAATGCTACCCTTTAAGTGTACGGCTTTTCAAGAAGCACGGCGCGGAGTGAAAATAAACTGTCCTGCTGACGTTTTATCTTCACTCTATATTCGCTCTTAAACCATGATTTTGAAGTTATTAGGAATCATATCGCTCACTAACTCAGAATATATTATGATTTATGATCAGAAATGTAAATCTGCAAGAAAATCCCATTTCTAAAAAAAAAATGAATAGAGGGCGCCCTGGAAAAGATCACTTAATATCCCTTTAATTGTTTATACATGATACGAGGAAAAAAATCCTTTTATGTTATTGTTTTTTATAATTTCTTTCTCTTTAGTTTTTCATTCAAAAGCTCACAAAATTTAACACTATTCTAGACTGGAACTGCTTTCCAATTTATCAGTCATTGTCAAAACAGAAAGAAATATTAGAAATGAGATCTGTATCCAATTAGTAACTCCCTCCCCCCCAAAAAAAAAAACCACAGTGAAAAACACTGAAAAGGAAGTGCTTCGGCCAAAGAAAGCTCACACAGAACCACTTATTTTTGGCAGTGTGAATTTATCATTTTGTTGAAATTAAGAATTCAGATATTTCAAAATAAAGTTATGTACCATTGGATTGGAGGAGGGTGCAATCAGTTAAAATTGTAAGCATCAGCACCGGGGGGGGGGGGGGGGTGGGGGGGTAAGCTCGCGCGATTAAATGACTTAAACGATTAATCGATTTAATTTTGATAATCGTTTCGTCATTAATTCGTTTTTAAAAAAAATCGGAAAATCAAAAAAAATGATTTTTTTTTTTTTTTTTTTTTTTTTTTTTCCATTCCGAATTTTCAATATTTGCCCTTTTTTTCTTTTTTTTCAAGCCGAATTTACGATATTTGCCGAATTATTATGTTGTTTACAATTTCAATAATTACAATATCACAGTTCGTATATCTACGGGGGGGGGGGGGGTACTCGGGTTTGGTGGGGGGGGGGGTGCCGCTGGAGATTCAAAACCCCTACTCATTTTTAAAGGGTGATTTTGGAAAAAATGGTACCCATTTTTAAGGGAAAAATGGTACCCATTTTAAGGATTTTGCTTCATTATAGATCAAATTTTCGCAGAAAATAGGGAAAATAGACTCGCAAATTTTTGCGAAAATATGCCAAATGTTGGCGAAAATATGCCCATTTGTAAAAAGTGACCCCATTATTAGGGATTTTTCAGCACAAAATCATACCACATGTTTAGGGATTTTTTAGCAAAAAAGCTACCCTTTAGAGCGGCACATCCCCGTATACTGTATTAGGTGAGTACCGCCCCCCCCCCCCCCCCTGATTCCATGATATGTTCAGGCCTGGTACAGAAATTATAATTCTTCGTCAAATTTCCCAAAATCAGAAAATGGACTAATTTGAGAGCATGTGTGGTCCAGTGGAACAGCGCGGGATTCATAATCATGAGGTTGTGAGTTCTAGCCCCGTCATGGCCAACGTGTTTGTATCCTTGGACAATTGCCTCATTGACCCAAGCTAGATTGAGTAGGTGTTAAAAAGGGTGATATTACAATCTCAAGTGCTGATATGGATGTGCGCCTAGCCAGCAGCCATGTAGCAAAATGATTGTGACGATTTCCTAATGACAGCGTAATAATAATGGCAATCGCGCCTGGAGCGTCCAAAAAGGATGGATAAGTGCGCGGTATAAAACCGTGTTATCATTATTATTATGTTTATCGTAAAACAATTATTTGAAAACTCCAAGTGTTATACATAATACATGTCATACAACTAAACTGCTCACTGTGAGACGGAGCTCAAACCACTTTGTTTGTGTCAGTCAGACCCTTTTTCATGACCTTAGCAAAGTGTTTGACTGACTATGAGTATGACCATTTACATTTTATTTTGTATAATTTCAGATTCCGGTTGTAATTTATGAGCTTCTTGGTGTCGAAATCTGGCGAGAGAAGGTGTTCATGATCATCCAGAATTCGGATTTTAATCCTAAAACGACATTTACACTGTACATGGCATTGTATCATGAGGCCACGATAGCCAACCTCCTGGAGACGGTCCTCTATCACAAGGTTAGAATCTATAACCATACAATGTTCATAAAAAGTACCCCATCCTAAAATTAGATCACGTTTGTTTGTATTGAGAGATTGAAACAACTTATGAAAAGGGGAAACGCTTGGTTACCCACACAACATTTTATCTTTTCAATACCATGTTTACTTTTCCCCAAACTGTCATATTTCCACCAGAATAGTGGTTTCCGAAAAGTGGCACTTTTATTTTCAACGATTCATGGAAGTTATATTGATGTGAATGGTGGATAGTATAATTGGCTAGTCATGCATGAAAAAATAATATTTTTTAAATTTCAAATGAAGACTAGCTAAAGAAAGAAGAAACTTTTTTTAAATTGAAAACAAAGACAATCAAAATTAATTTAAAAAAAGCACCTAATGGGGTTTTTCTGTAGTGTAAGCCTCTCATTCACCTGAGAAACCTTTTGGCAAAACTGTTGTGAATAAATATGGAGTAATCTTCTTTTCTGTATGTTATTGCTCTCCGAAAGGATCGAGCACTCTACATGAAGAAATAAGTATGCAACTCTCCTTGCAACATGATAATTTATAAGTTTGTGTAGTATGCTCTAAAGAATATGCGTTAAAATATATTACCATGAAATAAAAGTTCATCTATTCTATGATGGTTTACTGACAATTTTGAACTCATGATCGCACCAAAAATTAGACTGAGATGCACTGTTTATCTTTATATATTTATTTAATATCGAACACTGTATAAATCATTCTGGGACACCCTCTAATTTGATGTCTTATTCTTGCTTTGTCAGGAACCATGCGAGGCAGCTGAGGATTGCGTCTTGGATCTGGTGGATTATTGTCATCGTAAAATTGTTGATCTAATTGCCAGGTAAGACCTGAAGGGTGTATACACCACTAATGCACTGTGATACATGTAGAAGTTTATCTTTATTTAATCTTTATTTATGCTTTCTTTATTGAGGGTAGTAAGCTTCAGTGACTTGCACTGCTTTCCAAGCAGACCCTCATGCATTTACAAAGCACACTCCCTGTAGATGCGCACGCATACCGCCAGGCATTACATGTACGTCAAAGGTCGATTAGATATGCAAGGAGCTCGGAATCGGAATAATCACGGTAAAGTGACGAACCCCCCCTTTTATACGGGCAAACGAACCTCTCGGATAGAGTCCGTTTGTCAGTCAGGCATTTTGTGTGTGTGTGTTTTTTGAGAGCAGGGGGTACTGCCAAGTCAGAAACTTGAAGGTGGGGGAGGGGAGTTGAGTCATAAACTTGAGAGCGGGGTGTCCCCCAAACTGGCCAAAAAAAACCAAGCTCAATAATTGTTGGTGACTTTTCAAAGATATTTCAAACATTTCAAAAGAAAGAAACAATATTGCAGCAAATTTGCAACAACAACAAAACAATTTTGGCAAATTCGAGAACAAAAATGGGTCAGTCAGGCTCGTACAACAGGTTTTGGTGTGTTTTTTGTAGCCTAATGGCCATTTTTCCTGTCAAAAAGCACACACATTTTAAAGATCTCTCAAAATGTTCCCACATGATCTACCCATTTCATTCATTGCATGGTGATGTCATCATAATTATTCCAAAATCCTAGTGATTCTTTTCAAATTCCTTTACTTTCACGCCTCGTAAATTGAGACATCTGCCATGCATACTATGCATTCTATTTGAGTAAACACTTTTTAACACTTTCCACACGGCAGTCAAATTTCACAAAATGTTTCAAAAATGTCAACATTATTGAGTGTCATGTGGCTATTATGTACAAATAAAAACCGACCCAATTTTTTTTTAGTTTGTTAAAAATCTGCAAAAATGTTTACAAAGTGTTGGTGTCACAATATGGGGGAACAGAAAAAAGCCAGACTGACATGAGACCCAACCTGAGAGGTCCATTCGACAGTAGAACTTTTTTCTTTGCCATATAGACCAATTTTGTTCAACTGCTCAAATTGCTTAACAAATTGAAACCTATGGGAAATAAACACCTCTGTTTGCTAAATAAACCAGCCATATGTGATATTATCAAGCCAAGTGAGTCTGAACTTGCAAATATTGATTTTGAGATATGAACAAACAAAGAGTCACATTATGTTCCCACTCCCTTAACACTTTCGGACCGGTGATTTGACATTTCGCCGGTAATAAATCATCTAAGGATGTGTTACTTCCCACTATGTGGTCCAATTAAAAGACTGCAAAGGACACAAGTATGCCCCAAGAGCATAAACTAACCTTCATAACCCTGAAAATGGGCCACATAGTCAGCAGTTGACATCATATTAGATGATTTATTACCTGCGAAATGTCAAAATCACCGGTCCAAAAGTGTTAAGGGATGTGAACATAATGCAAATTTCGTTGTTTTAAATACACTTCAATTGCTTTAGAATCAAGTATCCATTCAAATGGGGTCGTTTTCTGCCAAATGTAGCATTGCAAATAGATTTAAAGAAATACCCAATAAGGGTCACATAAAAAACTAAAACGGTGATTTTTTTTCTTCCGACTTCAGATTCATTTTGCTTGATCATGTCACATTATTAGGCTATATTGAAAAAAACATTTGTCTTAAAGCTCCCGCTCGCGTTAATTAATTGGTACGCGTTAGAAAAAGAAGAAAAAAATTGTCACAAGGATTTCAATATTTTATATTTATTAAAAAAAAAAACTTAAAAAAACCCCGCATTCTGCATTAGGTTTTGAAAAACTGAAGAGCTTTGAGACAAAAGATTTTTTTAATATAGCCTTATGCTTTACTTTGTTTATGGTACAGGCAAGAGGAATATCAAGACAGAGAGGATGAAGAAGACACGAGAACGATGGACAACGGAGGCAGTATGGAGGTGAGATTGAGAAAGTTATGGGTATACACCCGGGGGGGGGGGGGGGGTGGGGGGGTGGTTACTCACCTAAGACGGTATACGCCGCTCTAATGGGTAGCTTTTTTGGCAACAAATCCCTAAACATAGGGTATAGTTTTGTGCTGGAAATCCCTGATAAATGGGGTCACTTTTTACAAATGGGTCTATTTTCACGAAAATTTGCAAAAAAAATAGGTCTATTTTCACGATGCATTGCAAAAATTGTGTCTAAAATGAAGCAAAACCCCTAGAAATGGGTACCGTTTTTTCAAAATCACCCCTAAAGATGGGTAGGGGTTTTGAATCTCCAGCGGCACACCCCCGACCGAACCAAATCTGATTACCCCGGGGGTATACACCACCAATGCACTGTGGGATATCACGTCTGGTGTAAAAATATATCACAGCCTCGGTACAAATCGAGAGGTTTTGATACACTATTTTCAATTCAATTGATTAATTTTGGGTATTACACATTATTATGAGTGTGCGCAATCAAAATCTTATAAAAATCGCTATGATTTAAAAAAAGTTTTAAATGATTGAAATCGGCGTAAGGTGTGTCCTGAATTTTGGAGTGTAAATATAAAGGGCTGAAATTGCTACATCAAATTCATCTCGTCATATTGATAAATCTAGTCAAACACTTGTGGGTATAATTTTAATATGTTTTGCGGGCATCCCTTGAGAATAATCTCTCTGTAAATGTCATATAAGTATGTATGGGATAACTCAAGTTAGAGCCGATTCTTTGATCCCTACTTATTGGCATGTAGCATCTATGGGGAGTGCATCGGTGGTGTATACATACCTTTATAAATACGAGGGTCATTCAATAAGTTCTGCCTCCAACCTCATAATTTTACTATATATGAAATGAAATAATCAACTATAGTAGCTTTTAATCTCGGCTACAAATTCATAGTAAATTGGCCTTGATAACTGGTTGTATTTTGCTTGCTGGAAATGCAGTGAAAACCGATAGTCAATTTAGTTAGAAATTGAGAAAAAACAGCGAAATATATATGCTGATTATTTTTTGCCAATTTTAAGAGACAAAATTTGTAGCAACAGATGACAAAGTTGTTCTTTTGAGCACAAAATACTGGTGAATTTGGCTTATTATGATTAAGACCTTCCCACATCTTTTTACTTCATTCTTTTCTTCCATCTTTTCTAACTTTCATTTCATACAGCCAGCATGCTTTTATAGGCTTTTTAAGCCTGGCCCGAGCATTTTGCTTGAGCCTGGTCCCTTCAGGACCTAAGCGTGTGTCCGTACGGACCGACCGTGTAAAGGAACAAACAAACAAACATTCTCAAGCAAGTGCTCATCAGCCACTTGCTTGAGAATCAGCCACTTGCTTGAGACTGCGGGGAGTGGCTGGCTGATGAGCACTGAATCAAGTGATTGCTGCATATTTGATATCATTAGAAAGAATGTGTCAGCTTTTTATTGAAGCGAAACACAATATGAATATATTCCGAAATGCTCCATAATTTCACAAAATCCTTCAAAAATTTCACAATTATTCAAATTCATCACCATATTTCGAATCACCATGAGAAATGCATATAATAAGTACAAATATGCATAGTATTGTTTCAGTAATTCTTGAGATAGACCTTGAAAGTTAGGAAAGGTTTCTGATAAATCTGTTTTGTATATGGTAAAACTAACAGCCGTGTGGAAGGTATTAACACTGAATCAATTCATTGCTCCATTGATACGAAACACAACTAAAAAATTAGCGATTTTAAACAAAATGCCGAACTCTTATTAAGGAGTTTATTTTAACTTTGTTTTTGTGTGTACTTTTCTTTCTTCTAGGAATTGTTGAAACAAGATAGAAAGTTGCAATTTGAAATAGGAATCAAGGCGGTGTCTATACTCAGATATATCACAGATCATATAGAAGGGTAGGTAATGTAGGATATGCAGAGGCAACGGGGAAAATACCCTGTGCTACCGTAAAATGGGCCAAATAAGACTGGTTTACATATATTTTAGCTTTTACCTCGGAGGGAGGGGGAGGGGGGATAAGCCTCACAAGTCACACCCTTGGAACACTTAATGCCACCACACTCCCTGAGCATTTACAAAGGAGGGAGAATGAGGCATCCCCATATTAACAGAGGCCTGGAAAAGGGTACACAAACTCTATGGGAACGCCACGTTTCGCGTGCTCAATTGATATAACAAACAACCCCAATCAAACTGTTGCCTAGCCGGGTGGGGAGGGGGGGGGGGGGGCAGCAAGCAGTGTCCGAATTAAGTGGGGGGGAACTGGTTGTCCAGCGAACAACCTGGACAACCTAGCAGGAAATGTTGGTTGTCCGCGCACAATTGTTGGTTGTCCCTATTTTATGTTTTTATTTGGTTTAATGGTTTAACTTACGACTACCGTTCGTACAGTATGAACAGAAAGGCCCAAATTAGACAATGGAAATGTTGATGATTAAGATGGATATTTGCCAACTTTGTCGTACTGAAACCCCTGAAACTTGAATTTTATTAGTATTTAGCTGTTAATTTTGTTTCATTCACAGTTTTGTGAAATATTTAAATTCATGTGTTAACTTGTAGTAAGATTTTTGGTTGTCCGCTGGACAACTGCAAAAGTGCATTTTGGTTGTCCGTGGCTAATTTTGGTTGTCTCGGGCAACCGGACAACCACTTAATTTGAACACTGGCAGCAAGAGGGCTAAACATTTTTGCAAAGTTTTCTGTTTTTTTAAATTCAAAGCATTTGGTTTTTTTAAATCTTAAATAAATAAAAGGGTCATTCTGGGTTTGTTGTTGTCTCCTAAAGATTACACCGATTCATAAGAACATTCAAAGCTAATGTGGGTGGGAGGATTCTTTTTGGATAAAGATGAGATTTCAGAGATTTTTTTCACAAATTGCACCAATGTGATATAATAAGATCACGCAGTGGAAGGGATGTTTTCCACAACAAATACGAATGTGCAGACTTCACCATAGAAAAAGACAGATAAAACATGTTTTCATTTAAAGTTTTGTGTGTTTTTTTCACTGTAGGCTTCCACTGAGTGTGGCTACTAGAATCCTCAACACACACGATATCCCTAGCATGCTCGTACAATTAGTCGAGTCGCCACCATGGACGATATTTAAAGATGGTAAGTTGGTTATAAGTCTGTTTACTCCGAGCTGACGATCAATCTTTTTGGACAATAAATCATCGCTAAGTGGAAAGTGCAGTCTAATTTAGTTGTTTGAAATATGTGATGTAGCACATCAAGGATGGGGGAGGGGGGGGGGGGGGGGGGGGTGGGGGGGGGGTGGGGTGGGGGTAGGGGTCTTTGCGGCTTGTGCTTTTCAAATTCTAGATGAATACAGACAGAAAAAACAAAGAAAATAATATAATAGTCTAGGAGTCTCTTTCACTTGTAAAATCTGAATGCCTATATCAATTTGGATAAATGTGGTGCCATTTTAAAGCTTGAAAAACACACACCTTAAAATACAAATAATAAACTCAAAATTGACTTCACCTGCAAAGCCACCCCCCCCCCCCCCCTTTCAATGTGCTGCATCACATATGCACACATTTGATCGATAATTAGTTCACACATACACACATAGAAAGAGTCATTTTTGTCCACCGATCAAATTTTGGATAATTAAAAGTAGAGTCAAATTCAATCGTTTGAAATAAATGTAAAAAATTGATGGATAATTGGTCATTATATTCACACATAGAAGGGAGTCCATTTTGGCGATCGATTGTCATAGCGACGATGGTTATTGCGTCTACGAAAGGACAAATAATCCTCCAAATACGGATTGTTTGGTGAGATTGAATCCGGCCCTTTGACCTTGATGTGTGCATTGAACTCATGAATTTGTTGTTGTTTATATAAAGCGTACATGTATCTAATACATCTATCGAAAAAAGTGATTGACTGAAAACTAAGCAAAATCTCCTAGGCATTCTCATCTGTTGAATCCACTGAAGGTAAACTTAACAAATTAATAGACAACCAGCTTTTCTTAATATAGGTCCTCTCTGTCGGTCGGTGTCTTTGACATAGTAATCAGAGACACTGCTCGACTAGAGGGGACCCTAGCGAGACAAAGAGGGAATCTGGGATTTCATTACATGAAAAGAGATAAAGTAGGTATTTATACTTAAACTGGTCTGGTACAATAAGGGTTTTAATGTTTTAATGAATCATAATGAATTCTCTCTCTCTCTTTTTTGTTTTTGTGTTGTTACTTGTATGTATTTATATACAGTCCTCAAAATAAGTAACTGACCAGGTAATAAATATGCTCTCAACTCCAAAACTATAACTCCTACGTAAAAATATTAGACAATAAAGTTGTAAGTAAATTTCTTGTCTTTAATTTGAGATATTACACGTGAAGATTGAATGAATATTAACTCAGTTATGTGCCCTAAACCAAAACAAAGTCCGTTTTTCATTTTAACATTTCGTTCGTCTACACGCAGCCTAGGACTAGTAACAGGCAGATTATTGATTAACTTGTAGCAACAACTCACTGGTCGATAGTAACACGGGGATTGGGAATGCATCAATTGATCAATGCAACCCATACACATACCTGTCACACTGTCCCGCATGTTCAAATCCCAAGTGTTAAAATGTAAACTGTACTTTGTTTGATCCTTTTCAATGTCGCATTCTTAATTATTAACCGATCTCAATGAATAATGTATCAACTTAAAGAAGAGAAATTTCTTTACAACTTTATTATTTAATATTTTTATGTAGGAGCTATAGTTTTGGAGTTAAGGGAAGTGTCAACCCTAAATATATGAAATTTATCAAGCATTGTAACTTTTAAACTAATAATGTAATGTACATAAAAGTATACAATTTTTCAAATGAAATGAGTCGGAGAATCTATTTTTGGTATTAAATTTCGCCAAAAATAGTGATTTCTACATTTTTGCCCAAAAATCACTTTTTTGGCGCCAAAAATTTACGGACAACCTAACAAAATCACTTTTTTATTAAAAATGTCAAAATTTCACCAAAATCATCTTTAGTCAATTATCTAGGAAGCACTTTTTTTTTTAAGAGTATATTTATTACCTGGTCAGTTACTTATTTTGAGGACTGTATGTAATATAAAAGGTCGGCCCTTTTTCTTGTTGGGTTCTGACAGAAAACAAAAAAATTAATAGATAACAAATGGTAATCTGTACTACTGGAAGAATTACTTGAAGGTCAAGTGTTTGATTAGAATAACTCTTAGGCCAAAAAAAAAAATAGGTTTGTCTCAAAGCTTGCGCGCGCATTGGTTTTGAAATGCCAAAAATACCGCATTTAAAATGCAGGAAATTGTCAAATCAATTTTTATTTTCCCTACAAATTTTTATTTCAAGTTTTTATTAAAATATCGGCAGATTTTCCTTTTCTCAAACTTTTACATGGTTCAGTTCTTCAAAAAACGGTGCACAATTGTTCTTTACACAACTACATCACAATATTCATTTCAAATTTTAAAAAAACAATATCAGAAAGTGTTAACGGTTGCAAATAGTAAGAGTAAAAATTGACACACACAAAAAAAAAAGTTTAAACAAAAATGGAGGACAAAAAACAGTGTGCGTCAGCCGATTTTGAAGCCTTCGCAAGCTTTGAGACAAACCTTTTTTTTTGTTGGCCTTAACAAAAATAACTACCACATTACAATAAGGTGACCCTGTTCAAAACATTTAAAGGTATATGACCCGATCACTTTTTGGGGGCTATGATTTTTTTTTCACATCAAGATATTTTGGTATCAGAAGAATCCCCATATTTTTCTCATTGTGTCTGTAAATTCTTAGGGGCCAGAAATGTTTCATTTGGAAATTATAGGCTGAAATGTGGTGAATTACTGCCAAATGTGGTTAACCACCAACCAGTCTGTGTACTACTCAATGGGCACATGTCTTTTGACCTTGCGCTTCTCAGAATAGAACCATTGGAGTTATGCAACTCAAACTTTGGAATGCAATACTTTTAAGGATGACCTTTCATGTAAAATAGAAAACGTCAAGTTGAAAATCGGGTCAGCAATCGGAACATCTACCTTTAAAGAAATCAAAACATTTCTAAAATGATCAAAATCTATAAAAATGTTTTTTTTTCAAAAAATTGCTTCAAACACACCCTTCTCTTATCTGTTGGTTCCACTGTAGGTAAACTCCGCAAGATAATAAACAACAAATGGCAGCCTGTACCGCTGGAAGAACGACTCAAATTGACGAGACTTGAAGGTCAGGTGTGGATAGCGCTCTTTAATCTACTCATGGGCAACGCATGTCAGCAGAAATATGAATTCAACACGTATAATAAGACGCAGATATTAAAGGTAAGCAATACAGGGTGTGCCAAAAGTAAGGGTACAGGGGTGTAAAGTTTTTTAAACTTCACACCCCTGTTCAGTACCTGATTGCATAATAGATTAATATGAGTTACCTTTCTTTAGATTTTTAACTCTTCTTGCTTGTGAAGATGTTAACAAATTCATAACTTGATCTTCATGAAATAAGATCCATGTCAAACATTATACTTTTTACTGAACAAGGCTTAAGGTAGCTAACTCGGCTCCTACACCACTACAGAAAAACTGATATAATACCAAAATCAATTATATCTATACTCTTTATACTGAGACCACAGTAAAGATAAGTCTTTCCTCTACCTATTTCAGGACTTTCGGATCATTTTTGAAATTTCTTATGTTTTCTTTATTTTTTGAAAATTCCCTAAATTTTCACCTTCTGGAATTTCTGTAGACTAAACGGAGAGTGCGTTGGCCATGAAACTTTGGGAATAAATGTATAAGCATATTACCTAAATTCTCTCGTGAGTTTTTGCAAATACAGTGTTTATTTTTTTTCTATTTTTTTTTCTTTTCAATTTTGATTTTAGGAAAATTTTCAAAAGGCTGTAAAAAGGTCTAGAAACACTTAATTAGTAAAAACTCACGAAATAACTTTCTAAACTTAATTACCTTTAATATGACACCTTGTTTGTGCAAATTGAAGATGTAGTTTTTTCTGTAGAAATTCACAAAATTTGGCAATATAGTGTTTTTAGAAAATAGTGAAAAAGTACTAACTTTCCCAGTGAATAAACCATCAATCACAACTCAGTTGTGGAGGGAAAAAATTGTGTTATTCCTTGATGTTTTGGCATCAAAATAAAACAAAAGTCTTGAGCATACATTGATTTTAAAGAAGAGAAAAAAATATTTACAAAACTATGTGTTTTCTGAAATTTGGCAGTATTTGGGGATTCGGCTACGCCTCCTGTGTTAAGTCACTGGGTTTTCAAATAACGAAAAAATTCCGTAAATCAAAAACGGCTTTTGTGGAAAAAATTCAAACTTGGCATATCATCTTTTCTTATCCATATACACATCCTCTGATATTTTGAAGCAAATCATTGCTGGTCACCTTAGCCGAGTTAGCCACCTTAAGAAGAGTTCAAGAATCACTCTTTTTAAGTCCAATTCAGAAGAATCTTAACTTTTATGTAATACTGTAAACGTGGACATTTTCGCGCTACATTAACGCAAACATATTTATTTTGTGTATAAGTCTATGTAATGATCTTACAAATTGGGAATTCAAAAACGAGCGAAATGGCTGAAAGTCGGCAAAGCGTGAAAATGTAATCACACAAAAATTACCACTTTTATAGAAGAGCAAAGAATAGGTAGTCCATCCGAATAAAAAATGACTCCACTGACAAGATTTGAAAGTCAGTTATGGATAACACTGTTTAATCTATTTATGGACAAATCTATTTATGGACATAGTTCATTATCTGGTCAGCGATGTCAGTGTGTTGGGTTGAGGGTTTTGCTGTGCAAGAAGCTTTATGCGAGTTGACTACACTGCTTGCATTCCGTGCGCACACTGCGAATATTTTCAACCCAAGGTAGAAAATTCCCATAGCATTACATTGCCGATAATGAGCTAATTAATATTCATGAGGCGATTTACTACAGCGATTTTACATTGGAATTCTGACTTGCTTGATAAAATCATGAATTGTAATGCTTTTAAATCATGAATCTTATAATAGGAAACATGAATTTATTGGTATAAAATGTTGACATTTTTGAAACATTTTGTGAAATTTTGGAACTGTTGTCTGTCTGCAGACCATTGCCGTGTGGAAAATGTTAAACTTATTTGAATCTTCAGAACAGGCTCACCTATCAGAAGTGATCCTTTACCAGATACCCGGTCTATGTGATCTACAGCGAGGAATTGAGCCAGATATTCCATGCATAAACGCCTTCTTACAGGTCACCTGTGGTGTTTATTAACCTCAAAACTTATTTTAATCTTCAGCTACGGGCTCATCTATCCGAAGTGATCCTGGACCAGATCCCCAGTCTATGTGATCTACAGCGATATTTGGAACACTTAGCCATGATGGACCCGCCTGCTGCTAAAACAGGACTCATGTTAGAACAGGTAATTGTGGATAAGTCACAATAAGACAGGATGTTCACAAACAGGTCTCCTCCTATAGTTCAATTAATAATTGAACGAACAACATGCATGCAGCATATGAATGATCATGGCCAAACTGACCTAATACACTGCTTCAATGTGCATTCAATTATGAATCCAACTACAGTCTGAACTGGTACAAGATCTTGCATCCCACATCACACCCCCACTCTCACACCCTCTGGCAATTGTCAGAAGGTAATGTCTAAGTGAGAGATAAAAGCCTCGGGGGGGGGGGGGGGGGGGGGGGGGGCTACTAAATTGATTTTTTGACAGAGGGTGTGCAGCTTGAGGTTTTAAATCCTGACCCACATTTAGGGGTATTTGTACCTTTAAAAATGGCTATTTTGACTGTTTTTCATGATTTGGGACCCCCATGTTTGTTTGGTGGTGGTTTTTTTGCGATTTGGGACCCATGTTTGTTTGGTGGTGTTTTTTGCAGTTTGGGACCCATGTTTTATAGGGTTTTCCAGCACAAAGATTACCCCATGTTTAAGAATTCTTGTAAAAAGCAACCCAGTCGGGTGTCACATACAGCACCTCCAACCGGTACTCCCCCCCCCCCCCCCCCTCCCACACCCTCCTACCCTCCTTCCCTCGTAACATGATCAAATAATAAGTGAGAGGTAGTAAGACCTGATGGATTTTTATAGCATTTTACAGTTTCAAAGCAGGAGAGGAGATACACAGGATTAAATTCCAATGTCATTTCGGGGCAAAAGTGCCATTTCTGATTACTATGATTAGGTATGGGCCCCAGGATGCTAAAATAAGACAAAAATATGGTTCAGACCGGCAAGGACTCAAATTATGTGGAATTGCGTGAAGCACTGTTCCTTAAAATTGTCCTCCAGATTTTCGGATTTTGTCTGAACTTTTCCAAAAGATTGCCATGCACCTCCTTACTTACAACAACCAAAGATTTTCTAGTACAGGGATTATGATCTCTATTGAAATGTCGAATAAGAACTGGTAATATGTGTGTTTCATAGCATCTGTATGACATGTTTGAATAGAGCGGTGATTAGTATTGGCATTGGTAGTCTCTTGTGACAACAGCATGGCCCTTGTAGTGGCGGTTGTAACACAAAACTAACGTTAAAAATGAGAGGGCACGGTGAAAGTGTAAATACTTTTAACAATTTCAACATATTAAATTATCACATACATTCACCGTGTCTGATTGATTTTACTGTATGTGTGATAATTGTACATAAATTCTCCACCCAGTGTTTTTCTAGAACTAAACTTGAACCCACGCGCACAATGGAGAATGTGTGCATATTGTTTAGATCAATACTATTATAGATGCTTATAGATGCAATCATGCAGGGAACAAGAGTGAATATTTATTGATGATTTGTTGTTGAGTTATTTCATGACAGGGCTAAATACTATACATTCTTTAGTTTGGTCCGAAACACACATAGCTTCAAACGACTTGGCGCACATAAGTATCCCTGTATAAAGAAATTCATTGCAACAACTTTCTACATTACAGTTTGCAATAAAATGATGTCTTGACTCTTGATCAATTGTTTATTATTATTTTATTTATACACTTTTTTGTTTAGGTTCCAGAAATCCGAGACCAGATTTTGAAGGTAAACGATGGCAAGTGGGGAGCCATTGCAAAGCATCAGGTCAAGACAGTTTTCAATCCATCATCGGGTGTTATGCAACAACAAGCCAAAATGTAAGTGATTTGTCAGATACAATGAGAATGAGAATTCCGCCACAGAAGTTTAACACTTTCCACGCGGCACTAGTCGTCTGTAGACGACAGTTCCAACATTTCACAAAATGTTTCAAAAATTTCAAATTTATTGGATTTCATCAGCCCACTTAAAACCACCATGAGAAATGCATTAAAATAAGTACAAACATGCCTTGTATTGGCTCAGTAATCCTTGAGATAGACTATGAAAGTTTTGTATATGGTAAAACTAATAGCTGTGTGGAAAGTGTTAAGGGGGACTTAAGGAAGTTTTTGATTTGATTTTTTGAATTTTGTGAGTGCTGTAATTATTGAACTATTAATCAAATGTATATAAAAGTATACATTTTTGGAAAGGAAATGGATCAGAGAATCCGAATTTGGCGTCAATTTTGACCAAAAAAGTAGATTTTTTGAGAAAATCACAAAATTCACTTTTTTGACCCACATTTTGTTGAACAAAGCTAACAAAAAATAATTTTGAGTAAAATATGGCCAAATCACTTTATAATGATGTTAAGACACTAATGAAGGGACGATTATTTTTTTTTTAAACCTAATCTAATATTTTTGAAAATGTTGACCAAAAAGTGCCAAAAAACGTGAAAAAATGGATTTTTAATTTTTTTAAACACTTTTTTGTCAAAATTTCAAAAAATATTGGATTAGATTTAAAAATAAAAAAATCGTCCCTTCAGTAGTGTCTTAACATCATCATTAAGTGATTTGGACATTTTTAACTCAAAATTATGTTTGTTGGCTTTGTTCAAAAAAATTGGGTCAAAAAAGTGATTTTTTGTGATTTTCTCAAAAAATCAACATTTTTGGTCAAAATTGATGCCAAATTTGGATTCTCTGATCCATTTCCTTTCCAAAAAGGTATACTTTTATATACATTTGAGTCATGGTTCAATAAGTACAGCACTAACCAAATTCAACAAAAAACTTCCTTAAGTCCCCCCTTAACCCTTTGAACCCTGAGGTTATTGGTGCGAGCTGTCTTCTCACCCTGAATTATTTTCCAGAATAAAGGATAATTCTATGTTTAGTGATTTCCCTTCTTACACCCTCTGATTGATCGTTACATTGTGATATACTGCCCTCTATTATCGTATAATATGATATTCATAATAAAACGTCAGTTTAAATCAGCTTTATTCTGTTTTTTATCGCCTAAACTGCTATTCATAACCGCACTACAATGCATTACTGTCTACCTGAGAATTATCTGCGCATGCGTATTCATCTCATTTTGGGCTATTTTGACCGTTTTCATCAGCAAATGACATCAAAACACGAACATAAACCTGCGGAAACAAGGTATCTAACATCGGGTAAACATCACATGACTTGGAAGTCATATGACCACTCAAAATCATGTGATCAATGTGTCATCTGTTCCAAGGCACTGTGAGGTGCCTTTCGGGTTATAGCGCCCGAGGTTGAAGGCACCGTACGGTGCCTTTCGGGTTCAAAGGGTTAAAGCCAACTAGAATAATTTCTTGAAGACACACCACTCAGATGTGTGTAACAGTTTGGTGATGAATGTCCAAATTTGTTTCATGGCAAATGCTGTATAATTATGCATGGGCTTTACATAAGAATAACATGTTTAGTCATAAAACTTTAGAAAGTTAATACATTTTACATGGGTCAAACCAAAGAAGAAGAATCTCTAGAAGTTGCACTGACCCCCAAATCCGAAATCCAATATCCGACGCGATTTGTTATTGTGACATTCTATACACATTAAATATGCAACGCCTTAATTTCGCATGAAGCTGCACGGTCTTTCAGCAAAGCAAAAGATGCCTGCCATCTAAATGAGATGCATCGGGCGCCTGTATGTGCGTTAAAATGTTGCTTAAAAATGTTGAAACGAGATACACTATGCTGTCCAACTTGACGACGAAATCAAACAAAAAATGTCAAATACCCTTCTATCACACGGTGACCACGGTCAAAGTCTGTTAGTTCTCGGTCTGTGGGTCAAACATTCTACACCAAATAAATGATATCTCAGGTTTTTTTGTAGAGGTATACCATATTTAGAGAGTATGTGTGGTCCAGCGGAACAGTGTGGGACTCATAAATCATGAGGTTGTGAGTTCTAGCCCCGCTGTGGCCAACTTGTTTGTGTCCTTTATCGATACTTAGTTTCAATTGCCTCGTTCACCCAAGTGAGATTGGGTAGCTGTGTTAAGGGTGATATTACAATATAAGTGCTGATATATGGTTATATGTATCCCTGGTGTAAAATATTTATGAATAAGACTAGTGTAAATACTCTATTACGGAATAAAGCTGTTGAATCATTTAATCCTTTAACAACATATTTTGTACTAGGCTAATGTTGTGCAGCCTTACACCAGGGATAAACCCAATTGTTTTATCTAAAATATTTGATGATACTGAGGTTCGATCCCGGGACCGCAGCAAATGTCAAACCTCTAGACCTACTAGGCTGTCCTACAAAAGAGGTATGACAGCCTGTAGTCTATATGTGTGTTTTATGGAATAAATCTGTAGGCCTATATCATACAAGTCTAGACTAATTTGTGATAGCTTACTCATAGGTAGAACCAACAATTGACACACATACCAATATTTCCTGCTCTGTTCTTGACCGTTTTATGTTTCAGGTTTGCCGAGACCTACAATTTCGACGTCCTAGAAAACCTGATAAACGAGCCTCCAAAGTGTGCACTGTGCGGTGAGCCTGCATGCAAACGTTGTTCTAGATGTCAAAATGAATGGTACTGCAGAAGGTAGGAAACCATGTCAAATTCTTAAAGGGAAGGAGTGAATTTGGGGCAGGATTTGGGTGCAAATATACCTCTCGGGTAGAATCGGTTTTTTGTGGGGTCAAGAGATGTCATGACATTTTTTGTGAATTTTCAACGTGCCAGTTTTGTCCGCGTCTATATATTATTATGAAAATGACTAAAAAGGTGTGCAATGACAATATCCAAGGATGGGATATTTAAAAGGCAAAAGAAACAACACAATAACATGGGGGACCAACGTTTCGGAATGATAAAACAATTCCTTTAACTAGGTGTAGGACAGCCGACAAGTTAAAAACCACAACTGTCTCTGACCAGCATAGACTAAAATGTTCCCACCCTTGGATGTTGTCATTGCACACCTTTTTAGTCATTTCCATATTTTACATTGTTGGTGTAGTGCTGTTGAATCCATTTGGATCCATCCTTGGTGCCCCTTGCTGGTACGGTTGGGACTGATTTTTCTGCCTTTTCAGCTTCAGTATATGTTATTAGTTTTTGAAAAAAATTGCAAACATTACCAAAAATGTGATTTTTTAAAAAAAAATTCCATAAGATAATTTTTGTTTTAAATTTGTTAAAGAAAAACTTGAAAGTGTGCACCGGAAGCTTTAAAAAATGGTGAAGCTATCAAGTGCAATAGCTAGGGAAGGGTTCGGATCAAAGGCAACTAGAATATTTTCTTAATCAGCTGATCATATATATACATGGTAAAGTAATTTGATATGACCAGTCACTGTCATTTTTCATTCTGGAAGAGGTTTTCTCTTAATCTGTTGTACTGATTTCAACCAAATTTACTATTCTTAACGTCTTTATAACTACTTAGTGCAACACAGTTTCACAACATTTTTGATGAAAGAAAAATATTTTACACAATTTGAGATCTTCAAATCAATCCTAAAGAAATTGTTCTTTGTATTTTAATCTGTTTTTGATCATCTACCCATATTTTTATTTGTCTCTCATTACAGAGAATGTCAAGTATCACATTGGACGAAGCATAAGCAAGCATGCAACCTGTTAGCAGACGCACAGAAACAATTGAAAGAGATGGTTGTAAGTTAACATGCCATGGCTTACATGGACATTTGACAGCCTGTTAGCAGATCCACAGAAGCAAATGAGAGATGGCTGTTAGTTAACATATAATGACTTATATGGACATTTGGCAGCCCATCGGCAGATGATCAGAGAAAAACTGAAAGAGGTGTCTTTGCATTCACAGATGGCGGCAAACGTTGACATTTTGATGTAAATGAACATGAAATGTTTTCGCTGTATCCCCGGATTGAACAACGCTAACATAAAATGGATTCAATTCCACACTTGACACAATTCAGGATTCATTGTGTGTGAACGTTTGTCACAAGTCAAGTCCAGGCAATCCAATATGTCAGGTGAAGTCACTGGTTGGCTCAAGTCAAATAATTGATTTTGTTCAGGTGTTATCAAGTCATTTTGATCATTTAACTATTCTTTTCCGATATGGACTGATATTACCTATCAAGTCATGTTCATGGAATTTTTTGTAATGTCATAGTCAAATTCATTTACCCCCCCCCCCCCCCCCAAGCACTACCTGCCTGTCAAACAGTGTATTTGATTGGATAATTACATGATATACTGTTTTGAATAACCAATTAAAATACAGTTAAAATATTTCAATCCAATCTTATTAGGGATGCAATTATTCAAACAATGTCTCTGATTGGTGCAACAAATGATGTAACAATCTTTCTGACCAATCAGCAGGTAGCTCTCAAGGGATTAAACAAAACAAAAATTGTATTTAGTCTCCCCTTACTCAAGTTAGTTTAGCCCCAGACTTGGGGTAGAGTCACAGCAGCCGAAGCGTTCATCCCATAATACTACAAAATATATAATTGATAGGGGCTCTTTTGTTCACATCCCAGGTTCACATCCGGCGAGGTGAACTATAAATGCTGCCAGAATGAGCATGTTACAAAAACAAACAGCAATATATTATGATATACATGTAGGTTGGTTGAGGAATCGAACCCGGGATTCCTTCGTGGGAGCTCTAGAGCTTGGTCACTATGCAACACTGGATTAACTCTTTTGGCAAAGTCGTTTTTAAAGTTATTTTTTAGTATGGAGTTTTTCAAGTATCAAATTTCTTGCGCGTTGCTGATCCCCGTACTTCTTTCAAAATTAAAATAATGAAGCGATTTGCATTTTAAACAATGGGAATTGTTAATTAGGACATAAGCTTCTTATGGGTGCTGTTCAATCGCTAATTGCTTCAGTATTACGTACGCTAGGGCTTTGAGAATTGAACGTGAAACGTTGCAAGTTGTATGGTGGTTCCATGTTTAAAAATGGTTATAGGCCGAAATACTATGCGATGCAGGAAGATCATCGAGGCTGCTGTGGGGTCGAGTCGAGTCTTTTGAATATGTTAATTGAATCAAGTCTTTTGACATGTGGTTTGAGTCAAGTCAAATCTTTTGTATATTTGATTTGAGTAAAGTCAAGTCTTTTGAATGTGACTTGAGTCAAGTCAAATCTGTTGTATATTTGATTTAAGTCAAGTCTATTGAATATGGGGTTTGAGTCAAGTCTTTTGCATATTTGACTTGAGTCAAGTTAAGTCTTTATATATTTGATTTGAGTAAAGCCAAATCTTTGAATATGTGATTTGAGTCAAGTCTAGTTTTTTGAATATATGACTTGAGTCAAGTCTTCTGAATATGTGACTTGAGTAGAATCAAATCTTTTGTATATTTCATTTGAGTCAAGTCAAGTCTATTGATTGTGTGATTTGAGTCAGTCTAATTTTTCGAATATGTGACTTGAGTCAAATCAATTTTTTTGAATATGTGACTTGAGTCAAGTCTTCTGAATATGTGATACGTGATTTAAATCAAGTCTTTTGCATACATGATTTCAGTCAAGTTAAGTTTTTGAATATGCGACTTGAGTCAAGTCTTTTGAATATGTGACTTGAGTTAAGTCTTTTGATTATGTGATTTGAGTCAAGTCTTTGAATATGTGACTTGAATCAAGTCAAGTCTTTTGAATATGTGACTTGAGTTAAGTCTTTTGAATATGTGACTTGAGTCAAGTCAGGTCTTTTTGAATATGTGACTTGAGTCAAGTCTTTTGATTATGTGACTTGAGTCAAGTCTTTTGATTATGTGATTTGAGTCAAGCCAAGTCTTTTGAATATATAACTTGAGTCAAGTCAAGTCTTTTGAATATGTGACTTAAAATCAAATCTCTTGATTATGTGATTTGAGTCACGTCAAGTCTTGACTATGTGATTTCAGTCAAGTCTTTTGAATATGTGACTTGAGTCAAGTCTTTTGATTATTTGATTTGAGTCAAGTCAAGTCTTTTGAATATATGACTTGAGTCAAGTCAAGTCTTGAATATGTGATTTCAGTAAAGTCAAGTGTTTTGAATATGTGACTTGAGTCTAGTCTTTTGAATATGTGATTTCAGTCAAGTCAAATTTTGTGAATATGTGACTTGAGTCAATTCAAGTCTTTAAAATTCTAAAGCCAAGATACAAGTCATTGCACATATAGTAACTCAAGTCAAGTCATGAAAAAGTTAGACTATATAGACGTTATTCATAATTGGCGCATTTACATCAAAAGAGGGCCGTGCTATCCAACTGAGCATGCTCCGAAAACGATGTAGTGATGTAGCCGAGAGTAGCTGAGTCGAGAGTGATGTAGTTTTTCAATGTGGTGTACTTTGCACTAATCATAAAAAATGCTTCATACTTCTGAGCTTTTCAATATTTGACCTTATTACATTGGTGAAATAAACTTGAACGTATAAACTATGTATTCCACTAGTTTGAAATGAAATGTTTGCTGGTTACCGACACTATCTAGGAAAATGGAAAAGTTCACAGTTCATTCTTACATTGTAGTAAAAGTACGAGATTGTATTTGTATCGAGTATGTCTCCCTCTTTAGACATGAAACCACCAATTATGAATAACGTGTATTGTATCATATCATTACAACACTGATTCAGATCCATAATTGTGCAATAGTTTAATTGAAATACTGTATAGCGGAATATTTTTGCCGCACTAATTGTTCACAATTTTACATTTTTGAGAAATGTTTCTTGATTTTATTTGCGGTTTTGAATACCTGTACATTAAACCGTATGGATATAAAATTGAAAAAGTAGCCTCATTTTTTATTTGTGGTTCAAATATATCAACATTTGTACAGATTTTTGTGTCATTTTTTGAGGGGAAATGTCAGACCGACCCAACCAGAGAGATCTGTGTAAACAAGGTTTTTCTTTCCTTTACCTTAGGGGTGCATACCACTATTACGCGCTAACGTGTGTTTCTATGGGAAAGAAGCCTCGGGAAAACGGCAATATCTTGAGTTACCTTGCGACTCATTGAATGAAATCTTGGAATATTTATTAACACACATAGATCTTACCTGGGTCAAAAACTCAGATGGGGGTGACCGTTTACATTTTTCTATATTTCCCCCTTTATACGGAGTAGTATTTTTTAGCACGAAATTACACCTTGTAGCCCGTTGTGACCAATGTGTATCCCTCCGCCAATATTTTCTAACAAAACAGTAGATGTATACTCTTTTCATTCGAATTATCTCAGGTACACTTCAGTGAACAAATATAGACCAAATTCAATAATTTTGAATGACATATCATGTCAATATTAACCATTCTTTCCGTTATTTAGGAACTACATTCGTGATCGCGATCCACGGAAGCTGGGCGTTGGACTGTAATAGTGGTGTGCACCCTTAGGCCAAATTTGTGTTTGTTTGTTTGTCCATGTCCGACCGACCGTGTACTATAATAGCCCCGACCGTGTAACTTTTTAAAACTTTTTTTTCAACAATATTTTTTTAAATCAAAAAATCAAAATCTTTTTATTATTTTTTTAAAACATTTTTTCAAAGTCACATACATGGCCTTAATTGACCCCACATGACCCCATACCATGTTTAGTATTATGTAAGTTATTTTGGGTCAAGTATGGGTCATCCAAAAGAGCTAACACGGTCCAGAAATCGGCGTACTGGCTAGGACCAGGGCTTGAATTAATCAAAGGCAATTGCCTTCGAAGTACATAATGGCCTTGGATAAAGTTGGTGCCCCTTTCAAATTGCCTTAAATTGCCTGCCTTTTTCATTTCTTATTTCAAGGCCTGGCTAGGACTGGGCCAGAACAATCGCTAGCAAAAAAAAATGACCTACCGATCCTACCTTTTGAGGACCCTCTACAAACAAACAACTCTATCTTTTTTTTGCCTTATGGCGATATCCCTCAACCCTCATGACAGCTAATAACCCTCATGACAGCTATCGTTTGTGACCCTTCACATCGAAACCGACCAGTTGTCGAGAAGGCTCATCTGCAAATATTAAAATAACAAAAGAAATTGAGAAAAAATAACGAAAATAAGAAT
Source organism: Ophiura sarsii (assembly GCA_035610835.1). NCBI lineage: Eukaryota > Metazoa > Echinodermata > Ophiuroidea > Amphilepidida > Ophiuridae > Ophiura > Ophiura sarsii. The sequence goes on along the minus strand of CM069445.1, from coordinate 20,516,349 downwards.
TTTCAACCATCCGAGTTGCATAAAACCTGTGTTTCAAGCTTGATTTTGACAAATTAGTTGTCATTTTAAAGCTGTTTCGATGTGATGGGTCGCATTTTGTCAAACCTATCACCAGCAAAACAATAGCGGTTGTTGGGCTTTCTAATACATAACTCATTACAAAAGTGTTTGTAACATGATTTTGTACCCGCAATAATCCATATTCACCTTCAAACTATAATAGTTGGCGCAAATACACTGAGCCAAAAAAGAAACTTATAAAAAAGAAAAGAACTTATAACATTTTAACAGATCACCAAATAAAATTCTGTGCATGAAAATGTACCAAATTTGGATACAATATTACTGCAATGTATTGCTTCAAATGGCAGTCAATAACCAATTGTTTGCTTCAATGACACAAGAGAAATTCGCACTGACCCTATGGTGATCTGTTAAAATTGTATAAGTTTCTTTTTTGGCTCAGTGTATATTGATGGATTGCTTGTGACTGCTTGTGATTTTAGTTGTAGTTCATGTCCTGAAAATTAAGAATAGAGTTTACCATAGTTCAATCAGTTCCAAATTGGCGAGAATTATTCGTTTTTATCTCTCCCCGCGCAAAAGTTATCCAAGCGTACAAGCGCGATTTTGACATACGCAAGCGTCACTCATACAATGTCACTGCGACATTGAGCAGTATATTGCGCCATGTGAGCATTTGGCACGTGTTGCTCTTCTGAATTAATTCGCTTCTGTAAACAGATTTCGCCAATTTGGAACTGACTGAACTATAATACCGTAAAGATAGCTGCTGTAACGTCAGCCCGACAACTTCTATTGCTACCTTATGATTTGAGCATACAGTCCAACCTCGATTATCCGGACATGATGGGACCAAACAATGGCCGGATATCGTCAGCCTGCTTCGATAATTGCCTAACTCACTTTTCAGCAAAATTGAGTTTTTTGCATAAATCATGACTTCATTACATTATGCACATGCTGTTATAATTTAAGTTTAATTTAAGTCATTGACCAATCAAAAGTGTTGATAAATGAAGAGATTTGTTGCAAAAGGGCCACCAGACCACTCCAACATGTTACTCATTTTGCATTATTGAATTTGCATTGACAAATCCTTGGAATTAATCACATTATTGTATGGCTGTGTTCATCTGTTTCTATATGCCTTGGATTAGTGCATCCATGCACGCCAATCGAGGCCATCAACAATACAAGTCACATTCCACATAATGAATATCCATCCATCAATAATGCAAAATGAGTAACAGGTACAAAGGTAACAGGTTTCATACTTTTGTTGTTTTCAAAGAACTAGAAAAAATGAGTTCGGCAATTATCGAAGCAGGCTGACGATATGTGGAAAATCTGGATCAGCGAATTGTGTGTAATTCCGCATTGACTGTCAGAAGTGCTAGAATTGGGACAACAAAAGAGTACTGATATATTAAAAAAATCTTTTGTCTCAAAGCTCTTCTGTTTTTCAAACCATAATGGGGAATGCGGTTGTTTAAATTTTTTAATTTTTTATAAATATAAAATTTTGAAACCCTTGTAAAAGTGACCTTTTGTATTTAAAATGATCAATGAAAAACTGAAAAATCTGTGAAACTTTGGGATTTTTTTTCTTCTTCTTCTAACGCGCATCAATTAACTAACGCGCGCGGGAGCTTTGAGACAATTTTTTGTTAATATAGCCTAACAGTGACAAATGTATTATTTAAGCACTAAACAATACTTTCAACATGGAAATAAGGTGATTAGGTTGTAAGAAACTTATTATTTTGTTTTCCGGATAAAAGGGGGTCAGGTAATCAAGGTTGGACTGTACTGTCAAACCACTTAAATTCGCGAAATTAAATCCCCGTGAAATAAACTGTGGTAAAACCTTAAAATCAGGAGTGAAATGTTGGAATCAAGAAATTAAATCCTCGCAAAAATGTTGGCTTTCGGTAATTCACGTAATTCACAAATGTTTAAGTATTTTACAGTATACAATTGAGACAAGAACAAATAAATATAAACACCATTGTCATGCCATTTTTCAAAATTACTGTTTTATTACCAATATCTTTCTAAGACATACCGCAATTTATAAATAGATACAAAGCATACGAAACAAAAATGAAACCTCGATAAGAGAATATGAGAATGGAAATTCCATTCATGGGGTTAATATACCTAACTATATACTACTCGCTCTTAGTCCTCAAATTAGAAATTATATTGGAAAATTGACTCAATTATGACATGAACTAACCCAATTGTGTACCCCTTGTCTAACTGCGATCTTTTTCATGAAGCGCCCTCTATCCATGATTTCTTCCTGTGAATGCAGGTTTTTTTTACCAAATTGTATTTATGTGAACATAGAACTATAATATCTTCAAAGTTAGGCCAACGGAAGTTTGTTTGCCCAAACACGACCGTAACATACTGTAAAAGCCAATATTTTCGCGTAAAGATATTTTCGCGCATTTTGATATCATAGACATTTCGTGAATTGTTTTTTTCGCGGACGACCTTCTGGATGCATTGCATGAATGTTGAAAACAATATTTTCGCGTGTTATAATTTTCGCGGAAAAATATTTTGCGCGAAAATAAAACCACCGCGAAAATTTCAGCTTTTACAGTATTTTAAAAAAGTTGTTGTTTTTATGGTGAAAAATGTATGTTTTCAATGACATATTTATCTGAAGTTGCTAAATAGATCAACAAACTGTTCTATACTTCATTTATACCCATATCAAACCTTGTTAACACCAAGGAGGTGCAAATGCAAGATTCTAGCAAAATAGGACATCAAACATAGTCGGAGGGTTTGTACTACAGGCTGCAAGCCAGTCACCATTGCATTCATCACATAAGCTTTCACTGCGATTCTAGATTGTCCAATTTTTTTTGGTATGGCGCTATTAAAACAAACATATCGGGTAAGCTTTAGAATAGAACTCCAAAGTGTCTATAGCAACAACAACAACAAAGTAATCGACCGACCGTGTTTTGGCAAACAACCCCTTTTTTTGCCTTACAGATGAGCGATATGATTCTTAACACTTCACTTATTTTTCTGGCCTGTTTTCTCGTTCGCAAATAATATTACTGGGTTTGACGCTCCGTTAACCCGTTTACAACTGTATTAATCCCGTTTACAACTGTATTAATCCTGTTTACAACTGTGTTATCTCCTTTTACAACTGTGTTATCTCCTTTTACAACTGTGTTAACCCCGTTTACAACTGTGTTAACCCCGTTACAACTGTGTTAACCCCGTTTACAACTGTGTTAACCCCGTTTACAACTGTGTTAACCCCGTTCACAATTGTGTTAACCCCGTTTATAACTGTGTTAACCCATTTACAGTGTTTACGGCTATGATCAAAACTGGACACAATCAAACACACAATTGAGGGGGGCCTATAAATTGAAAATGGAAAAAATATGTTAATAAATTCTCGAAATTGGAAGCAGATTTTTGTTTACGGATATAACAGCCAAGATGGGTTCATGGCGAGTCAAACTGCAACTTCTGAGGAGAAAAAATTATAGGAAGAAATTCGAAAATGTAATAAACATAAAGGTGGATGTTCCGGTCACTTTAGAATTTTTGTTCATCAAAATATTTTGATATCAGAAGAAACCCCATATTTCTCATAACACTTTTGGCGCAAGATATGTTCCGACCAAAAGTTATAGACCAAAATGCATGCATTGAATTACTACCAAAGGTGGTTAACCAACCGGGGAGTTTGTGTACTACTCAATGGGCAAATGTCATGTCACCTTGTGCTTCTAAAATAAGAACCATTGGAGTTATGCAACTCAAACTTTGGAATACTGTAAAAGTCATTATTTTTGCGAGAAGATATTTTCACGAAAATGGTCATAACAGGCATTTCACAATTTTTTATTTTCGCGATTTTCAACATTTGTGAACAAAACGGTTAATAATAATTTTTGCGAGTTTATATTTTCGCGGTTGAGGATTGATTCATGAAAATAAAAACCTCGCGAAAATGTCTACTTTTACAGTATAAATATTTTAAGGATGACCCATAATGTAGAATAGAAAACATCAAGTTGAAAATCGGGCTAGCAATCGCAACACCTAAAATAAATCATGGGAGTATACAAATATCCTAACCATAGACTTTTATAGTTCGCACCTAACATTTCCACATATGCCATGCCACAGAGGTCAACAGGGGTCAGCTGGTGATTTTTTACTATGGTTCAATCAGTTCCAAATTGTTTTATCACTCTGCCCGCAAAAGTAATAAGGAGACTCACCAATTTGGAACTGATCTAACTAGTTATAGTTATAACCACTTCCTCTATCAAGTGTCTCTAATACTGTAGGGCAATAGAGGTTACAGGGATCTTGGTGCAATATCAAGACCACAGGGATGCCAGAATTCAAGCAATTTCCTGATTTCAAGCTTTTTGTTGGTCCAAATTTCCACACTTTTATTTATTTTCAGCATATTTTTGGGCTTTTTAGCCCCAAATAATATTTTCTTCTTTTTCCTTCAGTCCTACTAGCCTTCCTGAGTGCGCTCTTTAGTGCCCAGAGCGCTTAGTAATGTTTATTTGTTACACAATTTCTGAAATAATTTTTGCCACGGTTGCAATATTCAACAGGTCTTGTATGCAAGATTTGATAATAAGCGGTGCTCCTTTGCAGAGGAGGGATTTACTACACAGAACATCACATTTTTTTAGATCCAAGCTAAAATGAGCGATGCTTCCTCCTGTTCAGAGGCTAAATGCACATTTTCAGATGGTTTTAATGATGATTGAAAAGAAAAGAAAATAGTCTTTGGGCTAGTATTTTTCAGCCGTAAAACAAAAAGCTAAAAGCTTATTTTCAGGATGGGTGTTTTAGAGTCAGTGCAAAAACATATGAGTGGGTGCTTATATAAACTGCTCACAAAAAGTTAGGAAACTTTTTTTAATCAAGTATATTTTTATTATTTATTACCCTCTTTGTATATGTTATATATCAATGGAATGCTGAAGTGCTCTTCTTTAAAATGATACCACATTTGCAATGATTACATGTTGTTGAACTTGGCCACATGAATGAGAATGAGACAAAGTCACAAATCAAATGTGCCAAAATTACCTTTATCTGTGCTAAACAGTCAATAGGTAATGATCAATAATCAAACCGGTCATGCTTGAGAACCATGAATGGTGGTTTACACAAAGATTTTCACCAGTGAGCACAACACACACACCAACACTCATCTCTTTAGAAATCATTGCATGGGTATTTGCAAGACTAGGTTAACGGCTGGAAGGTCATGAAGGTAAGTGATGGAAGGTTTAGGCCTACAACTTGTAAAAATTGTCTAAGACACGGTAAACGTTTTAAGATTGAGATGTCTTGCTTGTTTTCATTACAGTGTCAATTTGTTTGTTCACACGGTAACACAAAATTGCTAATTTTGGCACATTTGATTTGTGACTTTGTCTCATTCTCATTAATGTGGCCAAGTCCAGCGACATGTCATCATTGCACATTTGGTATCATTTTAAAGAAGAACACTTCAGCTTTCCATTGATATGCAACATAATACAAGAGGGTACCACATAATAAAACTATACTTGATTTAAAAAAGTTTCCTAACTTTTTGTGAGCAGTTTATAAGGGCATGGACACGGTAATTGGGAATAGGTCTATCAAGTGTTATAGATACCTATTGATTAATAATAATACATATGAAATGTTCCAAATAAAATATAAAATTTGGAAAATATCTAGAAATCTACATTAGTAATCATAATTTAGGATTCACATATATATGTACAATCTGACATATGGGAAATCAATCAAATAAATTAATTCTTCCTACTATTATTATTTAGTCAGTCAGTTCCAAATTGGCAAGATATATAGTAAGCTTTTTCAAACTGGTCAATCTTTAGGGTGATCAATTATCATCCTTTTGTAGGCACAGTTATTAACACTTTCCACGTTGCTATTAGTTAATGCAAAACAGATTTTTCAGAAACCTTTCCCAACTTTCAATGTATCTATCTCAGGGATTACTGAACCAATAATAGGCATATTTGTACTTCTTTTAATGCATTTCTCATGATGATTCCAGATATGGTAATTAACTTAAATAATTTTGACATTTTTGAAACATTTTGTGAAATTTTGGAATGTCGTCTGCAGTCACCGGCCTCGTGGAAAGTGTTAACAGTCACTATGACGATTGATCACCTAAAATGAGCATTTAATATTAGTATACTATCACATGGCTGAAAATCCTAGTTTTATATCATTATATAAAACAAATATTGCATGCATTTTATACTGCTTTATAGAGGGTGTATCAAAATGAACTATACCGAGGCAATATGATTTATTACGGTATGAATTCGATCGATATTGTTCAAACCTGACTGACCTAGTCATGATGAAACGTTAGTTGGTGAGGGAATATTTATATTTATTCACCTCAATCACTGGTTTTGATAAACATAATGTTTAATCTACTTAGTTACCTTAACAAACCTGATGAACTTATACAATAATTGTTCAAACCGTTTTCACAGATTTTGAAAATTGGACATTTCTGATGGAAAATACAGACTTTCTGGTAAAGATGGTAGATTTCAATTTTTGTCGAAATGATCAATTTAAATAATAAAAGTAGTTGACATATACACGTGAGAAGAAACCATGCGTTAAATCAGATTTGCCGATGGCTTATTAAGGTCTGTGAATTCTTTGAGCTAACAAATTGAAAACACGTTTTTCATCGATTTTCGATTAAGTCTTGCCACACGAGAACAAAAAGAGATATCTCAATGAAATTAACATATAATGTAGGAAACATGTTCACCTTTATATTGCAGTTGTTTAAATTTAAAACAATATAACCATTTTTTATTTTTTATGTATTTTAGAAACATGGTATAGTTCATTCTGATACACCCTGTAATCACAGTCATCTGTTGGTAGAGAATTTTTCTTATAATAATATGGAACATTCTAATAAACAGCTAAGAATGTTTAGGCAATTCTCATTGGTTCTCAAAGAAATCGGCAACATTTATATCAGACAACTTAACACGGCGGCATACATATGAGCGCGACCACCCTCACGCATTGCGTAGTAACTAAAGTTTTCTTCCATAACATGCACTTCTGCGATATCCCTGCGTGCTTATGCGGCGTATTACACCCACGCATGGTGTACTCACCACACGGGATTGGATGGAATGTTTTGGGGTTATTTGATACTAACGGGGGTAAAAGTTGACAAATGTGGCAATTTAAGGTACAATTTTGATAAAGTACCCGTATTATATTGTACCCTGCGTGATTATGCGGCGCATTACACCCACGCATGGTGTACTCACCACACGGGATTTAATGGAATTTTGGTTATTTGATACTAACAGGGGTAAAAGTTGACAAATGTGGCAATTTAAGGTACAATTTTGATAAAGTACCTGTATTATATTGTCTGACATAAATATGTTCAGTAGTATTATTTTTTGCGTGACACAACTCCGCCTGCGACATCATTTGTCCAATTATAAATAATACTACCGTCCGCATTTATGTCAGACAATATAACACGGGTACGTTCTAAAAACAATACCTTTATTCTCTAATTGAAAGTTCAGCCAAATGGAACATATGGATCTAAAACTGCTCAAAAAAAGTTCGGAAATTTGTTTCCAATCGCCAATGTTTCAAATATTTTGTGATATATTCATATTGTGTTTCATATCAATGATAAGTGTTCTTCTTGCAAAACGTCACCTGCAGGGTCAGAATTTCAAGAGAATCCGAGAATCCATTTTCGCAAAGATTCCCACCGGTAAAATTGCGAGAATCCATGTTGATTCTCGTAGAGATATTCTGTCTACACATAATTTGAATGGAGAAGAATCCATAGATTTTCACAAAATCCTCTGCAGGAATCTAAATGGATTCTCGCAACCTTTGACAAAATTCTGACCCTGTGCACCTCATTCGTATCAATCACTTGTTTCAGTGCCTAGTGACTTTCTTGAGAATGTGGGGGAGGTCTGCCAAATACACCACTATTTCGCGCTCAAAAGAACAACTCTGTCGTCTGTTCAATGAAGTGTAACATTGACGACAACACTGTAGGTGATGCTCTATTGACTTTTGAGCACAAACTAGGGCCGGGTGATTTAACGCAATATGAAAATATCGCCAAATATACAACAAATTTCCCCACTTTTTTTGAGCAGTTTATGTTCTTAAATTTACACTGCAACAACACAGATACACTATATACAGATAATTATCTGAACTATAATACATAACTTTGGCTTATTAATCTAATATTACAATTATAAAAAAGTGTCTTTAAAAATAGAATCAGATATGTGACATGATCAAGCGGAATGAGTCGGATGTCGGGAATATTGATTTCGAGATTATAGGTAAAAAGAAGTTACAGATTGTTATGATTTACTTTGTTTTTTCAGTCAGTAAATTGATTTACTTTGTTTTTTCAGTCAGTAAATTGTGTGTAACTTAAAACTAGAAAACTAATATCAAAATTCAAAAATTGTCCACATGCGACTCATTTCACTTGATCACATCACATATTATTGAATGTTAGAATGTACAAATATTGTTGGCAATGAGCTTATTATTGAATTGCATACGGCAGTTTAGACGTACAAAATCATCAGACTACTTTTGGTGCATGGATCCCAAACAAAATGTTTAAAAAATGGTGATTTCTTGGGTCTGGAAAAGAAATTGGTTCGAAGTTTCTGCACGATAAACACACCAGGCAAAGTGATATGGGCCTATAGTAGGAATGGTGATTTTCTTCTGACAAATCCATGGCGTAAAGTATAATAAGCTTATATTTACAATTTACGCCGATTGCATTTTCACCTTTTGAAATGAGGTAGTCCTCCAGTCAATGTGTGCTCATTCAAGCAGCACACCAACTTTGCGGTGTTCAAGCAAAGACCCTGGTTCAAGCTGCTTAACCATCCTCCTTCTATACATAATTTAGCAACTTTTGATTTGAGGTATTCTTCCATTCAATGTGTGCTCATTCAAGCATTACAACACCTGCGTATTTATAGCTCCGATCTATACTCCCTTTCATAATCCCTTGGACATAATCCCATCAAATCATGCGTACGTGCGAGTTGCGTACGTGCGAGTTGCGTACGTATGTGCGTAGGTTCACGTAGTAATGCGTAGGTGCGTATGTGCGTAAACCCGGAAGTGCGTACCAGTCCCTTTAAAAAATAATCGTGCATTCTAATTGGTCAATCGTGAAATCGTAACACGCCGTGATTGCCGGCGCGTGACCTTGTTCATGTTTATCGCGCCTGTCAAGCATTTTGACGCCGCGCCTCGAAAACAACAACAAAATACGCTCGCGTGAAATAACGCGGATTATGTCCAAGGGATTATGAAAGGGAGTATAGTGTTGCTGCCCACACATACAATAATGTGTGCCAAAAATCGTTTCGATAAAGGAACTCATTTTAAAAATATCAGTCATAATCTAAAGGGGAACTCATTTTTTTGTTGAACTGTGTACTTAAATGAGTCCCCGGGGGAAAATGGTCCCCAGGGGCAATGGGTACCCCACGGGCACTGGCCCCTATATTATGACATTTCGTGTGGTTCTACAACTAGCTTGTGGCACCGACATCGGATGGAGCAATAATAGCTCTCATCCATTCCTCTCTTTCCTCTGGGCTGCTAGCTTGGAACACGTATAACTTGTTCTTCTGAGTCATTACGCTGAATAGATTCTGACGTGATTTGTTCTTCACCGTTACATCTGTAAAATGATAATAAATAATAATAATAATAATAATAATAATAATAATAATAATAATAATAATAATAATAATAATAATAATAATAATAATAATAATAATAATAATAATAATAATAATAATAATAATGATGATAATGATAACCTTAAGGGGAATAAGTACATGAGATTAACTAACAATAACATTCATTTACATAAATTAATTAATTATGCTAATTTATTCAAATATTCACAAAATTTGCATAATTTGTACGACGGGCTGTCTTTAGTCACTGTTAGAGACAGCCCGTCGTACAAATTATGCAAATTTATTGAATATTTGAATACATTTGCATAATTAATTAGCTCATGAATAGTAATTTACTTTGTTATTTATAACGGAATAAAGCGCATTATTGTTTATGAAAGAAATTACGTTTAGGGAAACCATTATTTTCGCCCTAACGTAATAATGAATGAATAACAAAAACCTCGTTCCCCCTAAGGTACCTGTTAGTAGGATAATAATAATAATAATAATAACATAATAATAATAATAATCAGTATTTATATAGCGCCTTTTTCCAAAGGGTTCAAAGCGCTGTAATTTCGCTGCTGGTGAATCATCAGAATCAGATCGCATCATCTACGGTGCGGCCAATTCAGGCGCAAACCGCTATCCTCACTTAGATTGTAACATCCACCATTTTTCAATGCAGCTCCCCAAATACCATTGGGTCAAGGAAGTTTTTGATAACCGAAACAACTGATCACTGATTTTGAAAGCAGGAGGAAAAACCGGAGTAATAATAAAGGTAATAATAAAGGTCTAAATTTTATTGTCATCGCAGCCAACTGGCTGAATTGTAACAACATTACAAATCAAATACATATTAATAAACAATGCAACGTCCAGGCAGCAGCTAAATCAGCGCCAAGTTGCGACATAAACCAACATGAACAAACATACATAACCCCTATATAGTAACCCCCAATAGGCAATGTAGACTAAGTGCCTTGCCCAAGGACACAAACACATTGGCACCAGCGGGGCTAGAACTCACGACCTTATGATTATGAGACCGGCAACTACTCCACTGGACCACATGTGCTCGGAGAAAACCTGCCAAAGCGTGCATGGATCGTGATAAACCAAATGCACATAAAGCCCGCAGTCGTGCACAGAATTGACCCGGGTTTCATTGGTGCAAGGCGAGAGAACAATCCGCTGTGCCAATACGCTTCCCATTCATTAAAATGATAATGGGAGACAAATAGAGTACAATTTATAAAGGTTGGAACACCCTGATAAATATTACACTGTTATATTATGTGACGTGTCCCCATTTATGCAAAGTATCACACGCTATTGAAAAAATAGCTGTCTTTGAAGCATTTGCTCGACTTGAAGAACTCCCCGGCGACCCCCTTCCCACCCCACTGGGCCACATTGACGACCCCTTTCAGTACCATGTAACCCTAAAAAGCATGTTTCAACATTGAACCAGGGAGAGAGGGGTGTTACAACAATATCTATGTGGGGTAGATGATTTTAGGCAAAATTATTTTTGATGGGGGGTGTGCCGCCAGAGGTTTGAAATCCTGACTCGTTTTTAGGGTGTTTTACTACCTATTTTTAGCTGGTTTGAGTGGGAATCTTTGCAAAAAAGCGACCCAATTGGCCGCGGCACATATAAATATACTTTGACACCCCCAGATTTTAACCCAATTTATTTTGATTAACCCTAGCCCTGACCCCAGGATTTGTTAACAAAGATGTGGAGAGGGAGAGAGGATGAAGGGAGATGAAATGTAAATTGCCGCTCTCGACAGGGAATCGATCCGGGGACCTTCCGCACATGGAAGCCACAACTATCAGATTCACGTTCGCAAAGTATAGTGCGTTTACAAAATATAGGCTCAGTTGATTATATAGATCATTACGAATTGTTATAAAATGTTCCTTTTTCCATGCCTTAATCCAACAATATCTCAAAATGCATTTTACCGACAACTGAACCCTTTTGCCGCGACAGTAAACATTTACAATGCCCTCCATGTACTTAAGTCTCCGCACATGACATGGATACCCGGTCCGCATAGGCAAGCCACAACTATCAGATTCACGTTCCAAAGTATAGTGCGTTCACTATATATATAGGCTCAGTTGATTATAGATCATTACGAATTGTTATAAAATGTTACTTTTTCCATGCCTAAATCCAACAATATCTCAAAATGCATTTTACCGACAACTGAACCCTTTTGCCGCGACAGTAAACATTTACAATGCCCTCCATGTACTTAAGTCTCCGCACATGACATGGATACCCGGTCCGCATAGGCAAGCCACAACTATCAGATTCACGTTCGTTAAGTATAGTGCGTTCACTAATATATAGGCTCAGTTGATTATAGATCATTACGAATTGTTATAAAATGTTACTTTTTCCATGCCTAAATCCAACAATATCTCAAAATGCATTTTACCGACAACTGAACCCTTTTGCCGCGACAGTAAACATTTACAATGCCCTCCATGTATTTAAGTCTCCGCACATGGATACCCGGTCAGCATAGGCAAGCCACAACTATCAGATTCACGTTCGTAAAGTATAGTGCGTTCACTAATATATAGGCTCAGTTGATTATAGATCATTACGAATTGTTATAAAATGTTACTTTTTCCATGCCTAAATCCAACAATATCTCAAAATGCATTTTACCGACAACTGAACCCTTTTGCCGCGACAGTAAACATTTACAATGCCCTCCATTTATTTAAGTCTCCGCACATGACATGGATACTCGGTCCGAATAGGCAAGCCACAACTATCAGATTCACGTTCCAAAGTATAGTGCGTTTACTATGGTCATGTGTTTTAAGCTCGCCTCCTTTCGCGTTACACACGGATTTTGGCTTTCGCGACATGAATTTAACTTTACACATTTATATTTGCTTGTATACCCCCCTGAGGTAGTAAAAGTATACATTTTCTGAAGGGAAATTGCATGAGGAAACCAAATATGTCATTAAAATTATAGTACGACCAAGAACTAAAATGGTATGATCGGAAATGTTCGGAAAATATCAGAGTTTTTTAATTTTTAATTTGAGATCCATATATTTTGTATTCCTATCACTATCATTATTTTGTTTACATATTTGAATTCCTCATGAAATTACCCATTAGATGATAAATATTTGTCAAAGTTACTACGTCGGTATGGTAATTATACCGGCTAGTGAATATCTCAAATTTTTATTTTATATATTTTTAGAATTTTCAGAAATATTTGTTTAAGGATGAACCCTTCCCTGATATAAACTGCATTTCTGAATTCCTCTAGTTACAAGCTTTCCAAAAATGTATACTTTTGCTATCATAGGTTGAAAACTTTTTCTGTTATAGTCATTTTTATAAATCCGGTAAATTGAGGCTGATTATTCATGTTGACTGTGTAGCGAATAGGAAGAAAGCTGATGATCATTGTCTTATCCATAATTAATTAGTTGTTAACAATAGTTGACAAGTCTATTGAACCACATACTTAATGACTACTAAATATCCTTTGAAATGGGACCAAAATTGTGTTTTTAACATTAGGGGATGACTAGTTATTGTAAAAAGAACAAAGCATGGGATTATCCCCATTGAGTTTGTACAGGCAACACCCCTTCCAGAAACACCCCTTCCAGCACCACCCCTGGTCCCCAAACATCAAACAGCTGTATCTCCCTTTCTGTATTAGCTATACCAATGCCATTTAGCAGGCAGATAGCTTGTCATTAGTTGCTTTAAAATGATACCAAATTTGTTGAGATAGCTTTTGTGGTTTTAAAAATATTTGAGGAAAATGACAGCATGAAGCTAAAAAATGTAACGGCACCACCCTATTGGGAGGCGAGTTCATAACGCGTGACCCTATATATAGGCTCAGTTGATTATAGATCATTACGAATTGTTATAAAATGTTACTTTTTCCATGCCTTAATCCAACAATATATCAAAATGCATTTTACCGACAACTGAACCCTTTTGCCGCGACAGTAAACATTTACAACGCCCTCCATGTATTTAAGTCTCCGCACATGACATGGATACCCGGTCAGTATAGGCAAGCCACAACTATCAGATTCACGTTCCAAAGTATAGTGCGTTTACTATATATAGGCTCAGTTGAATATAGATCATTACGAATTGTTATAATGTTACTTTTTCCATGCCTAAATCCAACAATATCTCAAAATGTATTTTACCGACAACTGAACCCTTTTGCCGCAGTAGCGTAGCCAGCATTTTCATCCGGGGGGGCAAGCATCAATATCGTCCCTATTTTTTTTTTATGTCCCTAAAAAAATTTTCGTAAAAGGTTGCCCCAAATTTTTTTCTAGTCACTTACATCGTGAATTTCACGTAAGTGGGGGGGGGGGGGGTGAGGTGTCAAAAAATTTCGCACAGTCCAAACAAAATCGCACATTATCAATTTCTCGTCCCCATTTTTTAGCTTCTCCGTCCCCATTTTAGCAAAACATTTCGCACAGTCCAAAAAAAATCGCACAGTAAATGTACTACATGAACAAATTTTCGTCCCCATTTCTCTTCTCTTTCCCCTCTCCTTCCCCTTTTCTTTCTCCCTCTCCTTCCCCTTTCCCTTCTCTTTCTCCCTCTCTCCTTCCCCTTTCCCTTCTCTTTCTCCCTCTCCTCCCCCTTTCTCTTCTCTTTCTTCCTCTCATTCCCCCTTCTTTCTCTCTTTTCTCCCCTTCTTCTCGTCCCCATTTTTCCGCTTTCGCCGTCCCCATTTTAGGTGTCCGGGGGGGGGGCGACTCGCCCCCCTGGCCCCCCCACTGGCTACGCTACTGTTTTGCCGCGACAGTAAACATTTACAATGCCCTCCATGTATGTAAGTCTCTTACTTGGTTTGTAATCAGTAAGCGGGTTAGAAGTTCAAAATAATCCTGACAACTTTTGGATAAGAATGTTGATCAAACTATCCGGGGGTGAAAATGGGTAGAATTTAGCACGAAAACCAGACTTGCCGGCGACGGTATTCGAACCCGGGTCCTCCAGCATAAAATTTGGTGTCTTAGACTCTCAGCAACGGTGGTCATGCGCCCATACTTTTGTGCGCATTTATCACCTGCCGTGAGCGACTGGCAAGATAGCCTGAGGCAACGCATGCTGCCAGCATAGTTTTCAAATGTGATTTCATGGGGTTCGGGCTGTAAGGGTTAAGGAATATTCAGTCGAGGCAATTTTTTTCCAAGATTTTGCTAAAATTATCCTTTAAAATTATACAATTTACTGAGAAATTGCCCATAACTCTGAATTTCATTCTGAAAAGCTGTAAATAAGTCAACGAAAAAAAGAAACCCTGTTGTATGGGAAAACAAGGCTTCTCAGGTCAGGTCGGATGGTTTTTTTCTCCTTTGAAAATGACCAAAAACCCTCTATGCAACAGAGGGGAGATCGGCATTGGAGTGAGATTTGGCTGAGTTACCGGTTAAGTTAGAGCAGGTCTAATCAAGGCCTGATCAATTTGAGTTATCAAATGAATGGTTGTATTAGATGACAAATGGAAGAAATTGACAAATGTCCAGTTAACACTTTCTACACAGCAGCAGTCGTCTGCAATCGACAGTTCCAAAATTTCACAAAATGTTTCAATAATATCTAATCGATGAGATTCAATAATTTGGAATCACATATTTGAAATCACCATGAGAAATGCATTATAATAAAAACAAACATGCCTAGTATTGGTTCAGTAATTCTTGAGATAAGACTTTGAAAGTTAAAAAAAAGTTTCTGAAAAATCTGTTTTGTATATATGTGATGCGATCTGTGAAAACCCACCACGTGGTGACATTTTTCATATTGGAGATATTTATCATAAGAAAGCTAAAACTGTGCTGATTACAGAACTATTTCGATCCTTTTTCTATGATCACTACAAAAAAGTTATGAGTGAATGAAAATTGTGATGTCATAAAAAGCTACAAAACAAGAAATCTTGAAAACAGCCCAAAAAAGATACATAATTCAAAAGTAAAAAATTGTAAGTTTAATAATAAAAGTGACTTAGGTAAGTTTTTGAAGGTGAAATTTCATGAAAGATGATGACACAAAGTATTGGAGATTAATTTTCTTTAAAAAAATCTAAAAAAAAATTAAAATTAAAATAAATTATTATTTTTATTTTACTCATAATCCCTAGTTCACATTTTGCGACATCCGACAGGTTTTCACAGATCGCATCACATATGGTAAACCTAATAGCCGCGTGGAAAGTGTTACTACGCTCTTTCTGGGTTTGAGCCAAGTTGTATTCCAAAATGCAGTCCCACAATGCAATGAGTGTAGCATACGACAAAGCCGATGAATTAACCTTTGGCCTATATACCATTGTAATGAAAAATGTTTTTTGCATTGTGGGATTGAGTTTCGGTACATAACAGTGTACTGTAAAAGCCAATATTTTTGCGTAAAGATATTTTCGCGCATTTTGATATTATAGACATTTCATGATTTTTTTTTTCACGGTTGACCTGGATGCACTGCATGAATGTTGAAAACAATATTTTCGTGTGTTATAATTTTTGCGGAAAATTATTTTGCGCAAAAAGCGTGAAAATTAAACCACTGCGAAAATTTCAGCTTTTACAGTATTATATAATTGTTATAGTTTAATCAGTTCCAATTTGGCGAGAAATATTCAGTTTTTTATCTCTCCACGCACAAAAGTAATCGCACGATTGTGGCCGCACGCACATGGTTTTAGCCACACGCATGTGTCACGAATTTCACAATGCCCTTGTTGGCCTCATGCGTGCCTGCATCCTTCAGTATTCATTCGCTGGTGTAAGGAGGCTTTGCCAATTTAGAACTGATCTAACTATAGATGCATGAAGGTTGTATTAGGCATAACAAGTAGTGGGAACCTATGTGTTAAAAGTATAATTAAATTATGCAATGTTTTATTAGAACAACCCGGGGTATGTTGGTATGATCTGAGGCTTAAATATGTTCTACATGATTAATTTGAATATGTTTGGTAAGGCAACGTGAAAAATCCACACTGATTTACGGGCAAACGGACTCCCGGGCCTTTTTTTTAATTTTTTTTTTTTACTGTACTACAGGCTGTCAACTTTTGATAATTGCTGCAGAGTCGAATTTGAGACGGGGTTGGGGGGTTGCAGAGTCAGACATTTGAGAAACTGTAGAACAGGGGGGTGGGGTTGTCCCCCAACCAGCGCAAAAAATGATCTTGAAAAACTAGTGCGCTATAAGTAATTTCAGCAATTTCGCAAATTCCACGATGCAATGCGTATACCTACAGAAAACCGAAGCACTTTGGCAAAAAAATGTTATGTCGACGCCACAACACATTTTTTTAAAATGGGATATTAAATTAATTGATTAAGATTAGTTGTTATCAAGCTAACGAAGACCCGTGCATAGCATGGGTACCCGCTAGTACTATAAATAATATAAAGATTTGGACAAACTGGTGTAAATGAAATTAACAAAGGCCTTATACACGGTGTCGAAATGGTCCCTCTCGCTATCGTGGCAGAAGATTACCCACTGTGTTTACATGGGCACAGCAGGCGCGTACCGCGGCATGTGAGCCAGGGGGGGCAGAAGTATGTCGTCCCGGTAGTGGCGTATCGTCCCGGTAGGCGTAAATTTTCGTAAAAGGTTGCCCCAAATTTTTCCCAGTCAGTCACCTCGTAAATTTCACGTAAGTGGGGGGGGGGGGGTAGGGTAAAAAAGGGTAAAAAAAAATTGCACGGTCACAAAATTTCGCACAGTCACAAATTTTCGCACGGTCACAAAATTTCGCACGGTCACAAAATTTCACAGTCCAAAAAGCACAACAGTCATCAAATAATGCCAAGTCCTCAGTGTTTTAGGTCATTTTTTTTCCTTATGCAAATTTAGCGTCCCGGTATTGGGAATTTAGCGTCCCTGCAATTGGAGCCGGGGGGGGGGGGGGGGGGGGGGGGGGGGGGCAACTTGCCCCCCCTGCCCCCCCCCCCCCCCCCCCGGTCGGTACGCCACTGGGGCACAGGAATTAGGAGCGCTGCTGTATACAAAGTCTTTGTTGAGAGTCTCAAGCAGCCTAAATATAAAGATAAACTGCTAGAATCATGTTTAGGCTACACACAAAAAAACCTGCCTGCTCTACAGGCCTGACTGACCCATTTGTTTAGAAATCAGTGAAAAAATGTTTACTTGCTATTGAATACCAGCCCAAATAATGTGTTCGGTAATAGAACTATGAGGGGTTAAAAACAGGTCAAATTTGGGGGGGGGGGATGGGGCATCACCTGTGCCGGGAATGGAACCGGCAGGTGACAGTCCGCTGCTTATCCGACTGAGCTAAGGGGGCAAGATTACACAATCTTAACTTTTTGCTGCGCATTTGATAGCCCTCCACGGCTGGAGATAGACTGGGGAACCACAGATGGTAGAACCACATGCTACTGGCACGTGGTAGAGTCATATTTTTTAGCATTCAGGGCTGAAAGGGTTAATGAACTATAATCTGCGCCCAGTTTTACCTATGTTTTGTGACCGGTTTAAAATTTAAAAAAAAAATTAAACACCCCCAGAAACAAACAAAAAGCAACATAATTTAGAAATAGTATCTTGATGTTAATAATGCATGGCTTATTACTGTTACCTACATGAAATCTCTCATGCAATATACAGAGTGTCCGTCCCAAAAAGTTAACACCTGGCCCTCACAGATTTTTATAAAAACAAAAATAGGGCACTTATTACTTATAATTTGCACATCATATTTTTTAAACAATCTTTTTAAAAATCTGACATTTTATAATTATTGATTGGAAAGGCTTGCAGAACAAGTGTAACCATGAGGTATACAATGAAAAGTAAACTAACACTGATTTAATCGGGGTACTCAAGGAAGTTTTTGATTTGATTTTTTGAATTTTGTGAGTGCTGTTATTATTGAACTATTAATCAAATGCATATGTAAGTATACATTTTTGGAAAAGAAATGGATCAGAGTATCCAAATGTGGCGTAAATGTTGACCAAAAATGTTTATTTTTTGAGAAAATCACAAATTCACTTTTTTGACCCACATTTTTTATGAACAAAGCTACCTACAAAAAAAATGCCCAAATCGCTTGATATTGATGTAAGGACACTAGCTTAGGGACAATTTTTTATTTTATTTTAAATCTGATTAAATATTTTTTGAAATTTTGACAAAAAAAGTGAAAAAAAAGGAAACTCTTTTTTTGGGCACTTTTTAGTCAAAATTTCCAAAAATATTAGATTAGGTTTAAAAAAAAAATTCCATAAGTTAGTATCTTTACATCATCATCAAGCGATTTGGACATTTTTTACACAAAATTATTTTTGTTAGCTTTGTTCAAATAATTTGGGTCAAAATTGATGCCAAATTTGGATTCTCTGATCCATTTCCTTTCCAGAAATGTATACTTTTATATACATTTGATTCATAGTTCAATAATTACAGCATTCGTAAAATTAAAAAAAACTTCCTTAAAGGTATATTATGTTATCTTTCCAGGGAACGCCCTCAACATCGGAAATAAAAAATTGAAAGCAGATTTTCTTGCAGATTTACATTTCTGATCATAAATCGTACATACATTCCAAGTTACAGGGCAATACAATTCTTAATTACTTCAAAATCATGGTTTTAGAGTGAAAATAAACTGTCGTGATAACACGACAGTTTATATTTTCACTCTAAATTCACTCTAAAACCATGATTTTGAGGTAATTAGGAATCGTATCGCTCTGTAACTTGGAATGTATGTATGATTTATGATCAGAAATGTAAATCTGCAAGAAAATCTACTTTCTAAAAAATATCATGAATAGAGGGTGCTCTCTGGAAAATATCACATAATATGCCTTTAAGTCCCCCCTTAATTGGGCTTACATTAAACCAAAACCATATCTGAGTGTACCTTTCTTTTTCAAGAATTTTTGTGCCCTAAGATGAAACATTTCTGGGACACTCTGTAGTGTTTCCTTCCTGTTTCTCATGCAACAGCTATGTCACAAATGTCTCCATGCTTCATTATAGTCTGATAATAGAATAATACTTGCATTGCACACTCCACTTAGGTTGACCTTCGACCCCTGCGTCAATAATCAACACATCCTGGTTATAACAATGTGTTAAATTGATTACTCTAAGTGGAACATCTTTCGTTTTTTCAGGGAGGGGGGATTTAGTTTTCGCAACCCTTGGCGGAGAATCTTTAAAAGAAATGTACCTTCCTTCTACAATATGCTGGGTGTGTTTTTAACAATTTTCACACAGTAGTCGTCTGCAGACGACAGTTCCAAAATTTCACAAAATGTTTCAAAAATGTTAAAATTATTCAATATCATAACCATATTTCTGTTTTGTATGGTAAAACTGATAGCCGAATATAAAGTGTTAAACTACCAGGCTCCTGGTAGGATTGGTGGAGCATGTGTTTATTATTTAGTTTTTATTTCTTTGAAAACTTTCAAAAAGTTTCACTAAACATTTCTAGACATTTTGAAGAAAACAATTTATCAAATCAGAACAATATGTGCACGCGAGTAGAGCACTTAGAGGCTACGAAAAAACCTCTGTTGTACACGCAAACGAACCTCTTAGGTAGGGTCGGAGGGGTTGGGCGTTTTTGTTTTTGAGAGGGGGAGGGGACCGACGCTGAGTCAGAAACTTGAGGGTGGGGGCGGTGCCGCCGAGTCATAAACTGAAAATTTGCACCAAAAATATTAAAAATGGGGGTGGGGGGTGTTTGTCCCTTCGGTCTTCTTACCATTCTTTTCATTTGGATTCACAACGTTCACATTGCACCATCTGAGCGATATTTCACCGAGCGGTTTGTTGTCACCAGCCTATTGGGAGAAAGAAAAAAATGATTATTTGCAAGGTGACAAAATATACCCCTGTGTTCTCCAGATTTTTAAAAAAAATTGTGAAAACTATGGTAATTTAAAAAAATATTTGACAATTTTTGAATTTTTCAAAAATAATCATTTTTAAAAATCGGTAAGTCAAATTTATCACCACTATTGCGTTATTTGAAATGATGTGTACACTGGATACAATATACTAATTTATTTATTGCATAATCAATAAATTAGTAAATGTAGTTTAGGCAACGGAAACAAACAAAACCCCTGTTCTACGAGCAAACAGCGGCCCTCTCAGGTCGGGTTGGTCGGTCGGTTGGGCATTTTTTGTTTCCCAAAATATTTCGGGACATTTTTGCGAATTTTCAACAATTTTCAAAATTGTTCAACATTTTTTAACAAAATTCAAAAGTGTGCACACACAAAATGTCAAACATTGCCTTATGAAGTGTTTTATATTAAGGGGTCCTCCAAAATTATCGCCATTTTCACATACGTACAGCCCTCGAGTTACGCACGCAATAAATGGCGAAAATGTCATGGCTTGATAAAAAATGCCCACCTCTCAAGATCGGCTTTTAAGTTACGTACACTTTACGGTATATTTTTATCCTCTCCCCTCCTGTTACGTACGCTTTGTACGTATCTGTAAATGGCGAAAATTATGGACGACCCCTAACAATGCTGCTGTTTTATCACCATTTCAAAAACAGAATCAGATACATTGCCCCAAAATACAGGATATTAATTAATTGATATGAATAATACAAATGTATTTTTTCTCTCAATCATGTTAAAGGTGTATGTTCTGATCACTTTTTTTGGCTATGATTTTTGTTTTCACATCAAAATATTTTGATATCAGAAGAATCCCCATATTTTTCTCATTATGTCTGTAATATCTAAGGGGCCAGAAATGTTCCGTTTAAAACATTATAGGCTAAAATGTGGTGAATTACTGCCAAAGGTGGTTAACTATACCCACCAGTTTGTGTATTACTCAATGGGCAAATTTCTTGTGACCGTGTGCTTCTAAAATAAGAACCATTAGAGTTTTAATATGCAACTCAAACTTTGGAATGCGACAATTTTAAGAATGACCTTTCATGTAAAAGAGAAAACATCAAGTTGAAAATCGGGCCAGCAATCAGAACATTTACCTTTAATTTTTAACACATTTCAAATGATTATACAATTCCCATACGTTTTACAATTTTTAATTGACTACTTACAAATTTACTACGATCCCTGTAGTATTGTATTCTCAGGGATTACTGAACCAATACTAGGCATATTTGTACTTATTTTAATGCATTTCTCAAGGTGATTCCAAATATGGTAA